>JAQHUG010000020.1:13273132-13303449 GCA_028555095.1 Dicrostonyx torquatus
GCCCATGGGCATCCTTTTCATGGAACCCAAAGTTTGCTCAGCTGTTCATCATTTTCTGATAAGTCATAGGCTTCAGGAAGAGAGAGAGAGAGAAAAAGAGAGAGAGAGAGAGAGAGAGAGAGAGAGTGTAAGCATGTGTAAGAGATCTCAGCACCAGCTGCCACACCCAACTAGTTTGGGAAAATCAGTGGCCTTTTTCTTCTTGGTAGAAATTGCCTTAGTGCCCGGGTCTACGGTGTTGTCTGTGCAGAGGGACAGAGGAGCGGTAAACTGAAGGCGTGTTTGAGAATTTGGGATGATTGTTGTATTGTATGTGTGTAGGTACAGCTACCGTAAGGCTGTAAGAGTCAGCTTGAAGCACAGACCACTCTGGCTCAGGTCCACAGGCAACAGAGTGGAAAGCCTTCAGAGTGCTTGTTAAACCGCCAAGCCGCTACCACAACCAGCCCTTTACCTAAGTTGCCTTTCCACACTGTGTCAGCTAGCTAACTCGGTGTCTTTACTGTCGCTGAAAGTATCCTAAGGTGTTTTCTTCCACATCTCTGCAGAGAAGGTGGGCTTCAGGATTCTGTCTTGTGACTGTCTGTGGCCCGTGTGACATATGGACTCTGGAAATGGAGAGCACACCTTCAGCTTAGTCAGGCCACTCTGAGATCCGCTCTAACTAGTCCAACACCCGAGACAAAGGCTGGCAAAGCTTTTCTGTAAGAAGCCAGGAAATTAGGTGATGCCAACTGTGTCATCGTTTTTGCTGCCCCGCTCCCCATCTCTGTTTTTATACAGCCAGAGCAGCTGCAGAGAATCTGGAACTGGACCAGCATGATTCTAGTCCAATAAGACTCCATTTCCAAAAGGCAGATGTGGGCCAGCTGAGGGATGTCCAGAGTTTGATGAGCTGCCTCTTATATAAAGATGTGCTCACAGCTGGTGACAGAAAAAAACTCAGGACACAGAACAGGTGGTTGGGAGACCATTTTTACCTACCTCTTTCCCCCACCGCTTTCATGGCCTGCCCTCTGGTGAAAGAGCCACTTCAGCTGTGAGATGATGGGAAGGCCAAAGGTTTTGAGAAAGAAAATTGAGGATCAAGAGTTCTATGCAGTTGGTGTTTTTCTTAATCAGTCAGCAGATGATGGGTGCTTGGCTTCAGCTTTTTGATGTCATTTGTCTATAAATGACAGCAATGACGGATGTAAAAACCACATCTGGACCAGGCTTACTCCATTAAGTCTGCCTTGCTTAACACAAAATATCTTTGACCAAGTAAGAAGCAATGTCATCATAGTTGGACGTTCACATACAGACAGGCAAAGTCTGTACAAGGATGCTCTAACTGGGTAAGACTTGGCTTCTGTTGTGTTTATTCAGGGTTCTCCTTGGCAGTATTAAGGAACTGTGACAAACAACATGGGAGATGTATATCATTAATAAAGCGATCTTGGAGTTACAATGAGTATTTCTGCTGCAGACCAAATAACATGGCACCTGCAGAGTGGGAATTGGAGGATCTTGGGTTAGATGGTGCAGCGGTAAAAACTGAAGGGTGGCGTGGCTTGTGAGCAGCAGGAAGTTTATCACTGTTCCCAAGTCCTTTTCTAACTCACTTCCCCTGTGTTTCAAAATGCAGTAGTCTCTGTCAAAGTAGGTTGCACTGAAATCATGATTCAAGGAGCCCCGTAGCAAAGATGAGTCCCCGGGAGAACTCCTAGTGGATTGCTTGTGTCCTCTGTCACAGCGACTGCGTGACATCCTCATGTGCACATCGTTGCCCAAGCATTTTCCTTACAACACTGCTCTTGGAAAACGTACGTGCAAATGCATGCTACTGTGAGACACTTCGATCCAGCATCCTAGAGTATCCTCTGCAAGAGCAGAAGAGACCCCCTGAAGATGTCAGTTCAGCTGCGTTTCTCTTGTGGCCCTGTGTCTGTCGTGGGTACTAGTGAGCACAGCTTCTACAGAGACACAATTCCCTCTGGCTCTCCATAGTCATCGCTGTTCCTTCCTCTACAGAAAGACCTGTGCTTTGAAATGGATGCCAGGTGGCTTAGTGGAGAAAAAATACTTCCAGGCATCTGAGGACACACAGCTAGAATGCCTAGTAATTTTGAAATGACTTCCTTCTTGATTGTGTTCCCTGTGGTTTGGCTCCTAACTAAGCAGGCATTCTGTAGCAAAGTGGTTCTGTTGGGAGTTGGCGCTGGGAAAGGGTCATTATTTGAGCACTAGTGGAAAACACAGTGTGTGTGTGTGTGTGTGTGTGTGTGTGTGTGTGTGTGTGTGTGTGAGAGAGAGAGAGAGGGGGGGGGGCACACGTGCACTAGTGTGGGCCCGTGTGGAAGGATGCACAGGCACATCCGTCTCAGCAGGTCATGTCCTCCACTGGTGTCTCTTCTGTCTTCTGTCCTCAGTTTTCCTCATGATCCTGGGTAGGGAGGATTGATTGCCAGAAGTGCAAATTTGGCTTTTTCTCTGGGGATTACATCAGATAGATTCATTATTACATTTTTGAGAGCAGTTTAAATGTGAATTTATCATATTTGATAGCAGTTTAATTAAAGCTGTAGCTATGGTTCCTTAGAAGGAATTGCAGAATATACAAAAAATCTCAAAGGCTTGAAGCATGACAGAGCAAGAGATAAGGCTATGGCTAAGGCGTGAGGTGTTTGTGACTTATTTTATACTTACCATGCTAGAAATATAAGCCCCCCACCACCACATACACCAAAAGATCTAAAATACAGTGTTGCTTTGTCTGTAAACTAAAGCTTGGAGATGTATGAAATCTGTGCTCTTAAGGCTGAAAAAATAACTTTGTAAGCCATTTTGTGCTCTGCCTCTGTGGCGAGCTTTCCAATATTGCCTCCCCCAACCCCATTATGCTGGCCATGAAGAGAGAAGTATTTGTAAAAAAAAAAAAAAAAAAAAATCTGTATCTGGCCTGTGACCTTGCTGGTCTTGGCTGCCTCCATTTTCCTGTAACTCAAATGAGTAACTGCAGTCGGGGTAGGGAAGAAAGCAAGCATTTCTGGGTGTGAGGCCGTCCTTGCACATGCCCACACGCCCTAGCTGTTACGAATCCTGACAGAATTCGGCGTGTGCTTTAATAGGAAGACGGAAGAGGAGCATTGGGTGGACCATGGCTGCCCATCCTGTTCCCATTCAGTCCTACTGTTGATCACCGCTACCTCTCGGCAATCTCTGGGGTGAAACTGCTTTTCTTCGGGTTGTGACATAGCCTAATTCAGATGAGTCCGAGGCTAGCTAATGTGCTCCAGGTGGATGTGGTGGTACATTCCTGTCACCCCAGACTTAGGGGAAAGGGGACCCAGGTAGGATGACTGCAAATTTCAGGCCAGCATGAACTGTGTAGAGAATATTAGGCCAGCCTGCAGTTCTCAGTGAGGCTGGGAACCTATTTTAAGAGTCAAAAATAAAAATAATAAGTAAAATAGCATGCCCAAGAATTAGGAAAGTATGCTTTTATGCACACATTCGTAACTGCTTTGCAAGTAGATAGAGGTGAACACATTGTTGCCCTGAGCTTCCGCACAAGAGGCAAAGATCATCCACTGGTTCATTGGTCATAGTTCAGAGACAGTAGCAGAACCTTTCCCGGGTTTTACATCTGGACCAGTGGTTCTCAACCTTCCTAAAGCTCTGACCCTTTCATACAGTTCCTCATGTCATGGTGAGCCCTAACCAGAAAATGATGTTTGTTGCTACTCTGTAACTGCAGTTTTGCTACACTTATGAGTTGTAATGTAAATATCTGTTTCCTCATGGTCTTACGTGACCCCCATGAAAGGGTCGTTTGACCCCCCAAAGGGGTTGCTGCCCACAGGTTGGGAACACTGATCTAGACTGATCTAGTTTTGGGGACAGAGTGTCTTGATGGGTCTAAGTATGTATGACTGCCTCAGGAAGACCACCGAGCAGTCAAGTCTTTGAGGACCCTTTGTGCAGTTTGTCACTGAGATTCAGCTTCGTTGATCACAGTTGTCTGTCTCAACCATTTCCGTTAAAGCCACAATGGCTGTTGTAACAACTTACTCATTGCACCCTTTAAAAGGGTGACCGTTGTTTTGCTATAATTCGCTGAAGGGGAACCCCTGGGGTCATTTCTGGGCCTGACCTATTTCTAACCCGAGTGGTCATTTGGATGAAGTGCCTGAAAACTTGGTCATTTGTCTTCCCTGTGTGTGAGGACTGTTCCAGGCCAGTGCTGCAGTGGAGACTTAGGAAATGTGAGAGGGATTTTGTGTAGTCCTGTCTGGACCTGCGAGGGGAATTCAGGAAGCCATTTTTCTGTCTTCTCAGAAACCTGAGAGGCATCTATCAAGCACACCTGGTGCCGGGTCCTTGGTTGGCTGTTCACAAGCTTAGCCTTTTGCTGGAAGCTTTTGTTTTTCGCTGCATAGGTATGTCTTTTCTCTCGCTCTCGTGGAGGTGAGTTGGGATAGGAAAAGATGGCAAAGGAGAAAAGGTTTGCAAGACCCATGAGGTAGGAAATCTCCCGGGAGCTGCTGCCAAGATCTCCCCCATGAAATCAGTGGACCTTTTTTTTTTTTATTTTATATGTATTGTTTTTTTTTTTTTTTTTTGTCTACATGTATGTCTGTGAGGGTATTCGGTGCTTGGAGCTATAGTTATGTAAAGTTGTCACGTGGGTGCTGAGAAATTTGAACTTGGGTTCTCTTGAAGAGCAGCTAGAGGTTAAGGCCCAGCCTCTCAACTGCTGAGCCATCTCTCCAGCCCTGTCAAAAGACCTTTCTTTTTCCTCCTACCTTTGCCTACACATGATGTAGACTATCCTTATATATGCTGTGACTATGTGTTTCTCTTATTGGTTGATGAATAAAGCCGTTTCAGCCAATGGCCAAGCAGAATATATACATAGGCAGGAAATCGAAATAAAGATTGGGAGAGAGAGAAGGTGGAGTCAGGGAGACGCCATGGCCATGTAGCTGCTGGGGAAGCAAGATGCCAGGGCATCTCCCATAAGTCACAACCACATGGTGATACACAGATTTATAGAAATAGAGAGATAGCTAGCTAGTGAGAAACCTAAGTCACTGGCCAACCATTTTAACTGGTAATAAGTCTCAGAGTGGTTATTTCATAAGCGACTGGAGGGACCCAGCAGGTGGAGAGAAACCAGACCAGTGGGACTTGTGGGATAGAGAAAAATCTCCACCTACACACACATCTTTCTTACTGTTGCCTTTGGATAACCTTGACAGACTTTGAAAATAAAAGGCTTTAAAATTCCCTTGATTGACATATCCTGTTGTATGTATTTAGGAGGCATGGTATGGCGCTTTTATGAATGTATACAATAGATAGCAATCAACACAGCTGATTAGCATAGAAACAGCGGTCATTTCTTTGCAACGAGTATATTCCCATTCCTGTCTCTTGTCCCTGCACTTAGTATCTATTGCATCACTTCATCGTAGCCAGAGGATAAAGAGTCAGCATTAATATCCATCACTGGACAAACAGATAAGGAAAACGCTTTCTGAAAAGATGAATAGGGGCCGTTACATAAGCCATTTGTTGCCCTAGCTATCTTGAGAGCAATGTTATAAAGAGTTTCCTTTAGGACATTGCATTTATCTTCAGGACCAGGGACCTGTAGGGTGTCGTTAACTTGTCCAGGTTGTTTGTGGCCCCAGTAGATTTCTCCCTCCAGCTCTCAGCTTACCTATGAGGATGTTGGCATCTGGATGGGGCCTGCCTCCGCCCCAAAACCACCTGGCCACACTGTGACTTAGCTGGCCTTGGCACCACGGAGCCCTCTGTATTTGGAGCAGAATTGCCAACAGTTAGGGAACGTGGGATGCTGTGTTAGTTAATTAGCCGCTATTTATACGTGCTTGTTCTATATGAAGTTCTAATCTAGAAGTTGGCAAGCAGAAGAAAAGAGCTAAAAAAACAAAATGCTAAATGCAAGGCAGTGTCTTGGATTAGCTCCTGGAGTAGAGGAGCAGCATTAGTGAGAAACTGTTTGTGTCTGAATAAAGACTAGAGCCGGATAGTCCTGCCCTAGTGCTTGGTTCTCAGTTTTGACAAGTGCCTCCCAGTCCTGTGGGATGTTTACATTAGGGAGAGTGGAGTGTAGGGTCTGTGGGGCCACTGTGTGACGTTATTGCCACTTCAGTCTTAAAATTATTCCAAAACAAAAACCACATCCAAACAATGCCAGAAATGTTCCTAGGCATGTACTTTTGGGACAATAAGCTCCTGTTGATAGATTCTTTGTGGTTTTAACCCTATGTAGTTTTCGAGGGAAAAAAGAATCTTACTGATTTTTGCCTATGTGACAATGTAAGATGTTATTTTGTGGGAGTAACCCAGAAAGATCAGAGACTATGTGATTCTCTGAGATCTTTCTATACCATTCCTTTCAGAGGTCAAGTACCAATTAAATGGTAAGTCAGATTCTCAGCAACCTTCCATCTAGTTCCCTCTGATGGGGACTTAGGGGCCTTCGGTGTGTGCAAGGTTTAGCAGCGAATTGCTATTCCACCCTGTTGGGAAAAGATGGTGTTACAGAACAATCACAGATAAAATTACAGGATTATAAAAGAGAGAGAACATGTTTCAGCTCTCCCCTTCGTTGGAAAGGGATGCTAAGGACTTCCCACAGGCTAGCACTAATGCGCAGAGATTAGCTTATCCAGAAAACAATTTCACAGTGACAGATATACAGGCAATGAAGGGATCAGGAGTCCAAAGCCTAGCACGTGTGGTCTCCCCAGACGGCACTGGGGACATTTTTAGTGACAGGGCTGCAAGTTAGCCTGACCCAGAAGATAAATGGTAAATAAACCCAGGTAGATGTTAACTTCTGAAGGACAGCCCCTGTTTAGAAATCCCACAGAGCAAAGAGCAGGTGAGGTCAGTGTCCTATCTTCCCTTTAGCAGAGAGAAGAGTCAGAAAGCCATCTCCACCCCCACTTCTGGCTTTCCTGGCATTGTGCAGAATCACCTGGAGGGTCCGTTCATACTCAGCATTTTTGATGCAGCGGGTCTGATAGGAGTCCCAGGATATTCGCATTTCAATCAATTCCCTGGTGCCCCTGGCGCTGCAGATCTGGGTACCACATTTTGAGAATCTAGACATTGTTTTTTCAGTGTGCATGGAGGATCTAGTTGAGATTTTAATTTTGTCTTAGATCTTTAATTTTGTTTTTAAAAACTCTTAATTTCCCATCTTTTCCTTACATATGAGATACACACCTTACAACAGCAGTGATAATGACATAAGCCACAGGTGTTTCCAGGTTGAGGTAGAAGATGGTTGTGTTGATGTTTGGATGGTTCATGGCATGCAGGGTCTTAGTATTTTTAACCTGCAGTGCATTTGGGGTCGTCAGGACTTATAAAGGAAAGGATACAGACCCTGCCGACCAGGGACCCAGCTCAGATCCTTCAGCTCCACTCAGTAGAGCCAGCCTTAGATCTGCTGTGTGACTCACTGGACGTATATCCAAAGAACTGGACAGGAATATCATTGAAAAAGCCATAATCTCTTCTTTTGAAAAACTACACAAGACAGAGAAGGAGAGACTTGTTCACTTTAAAAATCATAAATGTTTGGAATGATTTGCTTCTTTTTGTACATATACACAGTATGAAATGGTTAAACTATTTAGGACAAAAGTAGATTTTCATTATATGTGCATATGTATTGCATTGTTGATATTCAGGGGCATGTCTTCCATTTTGTTTCTGTCCTGCCTTTTCCAACTTCTCATGCACACATCAATAAAATGCATGCACTTGTGCTAATACTGTTTTTGTGTGTGACACTAGGTGGATCCCGCCCACTGCCTGCATTTGGTTTTGCACCTTTCAGAGAAAAAGCTAATAGTGTTGCAGTTTCCTACTGGATGCTGCTGTAGGTGCACCCCGTCCCCACTTTCCATCCCTGCCCCCCACCTTCCCCTTCAACTACCCTCACCTTCCACCCCAACAACCCTCCCCCATGTTCCTCGCCCCACCCCAGTGGCCTCTGTACCTTGTTGTCACTTCCATTATTCAGTTTTAGTTTCCCCAGCCTTAAGGATGGTCTGGACCAGTCCTGGTGCCCCCATGCTCAAGGCCTCTCTACTCGCTGTGTCTCCTGCTGATGCTGTTTGTCAGTTCTTCATCTCTTCTAGGCTTTTGCTCAAAAGTCCCTTCCACGGTGACGTCTTTTGGAGTCCTTTAAAACCTCACCTGCTATCTCCTCCAAACTTCACACTATCCTGCCTACGGTCACAACCAAAGAACACGACAGACATTTTATCCACTGAGCACTGTCACCTTCCCTGCTAGAAAATGAACAGCCTGTGCTGTCCTTCCATGACATTCCTCAAAGGGCTGTGTTAAAAGGTTGAATAAACAGTTGTAGCTCTCTGTCCTGAACCATATTCAATGCACAGGGATTTTTCTCTATCACGATTTTAATAGCTTTCCTAAGCACATTGCATTCCATTTCATCAATGTATAATGATGACATGGTTTATTAAGCACAAATTCATGTCACTTTAATAACTAATTTACTAAGTTTGTTCAGAGAGCTTCATTAACTTTGTATATACATTTTCCGTTCTTCTTATTATTAATTTTACCAGAACCTCAGCAAACAAACTTTGCATAGTTTCTCAAATATCTGAAATTCCTTAGGGTAAATTCCAGCAGTGAACTCACTGGGCCAAGAAGGCTGTCTTTTGTCTTTTAGGTTTTAATATATAGTTTCAGATTAAGCTCCAAAGTGTTCTTGTTTTTCCAAACACTGTCTTTCAAATGCTCATTCAGTTCAGCATCCTGTCATCAAGATGCTTTTTGTTCCTATTGTTCATTTCCCAATCAGTATTGTACTGCACATTTCCTTGTGGGGTGTGTGTGTGTGTGTGTGTGTGTGTGTGTGTGTTGCATCTATGTGTACATATGCATGTACTTGTATGTGAGTGTACCATCTAGAAGTCAATGTTCTTCCTTTATTCTTTACGTTGCTCTTTGACAAACAGGGTCTTTCAGTGAATAATTTGGCTAGGTTGGCTAGCCAGGAGCTCCAGGAGTTCAGATGAGGTCCGTCTTGGTCTCATCATGTTGGGATTACATACATGCTCTGCTATACCTGGCTTTCTTAACATGGGTGCTGGGATCCAGACACGGACCCTCACGCCTCCCTAAGAAGCTTGTTACTGACCAAGCCATCTCCCCAGCCCCCACAGATTTATTTTATTCATTCTTTAGTTTATGTTTTCTGCTTAAGTTGGGTAGTAGGATGACTGATTTTCTTTTAGCGCTCTACAAGTGCTCTTTATATGGGGAAGTATTTAAAAAGGATATTTGGTCAGCATTAACATGTTTTGCACTTAAAATAATGAGTATTTTTGATGTTTACAGGCTGTAGTAATACATATGCTCTGTGCATCGCTACATTTTTAGTATAATGCATATAAAACTTGACTCATCCTAAGATTGTACAAGCATCTCTGTGTATGTATCCTACTTATTTTATGGTTTTATTTTCTTCAGCTTGTTCTTGTCTCTTTCCATTCTGGTTACGGGGTTCATCAATTTCCTCACCAACTGGGAATTTCCTTTCATCACAGGTGAATTTACACATGGCTTGTTGGTTTTCTGTTCTCTTCCTAACCGGTGTGTTTTTCCTATAAAGACCCATCGCAACAGTTAATAGTTTGAACATAGGCCTTTCGTATGTGACACTGCCGCAGTTCTTATTCTTAATTTTCAAAATGATCCTTGCAGTTTAATATCTATTGGTTCCCTCCCTTTCTTTTCTTTCTTTTCTTTTCTTTCTTTCTTTCTTTCTTTCTTTCTTTCTTTCTTTCTTTCTTTCTTTCTTTTCTTTTCTTTCTCTTTCTATTCAGAAAGAATGCCATGCCTCCAAGCATGGTTTCAGACTCACCGTGTAGGCAAGGATGGCCTGGATTTCCTCATCTTCTGCCTCCAGCTCCCAAGTGTTGGGATTACAGCTGTGTGCCTCCATAGCCAGGTCACGTGGTGCTGGGATCAAACCCCGTGTTTTGTGCATGCCTGGTAAGCACTCTTCTGACTGAGCTGCACTCGAGCCCTTTGTTGCTTCCTAAAAAAAGAAATCCAGAATGCCTTTCTTTCAATACCCAGTGATTAAATTTGCAGCAAGCTTATGCATGCATTTGGGAAGACATTGCTCTCTTGATGTTCACTCCACTAGTTCCTTAATGTCTTTCTTATAACCATCATTCAATGTGGCTTGCAATGCATGGTACCTGGGCCCATTCCTGGCTTCTGGAAGTTTCTCAACTAGAAAGGTGCTGTCCCTGTAAGTGGTTGGCTGGGTTTCTAACATTAAGAGGCAGTTATGGTTTTGGGGGCACACCATCTCTGGAACTTTCCCTACATAGGCTCCAGTGGCATCGTTTTGTTATTGTCATCATTGCCAGATGTGAACAGCTGCATCGATTACAGTAGGGAGCCTTAGGTTTACCTGGCTGAGAGTTAAGGATTAATTAAGCATTGTGATGCTATTCGCTCAATAAGGCATACTGTGGAGGGCAGGCAGCCCTTCACTTGTTTGGTGGGTTCAAATCCAAGTCTGCAGCAAGGTGTGTGAGGATGTTCACAGACCCCACAACTGTTTTTGAGGGCTCTTTTATATGAGAGTAAACACAGATAAGTTTATAAAAATGGTTTTGTAATGCCCCCCCCTGTGTATGTTTGCATGTATATATCTGTGTGTGCTGTGTGAGTGTATCTGCCCATACATTTGAGACCAGATGCTGACACTGGGATGTTTTCTCTAATTGCTTCTCTTCCTGTGTCCTTTGAGGTAGGGTCTTTCATTGAAACTAGGGACCCTATTCCAGGTGGAGTAGCTGTCAGTGAGCCCTGGAGTCTGCTGTCGCCACTCCACAGTGTGGTGTCCCAGGCACACAGTGGCACATCCAGCTTTGTGTAAGTTCTGGGGAGCAGCACCCAGCCTTTCCTGAGCTGTCTCCCCAACCCTTGCACTTGCTCCTCAGATTCCTTCTCCATTGCCTTCTGTCTTAGCTTTCTATTGCTGTGACAAAATATCATGACCAAGGTGACCTGTAAAAGAAATCACTTAATTGCTCCAGGTTAAAGTCCATGGCCATCATAATGGGGAGCATGGCATCAGACAGCTGGCAGGCATGGTACTGGGGTAGTAGCCAAGAACTTACACGTGAGACAACAACATGAAACAGAGAAAGAGATACAGGGAATGGTGGGGAAACCTCCAAATCCACTCCCCGTGACACACCTCCTCCAAGAAGGCCACACCTCCTGATCCTTCCCAAAGAGTTCCACCAACTAGAACTCAAACATTCAAATATCTGGCACTAAGGGCTCCATTCTGACTGAAACACTACACCTCCCATCCCACAATTTTCTTGTAAATAAACCCTGGGTTTTATTCATGTGTAGTTTTCTGAAGTGTAGATTTTGCTGACTTGGTCTTTGTGGTCCCATTCATCACTTTCCTGTGTTCCCTGGAAACTGGCAGATGGATCCAGGGAGTTGATTAGATTTTGGGCTGATGCATTTGCAAGCCTATAAATGGTGCTGGATTCTTTCATCTTTAGGCACATGGTATCTGATTGTCTCTTCATGTGATGTTAGCAGCTGCCGGTGCTCAATGCCTAGATATATTAATTCATTGGAATTTGCAAAACTGTTTTATTCTATCATTTCCCCCATTGATTAATTGGGATAATTTTAGAACAAGCAGTTTGCCTCATTTGCTACTTGGCACTCTGTGCTACAGTTCTTTTAGGAACGGGAGGGAAAATAAATAAAAC
Source organism: Dicrostonyx torquatus (assembly GCA_028555095.1). NCBI lineage: Eukaryota > Metazoa > Chordata > Mammalia > Rodentia > Cricetidae > Dicrostonyx > Dicrostonyx torquatus. The sequence goes on from JAQHUG010000020.1 coordinate 13,284,955, forward strand.
TCTGTGCTTTTCTTTGATCAGTTTTCCAAGGAAGGAACTGGTTCTTTATCACCCCACAAAAGTGAACAGCAGTGTTTTTACAGAAGATTTTTTTCTTTCTATGAATCAATGGATTCACACATATTTTGAGATTGCGTTTATCTGCAGTAGCTTTCCTTTTGAGACGGAGTGGTCTCAGTTCACCTCTGGCGAGTCCTGGCTTTACTATGGTGGTTGTCATCCACAGCTCCTCTGTGACCCAGGCTGGCAGGGTGTTGTAGGTTTACAGCTTTACCATAGGTCCATCTGCTTATGTCCATGTTAAAATTTCTGTTCTATGCCTCCTAAACAGAAACAACACTTCTTTTCATTGTAATTGTAGTTCGAGTTTGCTAGGATCTCTCTCCCCTCCTTTATGTGTTTGTATGTGTGGTGTGAGTGCATGCGTGCATGTGTGTTTGTTTGTGTGTGTGTGTGTGTGTGTGTGTGTGTGTGTGAAGGCTGGAGGTTGATGACAACCTTTCCAATCACTCTTCTACCTTACTCTCTTGAAGCAGGATCTCTTAAAGGGACACAGAACTTTTGCTAGTGGATCCTTGGTCTTCCTCAGATGGAATTGTGGTGATATTTCATGTCTACCTGGCATTTACCTGGGTTCTGGAGACCTGAAGTCTCTCTTCTTGTTTGCTTGGCAAGCGCTTTAACCATGAGTCGTCTCCCTAGCCCGGCTTTGGACTGTTCACTCTTTCTATCCAAAATAGTGTGGACATCTTGTGAGTGACAACGCTAACACTGCACCACTAGTGTAATCGATGGGGAAAACCGTCCCCTTTCAATGCGTGTTTCCTCTTCCTGCTTCCCATTTCTCAAATGGAGAAATTATTAGTAATCTGAGCAGGTAACCGCTGTATAGCAAAGTTCTTCCTTCCAGTTCTCATACCACACCCATAAATATGCATGCACAGACAGACAGACACCCATGCACATGTACACGCATGTATCCCTGCCTCTCTGGTTCTCATATTGGAGTCTCTCAACACTTGTCATTGATTTGACGTATATTCCAGTGGGCACAGGTGGGCAGCTTGTTAGAACAAGATCACAAGAACTTGCCTGCCAACCATTATCATTTTTGGCCCTTTATTGTTCAGTTTTAGTTTGGTCCAATTTCTGTGGTTTTAAGTGTAAAGCGTATGTTACTCTGTTAGTTCTTTGGAACGATACATTGCAGGTGGATTGCCTGTCGCTAATGAAGTTCTTAGAGCTAAGTTGTTTTCTTCTCTAGACACCCATGCTTTACCTTTCTTTCCTGCTCAGATTCTTACTAGACTACGTTTACGTTTTGTCCTTTTGTTCTGGACTTGACATTTAGGTGCAGATGTTTTGCACTCTCTGTATACGTTGTCTGTAGTTTGAATATTAGATTTGTAGTGCTCTGAGTTTGCTCTGTCCCCAGGCTCTGGGTGTCCCAGATCTCCTAGCTCGGGTGTCTCCTTTCTTCACTTGCCCGGAATCTCTTTGCAACTGTTTGTTTTTTTCACTTTGTTCAGTGATTTCCTCCACTTTACCTTGTGTTTTTCTGACACAATTTTTTTTATTGTGTTTAATCACTTTGTGTTTGTCTTAGATTAATCTTCATCTCTGAAACGAACTCATCCTCTGTCCTGTAGCTCACACACCTAAATTGTGAGTTTTATGGCCTTGTTGTTTGACAGTATTATGCACTATTTATTAAAAACTCTATGTGTGAAAGGCTCTGCTTTTTTCCATAAGTGTATATTTATGATTTACGTTCACGGCACATGGTATAGTTCGTTTCTGACAGCTTTCCATAAAAGCCTAGACGTACCTGTGAGGGGAAAATCACCATTGATGAATTATTTCCATTTGATTAACCTGTGTGCATGTCTGTGGGGCATTTCTGGATTAAGGATTGATGTGGGAGGGCTCAGGTCAAGGTAGGCGGTGACACCTTTGGGTGGGCTGTATAAGAAAGCAAGCTGAGCCAACCATGGTTAGCAGCAAGTCAGTAAACACATTTCTACGGCCTAAGCATCAGTGTCCGCCTCCAGGTTCCTACCTCGAGTTCCTGCCCTTGACCTCTTCCATTGATGGTGTATAAGCTCTAAGCCAAATATACCCTTCCACTCCAAGGTATTTTTGGTCAGTGTTTCATTTCAGCAACCGAGAAGCTAACAGTCTCTGAGCTCTCTTGACAACTTTCTGTGGAGTTTGACGGTGGCATTTCCCTCTGGCTGCTGCCAAGTGTGGCATCTTAGATGTTTCAACAAGATGCATCAAGGGTGTTTTTTTTTTTTCTAAACTCACCAGGGCTGCTCATCTTGGCATGTGAGATAGTGTTTTAAAACATAGTGGATTGTTTACTTAGACTCAGGGTTTCTCCTTCCCGTGTTGTGGGAACCTCCTCTTTCTTCTTGTGCTTCTTGTCCTCATCCACTTAGTGATGTTTCCAGTAGCTTCTCCATGGCTGGAGAAGGCTGTGATGGGAAAACCCACACTCTCCTTGCCCCTCATACTTTACCTTCACCTGTATCAGTAAACTACTGGGGATTGCTGCTGGCCTTATCTAGGCCAGACTCAGCTGGGCTGTCCTCAGTACCTGGACTTCTGCCAAGAGGCAAGTGCCTCTTGGCTTTATTCTGCTGCTCCAAATGCTAATGTCACCCAGGATTTATGGCTAGCTGCTGCTGTTCTGTTCTCATTCCATGGTGTTTTGAGGTTCGCAGGAGTACCTTGTTACTGAAGTTGGTTATAAATGCCACCTTCAAATTTTGTTGCAATTTGAGAACATAGAAATTTAGAAGCTGTCAGCTTTGCTAGTAACGTCTTCCAGAGTCTCTTATTTTATGTGTCTGTAGTTTTCCAAATCGATTCGTGGGCACATATCGCAATAGATGGCAACAGAGGGACCAGGGGTTCAGGATCACCCTCAGGTACACAGTGAGTTCAAGGCTAGCTTGGGCTAGGTGAGACCCTGCCTCAGAAACAACAGCAGCAAGAAAACAAAATCTCTAAGCACAGCCACGTGAAGAAAGAATGCCAGGTAGAATAACAATAGGGGAATAATAAGAAAACACTTTAAAATAGAGACCGAGATGAAAGTTATGGGGTAAGGGTAGAGGCACAGGTTCCAGACTCTGCTCTGGCCTGGGTAGAAGGATGTGGGGTAGCCTTGAGTAGCATCAGGCTTTGCGAAGCAAGCTTTCTACTGTCATCATGGCATTTCCTAAAAAGTGCAGCTCACCCAGGCCATAGGCCCCAAGTACAAAGGCAAGATTAAATGGTCACCTTCCCATTCTGCTTGCTCTTCCTCTCTGCCTGCAACACAGGGTTGGCTGAGGTAGGGCCGAGAGGATGAGGCAGGAGAGGAGTGCTGTCTCCCAGCTCCTGAGAGAGGTGCTTCAACATTCTCAGCAGCATGAAGCTGGTAACTGCAGGGGTCCTGGTCTTGGGTGCTACCCCCACCCTGCCCCACCCCACACTGGTTGCCCACGCTATTCTTGCCAGCATAGGATGCAGCGGCTCGGGTGGAACCACATCCAGGGTCATTTCCTATCTTGGAGATTCATAGTGTAGGACATCCATTGCTGTGAATGACAGATACATGTGTGTGGCATTGTGGCCTGGGACTCAGAGCCTTTACTGCTCTCTTCTGGGCTTGGTTCAGCCAGCCTGAGGAGATGTGGTGGGGAATTGACACGCTGTTGGCAGTGTCTAAGACAGTAACTCTCTAAACCTGGCTTCAAGTCTTGTATTTCTCAGATCGTGCAAACTACTTAAAATTTACTCTGTGCTGCAGTCATTTGGGCTAAAGGAGGCTGACAGTCCGTAGTGTCTGCACATTCCTGACATCAAGGAGCACTTGCAGGATAAAGGACTGGAGCTGGTGTGAGCTTTTCCTGTGCCTCTGGAGAAGGGGTGGGTTCTGATAGGATGGTTCTTTCTCAGGGCTAAGCCCGCCTTCAAATGCTCAAACACAGGAAGTAAAGCCACCATATCCCTCCCTCCTGGGGCTTCCTCAGTAGGATACATGTGCTGCTGATCCAAGTATTTGCTCCTCTGACTTGCCCCAAAAGGTAGGGGAAGGCGGAGTAGTCAAACAGGCAAATTGGTCTGCAGTTAGAAATAAAACAAAGAGTAAAAGAAATTGTGAGGGGGCTGCGCAGCTGATGGATCCTTGACTAGAGGGGGAGCCAGTGGGAGCCAGTCATCTGTGTGACCAGCCCTCTAGGGAACTCGGAGAATGGTGGGGAAGGGAAGTCAAAGAGTCCATCAGGGTCTCTCTTCAGGCCAGGATTGAGCACCAGCCTGTCCGACAAGAGAAATGGCGGTTTGCATAAAAATGTTTCCCACAGGCCCATAGGGAGGGGCACTGTTAGGATGTGTGGCCTTGCTGGAGGAAGTGTGTCACTGGGGGTGGGCTTTGAGTTCTCAGATGTCCAAGCCAGGCCCAGTGTGGCAGTCTCTTCCTGCTGTCAGCAGATCAAGACATACAACTTTCAGCTCCTTCTCTAGCCCTGTATCTACCTGCACGCTGCTATGCATCCTGTTTTGACAATAATGGACTGAACCTCTGAACTGTAAGCCAGTCCCAATGAAACGTTTTCTTTTATAAGAGTTGCCACGGTCATGGTGTCTCTACACAGTGATAAAACCCTAAGACAATGGGGTAGGGGACTACACACAGAACCCCTTCAGCAAGAGCAGGCCACCAGACCCAGAATAGTGTGAGAAACAGCAGCCTCTTTCTCCAGTGCTGATGACCGGTGTCTCAATTCCACCAGTCTGCTTCTTGAGGTCCTTGTCACCTGCTGCAGTGAGGGTGATGCAGGATGTGGGTGAGATGGCTCTAGTAATCATGAGACTCCAAGGATCATTTTCTGCTACTGTGTGTTTCCAGGTCGGGAGGATGAAGCTCTTGCCTCTAACTCTCACACACATGATGAAAGAGCACCCAGTCCACAATAGTGGAACTGTATATAGCCTTGTAAAAACTGCATAGTCTATGAGCCTGCACGGTCGGTCTGATAGTGTCCTTAGTTTGGCTAAAGGCAGCAAGCCCCTGTCTTTCCTTTTGTTCTTAAGCTCTTAGTAGTAACCCAGTTCATACATGCTGTCCATCATGGGGTGCTGGGGGATCACATCAGTAGGCATGACGATGCTGAGCATCTTAGGGAGACTGAGCTTCTAGGTGCCAATGATGTGACTGTTATTTTGACTTTAGTGAGATACAGTTTTCTGAGTGAGCGGTGATGTAGTCCTGGTTGCCTGGAACGCGAGCAGACCATCTAGACGAAGGTGTCAATGTTCCCATGGTAGAGGTGTGTGCCGTTCTGAACCTGCAGCCAAGTGTGGATAAGAGTGAACATGTGTGTCCCCCTCCCATCGTTGTTATTGTCACACCAAACACAGAATTCCTTGGCCAGGTGTGTCTGTTCCATCTGGATGCTACACCTGTTCTGCCTCGTTCTTAGACTCTGGTCTCTCACTGACTGCATCCGAGGATGATGCAGATCTCTGTCTGGATTTCTAGACCACATTCCCTGTTCTACCCTCGATTCCTAGCAATAGCCGGACTCGGGTTGTATCTTCCTCCATCTTGACAGGTAGATAACACTCTCGTGTTAAAAACAAAAATTTCAAGGTTAATGATTGCACATCTCTTCCATCTAAAGCCCAAATTTAAATGGTATGTTTCTAATGCATACATATTCATCTTTAATTTAACGTTCAATATTTTTTCAACCACAGCACACACAAAATGTATAGGGTGATGCATTTTCTCAATGAACTGCCATTCAGTTCCACACGATACACTATATGCCTTATGGTGTTACATATTCAAGGGAGGTCTCAGTGAAGCCCTGTACTCTGAGGGAAAGATGAAATCTCTATGGTGAAGAGTTCCCAAGAGCCTTGGTGAAGGATATAGCATATAAACAGACTGAGGGAGTCCTCACTGGGATGGGCTAAGTGAACCAGGCCATCAGAGGGATGCACTTACGTAGCGATAAAACAAGCTCAAATGTCGGTTCCGATTTTCCTTTGTATACCCAGTATAAAGCTGCCGTGTGCCAAGCATTAGTGCAGGAGCAGATGAACACACAAGGGAGGGACCTTCATCTGGTGGGGGAAGCTTCTGATCTCCATCCTCATGGCAAATTGGGGTCTGAGGGCCAGAATCTTCACTGCTGCAGGCAGATGTCAGCTGGGGGGAGATCAAAGCTACTTCTAGGCAAGATCTTTAGTGTTCATCACCTGGAATAACCAGTTTGTTTGCAACTGTCGAGCATGGACAGCAATGGTGGGCAAGAGAAAACAAAAATTAAGAGGTAACTTTACCCATTTTAAATATGATGATAAAGAATTTATTTTATGTAGCACGGAGCTGTTGGCAGTGCTGTGAAAGTAGTGTGCCTTACACTGGTCAGACAAGAACTAAATACCACTTTCCCCACATTCTAAAGTAAGCCCCAGTAGAGGATTTCCACATAATCTCTGTGCCTCATTTCTATATCTCGTAAAAAGAGAGCTTTATTCATTTATTTGCTCCCAGGCTCTTTTGTTCATTCATTTATTCATTTTATTATTTTGTTTTTTCATTTATTCTTCCTATGTTGGTGCAGTGATGAATGGAAGCCTCACACATGGCAGTGACAGTCCTCCACCACTGAATGACATCCCTACCCATTCATTCATCTTTGGATTTGCTTGATATTTATGTGATAACTCAGTGTCTGTGGTTCAATGTGCAGTGTAATAGCCACTAATCACATGGGTTCAGTGAACAGTGAAAATGCCAATAGTATACTTTAAATGTGTTTTAAATACGAAATATATACTAGGCTTGAAGCATTAGCTTGAGAAAAAACAAATATAAATAATCATTTTATGTCAACTATGTGCTAAAAGGAAGACATTCTGGCTGCACCAGATTAAGTAAAATATCTTCTAAAATTAACTCCAGATTCTTTTTAAAATGTGGCTATAGGAAATTTTAAATATGGCCTCATTTAAATTTAAATTATGGTCTCAATACAGCTTACATTGTAATTCTATAAATTAGCTACTCTAGATACTATATAGTCAAACTGAATACTTTAGTAATAGAGCAACCTTAAGAAGAAAATTTAAATGTTTTTAATCATATAATTTTTATTGCATATTAATTTTTTGAAACCTGCTGGTGATTCTGTATGGAGTCTCATACATGGTAGGCAGTTAATCTACCACTCTGCTATACTCTAAAGACAGATGAGATGCATGTGTGTGTGTGTTTTCCTTCTCACTCTGTCCCTCTTGTACAACTGCTTCTTGGTTCTCACACTAATAGATTTTGTCATTATGTGGAAGTGTCAGCTGAGTGGAATCAGTTGGTATGTGGCCTTTTGTGATTTCTTCTCCCATTTAACTTGCTATTCTTAGGCTTATCCCTGTTGTATCATGGATCAGAACTCATTCCACCATTACTGATAGTGGACGTCTGTAGGGGGAAATTATATGTTACTCATTCTCTAGTCGATAGACATTGGGGCTATTTCTACATTTATGTTCTTATGGATGCTGCTGCTATGAAAATTTATGCATAGATTTTATATGTATATGTGCTTTCATTACTTTTAATGAAATATACATTTGATTTTCTTTCTATTGGCAGTTATGTCCTGCAATGTCCCTACCAGTGATAGAATAGTTTCTTGGTAGAGAGCTGGGTTCTTTTCCTCTTGTCCTAGCCTGTTAAGCAATTAGCCAACACACAACCTTATTTTACGGAAGGTTCTGTTTGAAGATGCCTTGGTATATATTTCTTATTAATAAATATGCACAGTATGTAGTATTTCTTTATAATAAAGTTCTTATATGGGACTTAACATCTGGGGTAGCATTGCTGAACATTTTTTTGGTGTTTAGCCTTACAATGTATTCTCTACTATACTCTTTCATCAGTTGCTAATTCAGATATTTATAAATCAGATACTTAGACACTTTCCTGTCTACTGTTTCTGTTACACACTATGTAATCGCCTTCTAGAGTTCTCTTACAGTAATCAGTGAATTCACTATCTTTTAGGTACACAGGGTATTGACGGATTAACATTGAACTCCTAACAGCATTGCCAGTTGTGGCTGAGTGAAGCTCCTTCACCACATTTATTTATTCTCTTCATAAAGAGTATACAAACTCCTTGTACTTAGAACCACTGGAGAGCCCTTTAGCAGTACCCTTGGGGCCCTGCAGTGGGATGGATCACCCACTAAACTGTAATTGCAAAATACAGGGCACCAAAGATGCACAAATTCATAGTACAAGAGCTTAAAGAGGTAAGTGGAACAAAGCTTTTTGGCCCTGACTGGGACTATGCACATTGGAGGAACGTGAGGATTTTGGTCCTATGCATGTGTCCTTGATTCATAAACACAGATCCAATAATGAGGACTTGGTGTAGGAGGTCCTTCTGTATTTGTGTTGCTTTCATTGGTTTAATAAAGAAACTGCCTTGGCCTAGTTGATAGGATGGAACTCAGGTAGGCGAGGAGGACAGAACTGAATTCTGGGAGGAAGAAGGCACTGTGGCAGATGCCATGAATCTCCTGCTTGAGACCCTAGGTTAGAATCTTGCCAGTAAGTCACAGTCACGTGGTAATATGCAGATTTAATAGAAATGGGTTAATCAAGGCATGAGAGTTAGCCAATAAGAGGCTAGAGCTAATGGGCCAGGCAGTAATTCAATTAATACAATTTTGGCGTGGTTATTTCAGAGGTTAAGCTAGCCAGGCAGTGGGATGCGGCCCGCTTTCCTCATACTACAAGGACTGACTCTAAATCCAAACTAAATTGTTTGGTCTCATGGTAACAAGTCCTTCTCTTACTTTGTGTCCGTTTTATAGCCCATTGCATTAGATTAAGGCTATTCTGTGGAGTATGGACAATGTATTCATGGGTCCATAACTGAGGAATATGTCTTCCCCTCCCTCAGCCTCTTAGGGAGAGATAGGGCCTGCCTGAGACTCTCCTTCATCTGTAATGGAATGATGGTAGGCTCACTATTATTCAGATCTTATGCGGTAGCTACTGCTGTCATGAGTTCACAGAAGAACCAGCCTTGTTATGCTGAGATAATTTCACAGAGCTCCTTCTGGCTCTTGCAGTCTCCCCTTCCCCTTCTGTAGTGTTCCCTGGGCCATTGGAGGGAATGAAATAGACATCCCAGTTAGGACCTAGCACTCAGCAGCCACTTGTTCTCAGCACTGCTGCCCACTGCAGAAGGAGGTTTCTCTGGCCAAGACTGGGAGAAGCACTACTAATTAATGGTTGTAAACATAAGTATTTAGAAGGCAATTTGACAACATGCCATGTAGAGAAACAATAGTAATAGACTTCTCCCTTTGTAGGGCCTGGGTCCTCCCTAACTATAGGCTTTTGACCAAATTTAGAACACTAAGCATTAATTTCTCTTGTGGAGCAGCCTAAAATCCAACCAGGAAAGTGGTTTGTTGCCCCCATAACAGCCACACCTGCACTGTGCTAGTGCGCACATCCTGTCTGGCAGGCTGCTACTGTGCTTTGCGGCATTCCCAGATGTGTGCGAAGGTTGATGTTTCCCACTGTGCTTTGCGGCATCCCAGATGTGTGCGAAGGTTGATGTTTCCCACTGTGCTTTGCGGCATTCCCAGATGTGTGTGTGCGAAGGTTGGTGTTTCCCACTGTGCTTTGCAGCATTCTTGATGTTTCCCACTGTGCTTTGTGGCATTCCCAGATGTGTGCGAAGGTTGGTGTTTCCCACAGTGCTTTGTGGCATTCCCATATGTGTGCGAAGGTTGGTGTTTCCTTCTCCCCAAAACCTATAGTACCTTTTGGCCCTTTGAACACTGACAGTGAAGAAACTTCTAGTTCTGTTCTAGCTGCTTGTTCCTCTGTCTTACAGTCAACGTGGGTAGTGCCCGCAGTGGTAGGGTCCTGTCATCTAGTTCTTGTGTGCAGCCAAGAGCAGTGCCAATAACCTATACTGTCTGGGGAACCTCTGTGGCACTCCTGACCAATTCATAAAGATATAACTCACATTTGACTCTGAGATTTTTTTGTTTAATAACCTATGGCTTCTGAGAACAGCATTGTCCAGCCATGGAAGGTACCTCCCTTAATATTTTTAGTTATTTTGAAAAAGAATAGGTTTCCATATGTTCTATTTATATATCTTTAGTTTTTCTTAACCATTTCCCCCACTCTTCTAATCCCCTGTCTATCTACCTCAGTGGTTCTCAACCTTCCTAATGCTGCAACACCTTAATACAGTTCCTCATGTTGTGGTGACCCCTGACCATAAAATTATTTCATTGCTACTTCATAACTGCAGTTTTGTTCCTGTCATGAATCATAATGTAAATACCTGATATGCAGGATATCTGAATGCAATCCCCAAAGGGGTTGTGACCCATAGGCTGCAACTGCTGGTCTACCTCAATCTCCACTTAAACATTTCTCTTTGTTTTCCTACCTGCACTTCCTTATCAGTAACCTTACTATTTCCCTCCTGAACTGCATAATGGCTCTAGCCAATGGCTCTTTTCTTACTTATTAGCCACTACAAGCCCTCTATGTTAAACACATAAATCTAAGAATTTGAAGCTAGAATTTACATATCAGACAGAATATGTGACATTGGTCTTGGCCTGACTCAACCTTACTCAGTAGAATATTTTCCAGTTCTAGCCATTTCTATGCAAATCTCATGATTTCAATTTCTTTAGAGTTGAATATATATATAATGTATGAGATTAAATTTATATATGCCACATTTTCATTATCCATTCATCGGCTGGTAGACACACAGGCTGATTCAAATCTCCAGCTATTATAAACAGAGCAGCAGTGAATATGGATGTGAACGTATCCCTATAGTAGGATATCCAGGAGTCCTTTAGGTATATGTGCAGGATGATAAACCTGGCTCATATGTAGTTGTAATTTCAGCTTTTTGAGAAACCTGCACAAAGATTTGCAGAGTAGCTGCACACTTTACCCTCCCACTAGTCTGTGGATAGATGTTCCCAATTTCCAGTGTTTAAACTTGAGGAACTGTTGGTGAAATTGCAAAGTCGCCAAACTGTCTTACATTCTCACCTGTTTCTTCACATCCTTGCCAAGACTTGCTTTCACTCATCTCTTTGATTTTAGACATCCAAGGACTCATACTGTGGTATTTGATTGCACTTTGATTTACAAATTACATAAACGTTTATATCAATTATATATATGCATGTTTATTAGAGTTCCTATTCATGTTTTGGAAGACACCTAGTAGATATCTAAAATCCTGGATCTTAAAAACTCTATATTTGCCCTGGTATTTTTCTATATAACTATGGTTAAGTGTGATTTCTAAATTAATTATGATATAGTGAAAATGACAATACTAAAATTAAACAGTGATAACATAGAATAATGAACATTCTACAAGATGGTCTCAAAAGCTCTTGTTGCATGTCGACACCTCAGTTGGAGGAAAACCCACGTGGCTGCCCTTGCATATCTAAAGCACCTGCACCGTTACTCTCGCGGTTTGCAGGGTGAAAAGTGGGGAGCGTGAGCAAGTGCTGTGATCCAATGACAGCTGCTAACCGAGAAGCTAATTCAGTGAGTAACAATTGATTAATATGTCAAGTGCCACCATACATGCTGGAGGGAAGGATGACTCATTGCTAGGTGTGAGGTCCTGGGCCAGGGTGAAGCGTCACATGGTGCTCAGAGTGGACTCTAGTTTAAAGCTGATAATTTATGTATCCATTTTTCACTCATTATTTTAAGATTACAGGAAATTGTAGCAATTAAAAGTTTGGAAAATTAAAGGCATATGAATCAGACTATGGTTTCAGCCACATTTATATCTTCCATATGGGTCCTTGGCCTATTTTTTTATGTTTTGGGTAATTTTCAACAGTAGTTGGAGACTTCTATAGTATGTATGTATATATGTATATATACACACACATTGAGGGCCTGAGCAACTAGGCAGATTAACAAGAGAAAAGAAGAAAAGAAAAAGAAACCAACCAGACTCGGCACATGTCTACAGAATTATCTATTTCTCCCCCCACCTGCCAGTTATTACATCTTCCTAATGGTTCAGCACTTTAATTTCAGTGAACGTGTCTATGCTGAGCAATACTCCAGTCCTGGGTTTTACTCCTCTGATACTCAGCCGTCTCCACAGCTTTTGCATGTCATTTGCATGGCATCTTCCCGTCTTTTTGCTTTTATGGGCTTGCATTTTTCTTCTATCATATGTTTCTTTTCATCTAGTCCAGCAGCCTTGATATTTGGGTTTTGCAGTTAGTTTTTTGTTGTTGTTGTTGTTGTTAATTTGACACAAACTAGAGTCATCTGAGATAAGGAAACCTCAATTGAGAAGATCTCTCCATCAGACTGTCCTGTAGGCAAGTCTGTGGGGAATTTTCTCAATTTGTGATTGATATGGGAGGGCTCAGCCCACTTGGGTGGTGTCGCCCTGGGCTGGTGGTCCTGGGTTGTATAAAAAAGCAGGTGGAGCGAGCCATGGGGAGCAGTCCATTAAGCAGAACTCCTCTATGTCCCCTTGTTCAGTTCCCACCTCCTGGTTTTCACCTTGAGCTCCTGAGCCAACTTCCTTCAGTGATGCAGTGTTACCTGGAGTGTAAGATGAAACCCACCCTTCCCTCCTCACATCGCTGTTGGTCAGTATCCCATCTCGTGAGGACAAAGCACACTGTGGCAGTAACAAGCACGCAGTAACACACTCTACAGCAGGCTCGCGTAGTCTGTTCACGGTGACCAATACACCTGCTCTGTTGTTCTAGACTATAACATTTTTCATTTCTTTGCTGCTAAATTGAGTTATTTCTTTGTTGGTTTCACTATCCAGAGCCAAACGTATGCAGCTCAATTCAATAGAATTAGGTCGATGCAACCTTGATCTTAGGCAGATATATGCATGTTGCCCCATGTGAAGTTATTTCTTCTCATTTCCTGACTGTTAATGTTAGACATATCACATACATGTTATAAATTCAACAATTCAGTTGTAATTATTAATTATGTAACTTCATATCTGTTAATCTGTGAAAGAAATGGACAGTGGTTATGTATTCTGGTGTTTGCTTTATTGCCCTTCTTAGTCGCCTTGTTTATCTCTCCCCATTTGTTCTTATGGATTATGGATTGGATGTGGTGTCATTTTTCAGTCTAGTCCAGCTATGCCCCTGACTGACTCCTTGAGCTATTATTGTTCAATAAATGTCTGTATGTCATGGGAAATTATTCCCATACAATATATATATATATATATATCTGTATTCTTTTCATCTATCTATCTATCTATTCATCATCTATTTATCCATCTACTCTCTATATATCTATCAATAATATATCTATTCTCTACCCATCTACTATCAATCATCTATTTATCTATCAATGAATCATCTATGTTAATTATTCATACATACAAATACATACACACACATATATATTAGTTTAAAGAAGAAAGGAGAGTGTGCACTGATTTGTCTTTTATGATTTTACAATTGACCTTCCCAGTGATCTGCTTACTTATAGGACCTTGGAGTGCTGTTTTTGGTCCCTGGCCTTCCCCCTAAAGGTTTTCCTTTCAGATTTCTTGTAAGGTGCTCTTAGCAGTTGCCCATTTTCCGACTTTATTCAGTGTTTTCCCTCTGGCTTCTGGGCTCCATTGGTTTTGAGCAACCTGTTAGCCTTACTGCGGTTTCCTGTGCGTGAAAGGTTGTCCTCTGCGTTTTGTAAACACTTCTTTCGGTTTCCTCTTCCAGCTGTTCTTTGGTGATCTGCTCGGTGTGCGGTTCTTACAGGATCGTTTCTCTTGTGTTACTTACTGTTTGAGACATTCTCAGTGACTGCCCTCTGACTTTGCTGCCTCTTTCTTCCTTCTGACACTCTGATTCCAAATCAAATCTACTTCTGTGCCCCGTTGTGAACTTTTAATGTTGGTTTTCATACTCTCTACATCCAGAGACCTTTTGCTTGTTTTCTACAGTTTGTGCGTCTGAATAAAGATTCCGTTTGACAAGATATTGCCTCACACTGACCTCAGTTAAGTGTGGCCCTTCTTTGAAGATCATGGTCAACCTACCAGGACCACACCCTTAAAGAAAACTCTCTCTCCTTACAGTTGATTCTGAGACCACCAACTGTCAATAGCTCTATGGTTAGAGGTGGGGCCAAATGACTTCTTTCCCTGTGTCCACTAGAATTCTGACTCACTTGCTGGAATCCAGAAACCCACAGCTGCTGTGAACTCATGAGTACATTAGTCCTGCCATGTCCAAAAGACACTGTTTCAGCCCACTCATGCCCGGCACCCCCACCCCTGACTCTTAAAATATTTGCACCCATTTGCCTGATGGTCCCTGATAGCCTTAGGGAGAGGTGTATTTTATATATATCCCATTTGTGGCTGAGCACTCTGCAAACTTATCTCTCTAAACTAAGTCCAGATGTGAGCAGCTGTGATAAGTTTTGTCCCGTTTACACAGAAGCTTCTGTGATGCCCTCATCTATGGGTAGAGAGCTGTGAATTTAGACAAAAGGTTGATACTATCTCTGTTTAGACTGTGGTGGTTCTCAAGCTGTGGGTCACGGTTTGTAGGTGGAATCACCCTTTCATAGGGGTCACACTTTAGATATTCTGCATATCAAATATTTACATTACAATTTATAACAACCCGAGGTACTGTATTAAAGGGTCACAGCATAAGGAAGGTTAAGAACCACTGGTTTAGAAACTAACAGTAGTAGGTTCACCCATGGGGCCATGAGCTCCTCAACAATGGGTTCTTAGCCAAATTTGCAATACCAGGCATGCATTTCTTCCTATGGAATGGACTTCAAATCCAATCAGAAACTGCCAGTTATTTCTATAGCATCCATTGCCCTACTTCACCCATGAGTGTGTATCTTGCCATGGTGTTCATTGATGAAGTTCACAGGGTTATTAGCTGGGTAGATTGTTGATGACTTTCTCTTCCATCGGGCTACATAGAACCTTCTATTGCTATGAAAACTAGTCAGCAAAAAAGATTCCCTGATCCTTACCAACTTGATTTCTGTATGTCCTGTGACCAATGGGTGTGGTGTCTTCAGCAATAGGGTCTTGCTGTTAAGTTCTGGTGGCAATGGGTATGTTTTGGGGTCTCAGAAACCTCCTTGATTGACAACTCTACCTGACATTGGACTTCTTATTGATAGCATATGGCTTCTGGGAAGAGCATTATCATCTACATAGGGTAATGCCTACTAAACTGTGTCATATGAATAAATAAATAAAAAAGTATCCAGGAAGCTTACGCCATAGTAGGCTTCCTTATAACTTTTCAAACATCCTTAGTGCTGTTTGCTTTTAAGATAATTTCCTGTAGCTCTAAAGAATTTTTCAAAGACATGTTTTGCAGCAGTTAATGATTGTTTTGCTGAGAAACAATTTTATAAAACACCTCATTTTGCCATTTTTGTAGTGGCCATCTCCCTAGAACTTTTTGTATTCACCTCGAGCTAAATTGAGTGAAGACAATCATATCAATTGAGTTTTAAAGAAAAGAGCTTTGGAGAAGAGAAAAAGCCTTTCAGGATGAGATACCAGCCAGAGGCATCCTGGGATTTTCTTTCTCTTGACTGAATTCTTTTGAGAACTTCTTAACTTTGCAAACTGCTTCTGTGTGAGAAGCTTTGGTAGACTCCACTAACTTATTTGTTCTCCCTCTCAGTAGCAGGGGCATCGCATTTGCATTTTGTCTCTGGAATAAAAAGCCCTTGCTTTAAGATTGTCATGGGTTCTCCCTTCATTTACATGACAGCTTTAGGGCCTCCTTCAATTCCTTAAGCAAGATATTTAAATGCACTCATTGAGGTCAGTTCATCAAAATTTATAAGCTTCACCCTAGGCCACAAGTGAACCTTGCTCTGTGTAGTGGAAAACTTTCAGAAAGATGTCATGATCTGTAGCCTCAAGAACCACTGATTTGGAGTTTAGATAGCTAAGAAACCTCAGTTAAATCTTGGCACTAGACAGGCCTGGACTAAGACCTGTGATGCTGGGTAGTGTTCACTGGAGTGATTACAATTGAACCATGTAGACTGTGTGATAGTGATATATACCCCAAAGCACATGGAACTGACCTCAAACGCTGCTTCATGTCTCAGGACCTCCTTATTGTCTGGGTTAGGTACCCTCCTCCCTCTTCTACATTGGTGACATAACTCTGTTGCGGATATTTTGTTGCATAATGCTTGGCTCTCTACTTCTAATTATCTTTGTTTCTTTTGTATGAAAAGTGACTGACCTTGCCCAGGGAATAGAATTGTAGGATAGTAGTTAAATTCATAATCAGAAAACTAGCATAAATATTCAGAACATCTTCCTAGACTTGAACCCCAAAGTTGCTGTATAAATTATGGATATTTTTGGTTTCTTTCTCTAACTCCCTTGTCAATCTGAAAACAGTTTAGCTTATGATAAGATCCCTCTGCATAACCTGTCACCTGTTTTGACTTTTGTGTCATTCATATTCTTGGTCCCATAATGAGCCTTCTCTTTTACTCATTCAGAAAACAGCAAAAAGCTCCCCTGTATAGTGACCACTCCACTGGATGGGTCTTCACTATTAATGAGATCATTTCCTTGCTTTTAGGGGAGTTTTATTGTAGGAGACAAGTACGAACAAGGGGAATGGAAGGATGTAGTATTCTCCTACGACTGACGATGCCCAGGCTACCCAACTATCCTAGAGGCTAGTTACCCAACTCTGTATCGTTGCAGGTATGGGAGGGTGAAGTTGAATTGAGCCGTGACTGTACACTGTGATCGGTATGTATTAGATAAGAAGTGGGGAGAAAGGGCTTCCATGGGAAATGAGAGATGCCCTTACATAGATACTTCCTCATTCTGCACAGCTGGGAGAGTTCAAGAAGAGACTAGAATCCCTTGACTCTTGAGCCTCTCTTATTTCCTTTCTTCCTTCCCTAATCCTCCTGGTCCCAGGCTTTTTTATAGAAATGGATTAACAGGCATTCATGTAGCAGAGCACCTAACATGCCTATTAGGTTCTTATAGATATATTAAATACATAGTATAAATCTCATGGTCATTCTCAGGTTTAAGAGAAGATTTTTGACATGCTCTTAACACTTAATATTCCATATAGTGTCACTGGCCCTATGGTTGGGATTCTAGCTTTTTTTTTTTTTTTTTTTTTAGAAAAGTCTGCATGATGAAGCTTCAGGGACTGGGACATTTTACTAAAACCATACAAAATCAAAATCATGTGTCGAGTCTAGAAAGGTAGATTGTGATTTAAATTGATGTTTGTGACCTTAGTGTGCGTAATGTAGAAGTATATATAATTTTAATATAGATATTAAATATAATAAATATATTAAACATATTTTATATATTAAAAGATCTTTCAAACCACCATGTTATCACATTGACCATCTTCCTTTTAAAAGAGCATAGGACTAACACTGCTTCCACAACCCACCCAGTACCCAGACTTCCCACACCATGTTCCAGGATCTAACCTTGTGAGTACTCCAGACCTCCCCATCTATACCAGCCAAAGTCACAGAACCAATGCCCCAGCCTACTGTGCCTATTCCTACTTCTACCTTAGCCAACTTCTAGGTTTATGCTAGAATCCACACTATCTGCAACTATCCCTTGTTCCCCAATCCCTTCTGTGTAGCTTCCATCCATTCTGCTCAGTAACAATAAACTTCCCAACTCTTTCTCCAAGATCTAGTTCAGTGAGTTGCTCTGAATTCCTCATTCATCCCCTTTATGCAAACTCCACAACCAGTCCACCAACCTAGTCTGGTCTCTTCAGACAGTGTCCTCCCACCTTGCCTCCAACCAACAGGATAAATTCATGCCGTATCCAACCTTTGTACTAAGTTAGAGCTATCCCCACATGCCAGCTTTGGAGCATCCCATACACGAGGGCAGTCCCCAATGTCCATGTGAATTCGTTCCACTCAAGCTATTTCCCCCCTCTAGACCCAGTCCTTCCACATATCCTCTCTTCTTTCCAAAACTGCTCTGTCCACAAAACACTCAGAATGATTAAAAGGAGTTCATATGCCTAGATCTCATCTTGAAAATACAAACAATATTAAAAGATTGAGCCAGCGTCTTCTCTCCAAAGCCTACCAGTCCTGTGGAAATGTCGAAGACCCTGATATTAATCCACACACCAACGATGACCTGATTTTTGACAAAGAAGCTAAAAATATCAAATGGAAAAAAGAAGGCATCTTCAAGAAATGGTGCTGGTATAACTGGATATCAACATGTAGAAGAATGCAAATAGATTCATATCTATTGCCATGTACAAAACTCAAGTCCAAATGGATCAAAGACCTCAACATAAGCCAACTGCACTGAACCTCATAGAAGAGAAAGTGGGAAGTACACTTGAATGCATTGGACAGGAGAC
>JAQHUG010000020.1:13303975-13321759 GCA_028555095.1 Dicrostonyx torquatus
GTACTCAGCTATGTTCATAGCAGCATTATTTGTCATAGCCAGAACCTGGAAACAATCTAGATGCCCTTCAACCAAAGAATGGATAAAGAAAATGTGGTACATTTATGCAATGAAGTACTACACAGTGGTAAAAAAAATGACATCTTGAAATATGCAGGCAAGTTGATGGATTTAAAAAAGCCATATTGACTGAGGCAACCCAGACCCAGAAAGACAAATAATATGTATTCACTCCTAGGTGGCTTTTAGACATAAAGCAAAGAAAAACCAACCTTCAGGGCACAACCCCAGAGAAACAAAGAGGACTCTAAGAGACATACATGGATCTACATAGGAAAGTGAAAAATAAAAGATCCCCTGAGTAAATTATAAATGTGAGGGTCACAAGAGAGGGCAGAAGGGGAGATGGGAGGAAAGGAGGGGAATGGAGAAAAATTATAACTCAATTAAAACCAAAGAGAAAAAAAAATACATCTTAGCCTTGAATAGGTACCACCTTAGTGTATAAAGATGGACAAGAGTACACTAGTCAAATGTGACCAGAAAGTGGGCTGACATCACTATCTGAATTTCTGACAAATACACTCAAACTACTCCTAATCAGAAGAGATAAAGAGGGGTTTTATTCTAATTAAAGGGACAGTTAATCAAGAAGACACTACCATCCTACATATGTGTGCACCAAACTTTGAAGCATCCAGTTTCATAGAAAAATCTACCACAGGAATTAAAAGACACAGATTAACATCAACTCACTAGTAGTAGATGGTTTCAGTGCCTCATTTTCTCCAGTAGACAGGTCATCTGAACAAAAATTAAACAAAGGAAATCATGATTAAAAGGCATAATACATCAAAAGGATTTAACAGATCCCTGCAGGATATTTCGCAGACACCGAAGAATACACATTCTAGCCAGGATCACATAAACGCCTTTCTAAAATAGACCACAACCTGAGACACAAAATAAAGTTTTGCAAATTTCAAAAGATTGTATCCACTCCTTGTGTCCTATCTGAAAGGAACGCAATAAAACTTAAAATTGACAGCAGAATCGTCTCTAGTAAATACATAAGCTCATTGAGATGAAACAACTCATTGCTAAGTGATGGATGTGTCAAAGAAGAAACAAAAATGAAATAAAACTTCCTGGCATTAACTAAAAATGAAAACTCAAAGCAAGACAAAAACCTCTGGAGCATAATGAGAGCCATCCTACAAGGGTAATTTATAACTCTAAGTGCACACATACAAAAATCAGAAATAACACAAATAAATGACTTAATAATACAGCTCAAAGTGAGAAAAACAAGGACAAACCCAGTTAACTGCAAGAAATAATAAAAGAGCAGTAATAATGAAACAGAAATAAAATAATACAAAAAATGAATGAATCTAAAAGCTAGTTCTTTGAGAAGATGAACAAGTTTGACATACTCTTGGTCCAGCTAACTATTAGAGCCCAAATTAAGAGAATTAGAAACGAATAGGCAAACATTACAACAGATAGAACAAATTCAGAATATTATAAGGGAATATTTTAAAAATATGTATTCCACTAAGTTGAAAGAAATGGATGAATTTCTAGAGTTAAGCAAACCACCAGAATTGAACCATGAAATCAACATCCTAAACAGACCCAAAACAAATGATGAAGTTAAAATAGAAGCAAAGTCTTTCAACTAAAAACTCCAAAATTGGCCAGGCCCAATGGATTTACAGCAGAAAGATCTCAACCAGTCTTTCTCTAACTATTCTAAAGAGTAGGACCAGAATCAACAGTCCCAACTGCTTCCTCCAAAGCCAGGACCACTCTACTACCCACACCAGGTGCAAACAGAAAGAAAAAGAAAACAGGCCAGTATCCCTAGTGAACAGAGTCAAATGCTCAGTAAAATACTTGGGAACAGAATACAGAAATACATAAAAGAGATTACCTGCCATAGTCATTTAGGCTTTATCCTGGAAACTCAGGAATGGCTCAGAATACAAGTCAATAAAAATAATAAAACACATAAATGGACTTAAAGATAAAAATTGCATGACCACTGCCATAGATTCAGGGGGGAAAGCCTTAAACAAAATCTAACAGTGCTTTAAAATAAGTCTTGAAGGATTTAGAGCTAAGGAGAGCATGCCCCTGTATACCTCAGTATAAGCTGTGTATGAGAATCCCCAAATCAATAACAAACATAGGGAAGATCATGGATACACTCCCATTCACAGTGGTCTCAAAGAAAGTGAGATATCTAGGAATAAACCTAAGCAAGGAAGTGAAGAACCTCTACAATGAAAACCTGCACTTCCAAAGAAAGAGATTAAGACATTAGAGAATGGAAAAACAGCCTGTGCTTATGTATTGGTAGAACTGAAATTCTGAAAATTATCATTTATCAAAAGCTATCTGCAGATTCAGTGCAAGCTTAATCAAAAACCATATTCTTAGTTTTTAGAGAAATAAGAGTGTACTAAAGTTTATATGAAGCTTCAAAAGACCCCAGATAACAAAAAAATCCTGAGTAAAAGAGTAAAAAGAATTACAATCCCAGATTATATGATAATACTACAGAGACATCTTAATAAAAACATTTTTTATTAAGAAACAGAAAGAGATATATAGAGCAGCAGAGCAAAATAAAAGACAGCCAGATGAATCGGTCCATGGAATGGGAAAGAATCTTTGCCAGTGATGTCTCTGCCAGAGGAGTAATAGCCAGAATATATAAAGAACTCAAAAAAACAAAGAATCAAAAAACCGAAAGAATCCATCCAAAAACTGGGCGTTGAACAGAGAGTTCTCAGAAGAAGAAGAAGAAAACATTGGCTAAGAAAGAGCTCAAAAATATGCTCACTGTAATTAGTAATTAGGAAATGCAAATCAATCAATGCATACTTGAGTTTTCATCTAATTCAAATCAGGATGGCAAAACCACTAAAACAATTCACAATACGTGCTGAAGAGGGAGTAAGGACGCTCATCTGTGCTCATTGCTGCTGTATTTATAATTACTAGAAAATGGAAACAGTCTAAATAGCCTTCAACTGACAAGTGGATTATGAAAATGCACAAATACACCATGGACTATGATTCAGCTATAAAGAAAAATGAAATGATGAAATTTGCCAGTCAATGGACGGTGCTGGAAAAGGTCATATTGAGTTCAGGGTAACCAGGTAAATCCCATAATGTGCTCCTTTATCTGTAGTTCCTAGCTCTGATTCTTCAGATGTGGGAACATAGCCTGGAGTAAACTGCATGAGCCCAGAAAGTACAATAAAATTATTGCCAGGATTGGGGGCATTGGGGATCAATAGATAAGGGAAGAGGGAGATCAAGGTAAATAGAGAAGGAAGAGGGAGCAGGGTAGGAGGGCCTAGCAGTTTCCAGTGATTTGATTGGAGCAATGAGAAAAGGGAGTGCCTTATGGTAGAGTCGGGAGGTAAGTACAGAAGAAAGGAGGGTCAAATAGCGATAAGAGTTTCTGAGGAAGCCACAGGGAACCATACAATTAACTCTTTTACTTAAGAAAAACTAATAAGTTTAATAATGCATATTAATACGCACATATGGTTTTAATGGACCTTTTTGTCTCTGGTTCCTTTGCTCCAAGAGGCAAAGACCACTGAATAGAAATCTTGGAACCAGGCACCAGGCATGAGAAGCCTTCTTTTGCATTGTTGACCAAAACACACAGCCTAATGCTCTTGCCCTTAGCTATCTCCTACAGGGAAAAGGCAAATCCCTCTTGCTGAACATGCCATTCACTTCAGAAGCAGGGCCCAGAGAGCCCTGAGCTAGAACTGACTTGAGCGCCTCCTCCCTGAGGACTAGCACTCAGGGTATCAGAAGATGCCACCCAAGCTTCCAAAGGAGGGAGGCAGCCAAAAATCCTAACCAGCTACGACGCCTATAAACCACATCAGTGACTAGCATGGCAAGATAACCCTAATGGTGCAGTAGTGGTGCACATTCCTTGGTAGTAACCAACAGCTCTCTAATTGGACACCAGGTCTGCTCAATGGAAGGAAATTCAAGCCTGGCACTAGAAACCCTACCCAACTATCAGTGTTGGTGAAGTCATGGATATTGGTGGAGAACCTACGAGCATTGCTTTACTAAATCCACATAATCCCTAACAACAACCTAAACGTTTATCCTATACCCAAAGATAAGTGTAGTCTTTATCCCTCATCAAGGGAACTTCCCTTTGAAGCATCAGGGGAGACCATTACAGAGATCCAGAAGCAAGCAAAATGTAGTTGTTGAGCCCAGTCCCAGTGGCTACATCTGTAGAACACTCCTACACCTAGGGCTCAGGTAACATTGAGAAGAGGAGGTGGAAAGTGTAAGAGCCAGAGGATCGGTGTTTCCTAGTAACGTCAGAAGCAACACCCTTAAGTTCTCACCAGCATGACTTCCTTAACATGGTCTCAGCAAGGAAATAAACAACTGACTTGTCAAAGAAAACTTGGGAAAGACCAAGAGGCCTCAACCCCGAACCAAGAACCACAGACAACTAAGGAATGCTGAGAGTGGAGGAAGTCATTCCCCCCAAGGAAACACACACCAGCTGGGTACTTAATACCCATTAATAACCATCCCTAAAAATATACGCCCAAGTAACATACAAACTGAGAGGTTTTATTTATGAATATATGTGTATTTACATGTACCTATATGCAATGATAAAAAAAACCATGCATTTGAAAGAGAGCAAGGATGGGGTCTGGAAGGTTCTAAAGTTATAGAAGGATAGAGAGAAATGTTGTAATTATATTATAGTCTCAAAACTTTTAAAGAGTTAAAAGGCAGCATAGGACTAACATGCCTAACACACAGTGGGAAGGTTGCCATTTTGTTTTCTATCCCTCGAAGCCCCCCAGTCCCTCACTCTTCAATGAATGTATTGTGCTTCTTCAATTGCTCTGAGATTTGACTTTTCTTGGTGCTTCTGGGCTTGTTCCTCTGCAAGGGACTCTGTTCCCCCATTCGGCCTTGTTGGAGACATGAGTTAATGCCAATAGTCCTTCCTACTCTACTGTCTGGTCCATTTTACCTTATAGTAAACCATGTGGTGGATTGTAAAAAGTCCTCATTCCTTGATTTTTACCTGAAAGCAAAACTCAATGAACCATAGCTTACCTTCAGCAAGGGCAGAATGCTCTGCGGAGGAGGGAGTCCTGTGGAATTGTGCTCCTTTCTTGGTGGGTCTAACTTCCTGACACTGACTACTGTCTCCTGTTGCAAGGAGGCTGCTAGTTAGTTCCAGCTACTCAGCCCCGAAATAATCACACAGAAACTGTATTATTTAAAGCACTGCTTGGCCCATTAGCTCTAGCTTCTTATTGGTTAACTCTTACATCTTAATTTAACCCATTTCTATTAACCTGTGCATCACCACGAGGTCGTGGCCTACCAGCAAAGTTTCAGCATGTCTGTCTCAGGTGGCTCCATGGCTTCTCTCCCTGCCTTCCTCCTCCCATGCTATAGGCCAAGCCAGTTCTTTTGTTCATTAACCAATAAAAGCAACACACAGACGAAGGACCTCCCATACCAGTCCCCATTCCCAGTGTTTCAGTATTTCAGTCTGTTGTCCCCACCTTTTAGGTATAGGCCAGCTTTCTGGGACACACATGCACGCACATACACACACACGCACACACACACACACACAAGCTGCCTTTTTAAGTAATAAAAACAATCAGCAATCTTACATAGTGATGCCTGTATAAGGAGTTGCTTTTCTATCTACCAGATAATGTGAGACTACATCCTCTCTAGAAGTATAGGCATTTTGTTATTATGTAAAAATTATGTAATTTTCCTGCTCTCCTCCATCTTGTCCCCACCCTCCTCCTTGTCCCATCCAATTTTAAATTTCATTTCTGGATTTTCTGGGTCTCCAAGAAGGGACTATTATAGGACTAGAGACTCCTCTGAGGCTGTTCTTTAACAATGAGGTGCTTTGCTGTTGGAGTTGCGCTAGGGAACAGATTATCTTAGAGCCCGTTGTACCCTCAATTTCCAGTGAGGCAGGAGGGGGAGACAGAGGATTAATCTTCCAGGAGAAGAGAGGTAATTGATGACCTGCACACATAATGGCCATGTCACATGCTCTGACAAAGGAGTTGCTTTTTTTCCTGATTCATGATTCACTTTCATTAAATCTAACAAAAGCATAAAAATTAAGCCGGACTAAGCAGTCAGTGCGGCATTTAGCCAATCACTTTTTCCGAAGGAAAGGGAAAAATAGTACACAGATTCTTGCCAGAAAATTCAGGCAGTGTGGTTGGTCATCACAGTTATATGATAGATATGCAAATTAAGAATGGAAAATGTTCAAGTCCTCAGAGAAACTTTCATATGTACACACATACAGCCTGAACACTGGAGCTGCGTATCCTGGTGAGGCTAAAATTGGCAAAGGCAGAGCTGAATGCCAAATGATAATTTCTGCTAAATAATTCAGGCCATGTGAACTCTGATATTTCCCTTACTTTAATGAGTATAATGTGTGCAATTACCAGTTGCTTTCCTTGCTGAGCCAGACAATGTGCCTTTTCCTAATTGTGGAGTCCGGTTTTCTTTAGGTAACTCCTACGGCAAAGTTCCGTATAAGCTCCGAGTCTTGCACGTGCAGCCACTAAACAAATGTACATTACTGAGTTCATGGCAATTCTAACAAAGCAGAAAAGGGTTGCAGAACAAAAGCTAACGAGCTGATCAGCAGTAGACAAATCTCATGGAAATGATAAATCTCATGACGTGGGACTTCAGTTCCTCTGTGACACTGTCTTTTCCTTTTCCCCATGCAGGGAGGTGATGCTGACACGGTGGATAAGAATAAATGCTGTACACTCTGTAACATGTCCTTTACTTCTGCCGTGGTGGCCGACTCCCATTACCAAGGCAAAATCCACGCCAAAAGGTTAAAACTGTTGCTAGGAGAGAAACCTCCGTTGAAAACCACAGGTATGTGTGGGAACGGATGCTCCGGGCTGGCTCTGAGAGCCATACGCTGCGTCTGTCACATGGATTGCCCTCTCTTTGGAAGCTGCAGGCTTTGTGGGTCTAATGGCAGATGCTATTGAAAGCCCACCGGGATGGATGGGGAGCTGGGGCACACCAGACCGCTGAGTGTGATCTCAGCGGCTACTGCTTATATCCTCCATGATGTTTGTCACACCTATTACACCATGTGAAATATGCATCTGTGGTGCTCTCCCAGGTTCAACCCTGCACGGGTCTGGATGTGCACCAGACACAGGAGGCAGGTTTCTGCCAGTGTCTATGTAAAGCTAGCCCCGTCCTTTACATTTGTGCTTTCCATATAGTGGGGCGTTATTATAGGTTCTCAGTTTGGTGAAGGGGAGGCAGGGATGGAAACTGTAGGCTCTGTAACCACTTCAGTTTGGAGACAAATGTGTGCTTAGGACATTCCTTCCATCATTACTGGGGAAGCTGTGATCAAACCGTTTAACTTTCATCAGTAACGAATAGTGATAGCAGATTACTTGACCTTCTTAATGCTTGACTAAAGGATGTATTTAGAGGTTTATCAACTCGCGAGGCTAAAAAAATTTTTTTTATAATTTAGTAACACTGAAACTATGTGGCCAAGATTTATATCGCAATGAAGATGTTACTGCACTGGGTTATAATCCCAAGAAGTTAGGGGATATTTTTCATCATGTCTACTCTTGCAGAGCAATTAAAATTTAGTAGTGCATTTTATCTTGCTGTCTAATGAATAGTGCATAAATAGTGGGTGTAATTATTTTAAAACGGTATTTTGTGTCTCTGAAACAATGCTCGGCTTTTGCTTCCCTGGAGTTTGTCTTAAGCGACTATTTTCTTTTGCTTAACAAATAGCAAGGAATCTCTTCACTCCATTTTCCAACTCCGTTGAGTAAAGCAGGTTGTTTTCCTGGAGGTGGCGGTGACATTCACGTGTAGAATGGTTTCATCTGGGATCAAGTGCGGCTTATTTTGGAGCCTCTACGTGATGTGGCATTGATCAAGTGGCACTCTGTTGAGACGCTTGTTCTCTGAAAGGCTGGGGCACTAACCTTGTGACCTACACAGCGTCAAATCTCTTAAAATAGATACTGCAAAGAAGCAGTCGCTGGGAAATCTTTGTCTGTTCTTTCCGTGAATGAGTAGCTGATGTGTTCTCTTTGCCTAAGCTGGATGGTGATGCTAAGTAAGTAGCATTTGGAGGAGACGGGCTGTATCTTTGCCTATTGCATTGATTAGCAAGTGGGAAAATAATTATTTTGGTATCAAAACTCTCATATGCCAGAAATAGTTCTTTGTGACTTTGTGTCCATCTTCAGGAAAACCAAGGGCCAGGTCATTTTTCTGAACTCAAACAATCCCAGAACAAGGGCATAGAACTCAAGAGTGACTTAGTAACTCCCAATATATTCTAAAGTCAAGGGCTGGAAAGACAGCTTAGAGGGTAAACTCGCTACCAAGTCTGAGAACCTGAGTTTGATGACTGGACCTCTGTGGTAAGAAGAGAGAACTTGACGTATGATCTCTACACATGTATTATACAATGGCAGGCATGCCTCCCCATAAACAAATACACTAAAACATCACAAGAACACACACACACACACACACACACACACACACAGGAGGGGGCATTATTCCAAAACAATACCAGATCATTTAAAGGGTACCCTTATTCACTGAGTTGGCCCTTGTTATCCATTGTGCTAATTTAGCTGTGAGGTTGCAGAAACCAAAGAACCTGTTGGGCCAGGACAGAATGGGAATGGGAAAGGATAGATTACACTATCAGCTTGCAGCTTCCAGTGTGAATCACGGGGTGTAGTTGTCATAGCTTTGACTCTTCCTCATCCAGTTCAGATTGTCTTTCTCCAGCATGCCCTCTCATCTGTCTGCTTTGAGTGAAAGGATCTTGGAAGGAAGCACCCATGGACAAAATTGGAGTCCCGAGAAGCTAAACCATTTCTCATGCTTGGAATGGTGACAGCCAGTAGGCACAAAAACATACAGAAATGGCCACTGGGAGGTGTGGTCCAGACTAAAGGTTAGAACATGGATGGGACAAAGGGTAGCATGCTAGTGCACCTGCAGAAAATTTGAGTGATCAGGCTGGACACCTGCAGTAGTTGACAGCTGGACTTTGGGTGCAGTTCTGGGGTTTGGGGAAAATAAGGGATATACATTCTTAGTCACGGTTTCTATTGATGAGAGGAAACACTATGACCAAATAGCAAGTTGGGGAGGAAAAGGTTTTTTGTTTTTTTTTGTTTTTGACTTGTACTTGAGCATCATTGTTCATCATTGAAGGAAGTCAGGACAGAAACACGAGCAGGGCTGGAACCTGGAGGCAGGGGCTGATGCAGTTGCAGTAAGGATGCTGCTTACTGACTTGCTTCCCATGGCTTGCTCAGTTTGCTTTCTTATAGAACCCAGGACCACCAGCCCATGGTTAAAATCAACCACCATGGGCTGGGTCCTCCCCCATTGATCACTAAATGAGAAAATGCCTTACAGCTGGGTCTCAAGGAGGTAGTTCCTCAGCTGAGGCTCCTTCTTCTGATGACTCTAGCTTGTGTCAAGTGAACACACAAATCCGCCCAGTATACCCATTATGGAATATACTCACATGTAAGTGGGTATTGGCTCTAAAGTCAAAGGCAATCATGGTATAGTCCACAGAGCCAGAGAGGATAAATAACGAGGTCTTAAGGTGAGTTGTGAGGATCTTCTTGGTATGGGAAAATAGAATAGATTTTGCTGATGGATTGAGGTTGGTAGGGGTGAGGACAGGAGGGATCAGCTGGGCTGGGGAGGGAAGCTACTGAGAGAAACAGTTAGAATTGGGCATTTCAGGGGTGGGATGGAAAGTCCATGGAATCTACAAGAGTAACCCTAGCAGAGAGTCCTAGCAATAGGGGACAAAGAGCCTGAACCAGTCACCTTCTGTAACCAGGCAAGGAAGTGGAAGGGTTGTGATACTGACCCAGCCACAAAACCTCCGACCTACAGTTTGTCCTGCCTGCACAATGTTCTGGGACCAGAGCCTAGCAGAATCCTGTTCAAAGAGACCAGAGAGACTTCATCCAGCAACTGATGGGAGCGGATGCTAAGTTCCTTAGCCAAACATTAGGCAGAGCTTGAGGAGTCCTGTAGAGGAGGGGGAGGATTAATTGGAGGAACCACAGGGGTCAGGGACAACATGAGAGCATGGCCCACAGAATCAATTGACTGGAACTCATGGGGGCTCACAGAGACCAGTGAGCCTGTAGGGGTCTGACCTGGGTCACCTGAGTATATGTACTGGCTGAATAGCTTGGTGTTCTTGTGAGATTCTAACAGAGGAAGTGATGCTATTCACTAACTCCTTTGGCTCCCTATGGGGTGCTTTCCCTCCTACTGTGTTGCCTCATGTCCTTGATGTGACGTATCTAACTGGTCTTACTGTAGCATAGTATGTCACCTTTGGTTGTTGTCCCTGGGAGGCCTCCTCTTTTCTGAGGGTACACAAAGTGGGTGTGGATATGGGGGAAAAGGAAGATGAGGGGGAGAGACTTGGGAGTGGTGGGGAGGCAGGAGAAATTACAGTCCGGATGGAACATAAGAGAAGAATAAGAAAAAAGAAAAAGAATGAAACATGACCATCAGTTAAGGAACAGGTGTCAGGCTGGAGAAGGACTTCGTTGAGGTATGGCCAAAAGCACAAACCCAGTTATTGTGAGGGCAAAAACCTAGAAGCTGGAGAAGACCCAAGCCAGGACATCTGAAGTTGCTGTGTGTTCCCTGCCTGGCATAAGACAGCCTTCCCTTGCAAGCCACAGCCTCTCATGACAGCAATTTAAAGAGGGCTCAGTTCAGAGGTTTTTCTGTGCACATGTACACAACGGGCTCAGACTGCCTAATCAGCTTGGCTGTCCTGAAATTAAATCTGTAATGAAAACAAAAGGGGAAAAACTGACATGTAAGAACCAGTCAACTGAATCACGGTGCCAGAGAGAAGCAATTCCCTGCTCAGGGAATGCCTCTTAACCTGCCAGGTCATGAGTAATAGCCTCTCAAACCCCAGTGATTTCTGGGTAGTCATAATTGGAGTAGAGCTTGCTGTTTCTCTGTGCTACTTCATCTGATGGAGGTGAGTGAGCAGTCAGGACCCTGTGAATCACTCTTTTCTCCCGCCTCCATCTGTCCTTGGATCTCACTGAGCACTCTGCAGGATGTACTGAGCTTTGAGTTGCCTTTTTCAGAGAGGGACATCTTTACTCGGGCTTCTGAAATGCCTGGCCAACCCCGGGAGCACTGGAACACCAGCCAGTTCTGCGCCTTCTCAGTTTGCGTCTCGGAATCTCTGGTCCAGATCCAGTTGTGCAGACGAAAGCACAGGGAGAGATGCCGGATCACCACGTGCTCACAGGCTCAAAGAACTTGGGGTGCAGATCGTGCCCAGATGGGAAGGGAGATGTGTGCTGTCATCTCCTGTCATTTGCAGTGAGACCAGAAACACTTGAAACTTGGCTATGCAGAGAGGCCAGAGAGCAGAAGGCTGTGTCAGTTAGCTATCACTATGGCAACAGGACAATGACTTTCTAATTTACAGTTCGGGGGAAATAAAGGCATACAGACCAATTTTAAGTAAAAGCAATGATGATGGTTTAAAAAGTAAAAAAGAAAAAAAATCTTAGGGAGAAGTGCAAGATTTTAATGAGCAGGTAATTCACAAATCACAATTTACCCTTTGGGCTTCCTTTCCTCTAGTCAGATTCTTGCTGGATGCTGCTTTGTGCTGTGGAGTCACTGCAGGGCAAGATTGAGAGGTTCGCTGATTTGATTGATGGCTTGTGGCAGAGCCCTGGGAGGCGGGGCCTGGGGAAGGAGACAGGGTATGTTCACAGTGTAACCAGCATCCTGAGGTTTGTCTTATAGCAGAGTCCCAAAAGGATTGGAACAATCGTGAGTGGCTGTTCTTGAATTCTAAATCCAGGGTGGATTTAGTCTCCTGCAGCTCTAGCAACAATGTCTGTGAGTCTGTGACTTGCACAGTGTTTGCCCAGGCAGGGATAAAGGTTGCCCAGTGTGTGGGCCCCCAGATTTAAGGGTCCAGTCCATGGCTTGACATTCACCTCGCTTTTAGACCTTTACTCAGGAGGTAAGAAATCACCGTGGAAGTGCAGGGTGGCATGCAAGAGAAAGGAGTCCAAACCCTACTGTGTCCTTCAAAGGTAGACACCGAAAACCTAAAGACTTCCGCTGACCTCTAGCTCTCCTCACAAGTGCCAGGGACACAGGCCTTTGGAGGAGTTTAGGACCCAGACTGTAAGAAAAGAATGCCATAAAAACCCTCTTCTGGGAGACTGAATAAAGAAATTGGGACTGTTAAGTGTGTGAACCATGTCTGTTTGGGGGAGATTCTTAGCGAGCTTTCATAGGGTGGAGCTGTAACCGTGGAGCATGTGCTCTGTGTGCATATGTGTGTTTGCACATGTACCCGAAAGCAGCAGATATAACTGGTGAGTGGGTAGAAAACCAGAGAGCTGGGCGGGAGCTAAAGACAAGGAGGAGTCTGTTGGTACCAGAGTTGCTCCTAGGCCACGTGCGAGCGTGGGAGCTCTTGATGCAGAGCCTGCAGGCTGCTTCTTGGGGCTTTTCCAGCTGGGGTTCCAGCAACCGTTAGTGCGTAGCTTCGGTGACTTTGTCGAGGCCTCTGAACCTGAGACTTTCTGCCTGTTGCCGCCTGCAGGCAGCCCCCCTGACAGACTGGCTGAAGAGAACACCGGTTTTAGGGAACAAGGACCTCAGACTCAGTGCTAACAGAATGGGTTTCATACATTTGGTTGGCACATTCTCCTCCCTCCCCAGCTCCAGTCTTCTGTCTGTTGTTTTGTTCGCCTGCTGTACATATATTTGCACCTAGCTCACTGTTCTTGGAGGGTTCTCGGCGGCGGTGAGGGAAGAGCTTGGTTCTCTTCCACGTTCGGAGCCTCTGATTTATCTGCTGCCTTGTCTAGAACACAAAAAGCCATTGTGTTTGATCTCTTAGTTCACGGTTTTCTAAGCTGTGTTTTTTGGGCTGAGGCAGGGGCTGGCATTTGCAGCTACTGGGAGGGGGGAGGTATTTCTGGTGGGCATGAAAGGGGGGGTCTGGGGACTTCAGGATGGGCAGGGCCATGGATCCATGAAAGGCAGGGGGGTGGTCTGGGGACTTCAGGATGGGCAGGGCCATGGAGCCATAAAGGCAACTGGGGTCTGGGAAATAGGTAAGACTTTCAGAGGGACAGACATACAGGCACCAAGCAGGAGTTAAAACTCTAGACTAGCATGTGGCAGCAAGAGGGAATAGTCTTCAAGATGGAAACTCAGGATAAAATAAGGAGTCAGATACCAGTATTAGGGCTCCAAAGAGGAACTGTGTCTCAGGAACATAGACTGATCTCTGTTACCACAGTAAGAACAATGGTTAAAGACCTAGAAGCTTGATGCCAAAGCCCAGGGCTTACATAGGAGGAGCCACTCCTCCTATGCCTGTGCTAAGAAGTACCAAACAGGCCAGAGACATCCCCCAGGCTGTGAGGTGCATGGTAGCTTCCTCCTGGACTCTGTATAGTCTTCCCTGCTTCATTGAACTCATCCCTGTGCGACTCAGTTCCCAAGTGGCAAGTTAGATGGCATTGGGTCTGACATGGTGGAGCCCCAAGAACATGACCACACGCTGCTGAGGGGGAAATAATGTTCTCCAAAGATGGCCCCCAGGACCTGCACTGACAGGCTATGTGACAGGGAATCCAAGTTTCAGGTGGGTTTGCAATGGCTAGTTCATCGACTTTGAAACCCAATATAATAATCCCTAATATATTCCAAGTGAAGGGAGGAGGCAGTCGGAGTGAGGCAGTGGGAGGGCTCTGCCATTCACTTTCCAGGTCCTGGTGGAGCTGGGGAAGGCAAGGGTTCTCTCCTAGAGCTTCCCTGAAGACTGTAGTTCCCACAACACAGCTTTTAGTCAGTGAGGTCCATTTCATGGTCCTGACCTGCAGAATGGACAAATGACCAGTCTGTCATTGAAGCCACTAAATTTGTGCTCATTTGTCACAGGCACCCTGGAGACCTGGTCATTGGACTGACAAGGATCTGACTTGTTGTCCTTACGTACAACTCACGTTGTTGTTGTCTTGAGACCCACAGATTACAGCCCGAGGGCAGCCACGACCGTGGGCAGGGAATGCTGGAGGAGCTGGAGGTGTATCTTCCTTTGGATCTTCTTCCTCAGGTCGTTACTCCTGCACCCCCGCGTATAGCCGTTGGCGACTGCTTTTTCCGATGGCATACGTTGGTCTCCCTAGGTGACTACTAAGCCCTCCACACTCACTGCCTTTTTCTTTCTGTGTTAATGTGCCTTCTCAGATGTTACGGACAGATACTGAATCTGAACCCCCAAACGTACCTTCCCTATAGTGATTTCACATCTGAAGTATTCTTCATGCTTTTTGCTGTGTATCTAACTACCTCCCCTAAATTCTATAGGGGACCCCACTAGTCTTTGGGATCCCTCCTGGCCTCTAGAAATCTCAGCAAGCACATGTGAGCTTTACATAAGACCTAGTATTTATTAGTGGAGGACTTGGCTTTCTGGCCCTTCCTTTTCCTTGCCATGATGATTACATGAGCTGATTATCACCATCAGAGAGCACTTCTGTCACATTATCAGAGCACTATAAAAGGCTCTGTCCATTCCAGAAATGTAGCGACTTTTACTTACTCTGTGCTGAACTTTTCTCCGGGACATAGAATTTCGCACACGAGCTGCTCTATTGTGTGTCGTCCAAGGCGAATCCACTGGGTTAATTTACTGTGCCAGTTGGTCTATAAACTGACATCATAAAGGAGTCATAGCTCCAGAGTTATTCTCTATTCTGGCACGCTCCCAGACACCAGCTTGATTGCCATGATTTTCATGCTAGGGAATGATAGAAAAATAGAACTTGGTGTTTGGTTCCTAGGTGATGACAAGCCTGAGTGATGCAGAGAGTCACAAAAGCCTGGCAGAGATGATGAATCAGAGTCAAGCAAGGCGTGAAGATGCAGCTCAGTGGTAGTGTGTATGTATATAGACAATATATATGTGTATATGAATACACACATAAAACATATATAACACGTATATGTGAATATATATACACATATATCTACATCAACAATAAAAAAAACATAAATTTAAAGAGAACAACAGGGGATACTTGGGAAATGATCATTAAAATACTTTTGGAAACTCGGGTGGTGGCGGCGCATGCCTTTAATCCCAGCACTCGGGAGCTGGAGGCAAGTGGATCTTTGAGTTTGAGGCCAACCCGGTCTGCAGAGTGAGTTTGAGGGTAGCCAGGACTACATAGAGAAACCCTGTCTTGAAAAACAAAACCAAAAAACAACCAAGCAAACAAACAAAGACAACAAGAAAAATCGAAACAAAAAAACTTTAAGAAATAAAAGTGAAAGAGGAAATATGAAACTAGAAAGGCATCTTTACAGGTGTCTTCCATGTTCTGCCATAAATGGAAGTGGAAAGTTTGGGCTGTGGAAAGATAATCTGAATGGTTAGGTGGAGTTATGTCTTATATTAGAGGCTTCATTAGTGCTCATGGCAAACACGTTGCTTATATGAAACCTACTTACCTCCTACCCTAGACATTAAGTTGATTGTGACTATATATATTGTATAGGTTTCATTTTAAGGCCAGGCTACACAATGGAAGAGGACATGCGACTTTGCAAGAATAAGAAGCAAGCCTTTAGTGTGCTATTTTGGAGTTGAGCATTGCTATTACCAGGGAGCTTAATCTATCCTGCTGATGCATTGTCCCTTCAGGGTCCCGTTTCACCTGGAAGCTTTTATGAATGCATCTATCACCGAAAAAGTAGATCTCGAGCCCAGTGTTTTCTATAATTCCCAAACATCATTAGCCTGACGGTAATGACACTAAAGCTTGCCACAACCTTTCTTTCATTTCTGCAGTTGCGGTAATGCTTGTTTCAACACACTGGAAAACACCCGCAGAGCATTCCCGAGGCAGGCTTAGCAGGGAGCACGGTGCAATTCCTTCAGTCCTGTTGCAGGGCTGGCCGTAGTTGTTGGTACATTGAATAAAGATCTGTTGGATGTGCGAAATGGGGAGCAAACATTAGAATAATGACAGGCGTTTAAATATTGATGGTTTCATTTTCACTTGTATAGCCTTGTTTAAAGTTCAAAAACAGTGGTGGGCCAAGCCACTCACTTTCCTGAGTTTCCAAATGGCCTTTCCTTACAAGGACATGATATAGATTGTATTGCAAGACATAAACACAACCTCCAAAGGCACACCCAGCTTTAATTTCTGGGTCACCTACGCAAGCTTTCGTACATTTGGTTTGCACACCAGCCCACAAATGAATTGTAGAAGAAACACAACCAGGCAGAAGACACATTTCAGAAGAGCCTGGTGCAGGGTCCATCTCCCAGTAAGGCCAGAGTGAAGAGATTGTCCTGCATAAATATACCTAAGTGTGTATCAGCATGCACACCGAGCCTTATCATGGGTGAGCCATAAGGAGAGTCACTGGAGCACCTCCGCTTCCAGAACCCCTTGCTGTTATTCCCACACAGTACAGAACTGTAAGAAATCTGAGTCACCCCCCATGAGAATGATCCACAGTGAGGCTGAACGAGGCAACCCTCTAATCCTCCGGTGTCAGCTCCCACGCTGTTAGCTGTGCCCTATTTTTTGCTTTCTATTGAGGGTAAAGTCTTTGACTATGATTCTTCATGGTGACTCTGCCATTTATAGTTGCCCCAAGGGCTGTACGGAGATGCTGTTTAGTGTTCTGGAGTCAAGCCGGTGGAGGTGACCTTGTGGAGAAACATTAAGCAGTAGTTCAGGTTCTTCCAAGCTTCAGTTAGAGCACAGCTGGCCATGGACTCAATGCATGCATTAAAGTAATGTATCACCAACAAATGCACAACGAGGTTATGTGTTGATCCACTGATGAAAATGTGACCACAAACTCCTAGGAGTCTCGTCTAATTCCTCTAATAGCGGTGGCTCATCACTCACTGTTCAATGTTTCTGGCCGCAACTTAAAAACTACCATGAATGAGACTTGACTATGTATGTACCCAGCAAAAATTACCCTATATCCATTTCCAAACGTTAAACTTCCAAAAGTCTGCTCATTACTCTGCAGTGAAATAAAAACTAACATTTGAGAGAAAAAAATAAAAAAACCCAACCCTAAATACGGTTAAACTACATGAAGCTGAGTAGGACAGACTGTAGCGTAGCTGAAAAATAATAAAATCGGTAACCAAAGCTGGTAATTGTAGAGCTATTATGTCAGAAGCATCGCACCCATTGCTTCATTTAATCTTTTGAGCTTTGTCATGCATAAGGCATAGTAATGTATTATTATTAGGACTGTCTCACTGAAGAAGCAGCAGAGACCTGCAAGTGAGAAACTTGCATTGTGTGCAGTCAGAACTGAAAAGCAAAAGCCGGGAGGGTTGCAGGTTCCAGGACTTTGCGCTGCTCTCTGGTGGTAAGCAGTGCTTCGGGACTCAGCTGACTTTGGCTCGCTTCCTGAGTACAGCAGTTCAGACTCTAGGGCTCTCACTAGGTGGTCAGTAGAGCACAGCCACAGGACAGATATTTATAGTCTGAAGTGGATCATTTTTCATTTGTAGGATCAATGAGAAGTATGGGAATGGGGACAAATCAGCTATGGCCTCTGCCACTCAGCTTCTCTCTCTCT
>JAQHUG010000020.1:13324752-13346631 GCA_028555095.1 Dicrostonyx torquatus
CTCCACCTGCCCCAGCCCCATAGGCCTTTCTGAAGAGCCCTGCTATATCTGAACTGTTCTCAGGCTCAGAACTCTATTGATACTGAGGGCCCTGCCTTCGCTCTCTTGTCCCTGAAGACAGTGGGCATACCCCTCTTTGACATTCCATCCCTTCCTCTCATATCCTACTCACTATAAATACCATGGCTCAACTGCATCCTGGGGTAGTGT
Organism: Dicrostonyx torquatus; assembly: GCA_028555095.1. NCBI lineage: Eukaryota > Metazoa > Chordata > Mammalia > Rodentia > Cricetidae > Dicrostonyx > Dicrostonyx torquatus. The sequence goes on from JAQHUG010000020.1 coordinate 13,324,963, forward strand.
TTAGAATACAGTAGAAAATACGCTAATTTTTATCTACTGAGTCAGCAGTAAGTTGGCTCGGGAAAAATTGAAGCATACGATTTTTCTTTCTTCCCCCTTTCTAACTCAGATAGCCTTCAAAGAAACTGCTTCTTGGTAGATTTCCTGCTAAGTGATTTCTTTGAGTGCCTGGGAGTTCACAGCTTTAACTTTACCAAAGATTTTGAAGAGCATTTTGTTGTATTAGGACTCACAAAGGGGAGATTAAGAGTGCCCTGGTAAGTCTTTCAATCCCTCTACAGGCGGTGATTCTTGTTGTTAGTTAGGGGTGGCTACCAGCAGAATCCAGGAATTCTGAGCAAAGCCCTCAGCGCTGGGACATTAAGGAGGGTGTGGAAGCTGGCAGTCCTCAGTTTTCTGTAGGATTGATTGCCACCAGATTGCTACCTGGTGAGATCAATTGCCTGAGAAGTGGGCACAGGCTGAAGCCCACTCACCAGTTCTTCCCACAGTTATACCTCGGCTAATAAAAACTGCTGATCATTAGCCTCTTAATTTTGCTTTCAGCCAGCACAGCAGCTGAGAGCTGGACTTCCCACTTTCAGGTAGTAAATCTAATGCATATAGAATATTGGGGCGGTGGGGAGTGGGGAGCTAACTCTGGGTGTAAAAGCATTTTACTACATACTTACATAAAGGGGGAAGCTAGTTCACTCATTTCACAAAGCCTGATGGCCAGTACTTAAGAATCTTGCTTTTCAGAGTGTTTCTACTACATCTAGAGAATGAACCAAGTTCACAAGATCCCATCTTATCCACTTGTTTCCGGAGAGATTCTACTTCATTTGAGTCCCACGGCCTGTTTGCCTTGACCGCCTCCCCCGTTCCACTGGAAATAATAGCACTGAAGTCTGTTTCCAACCCTACAGTCAACATGCCTTAGCACCAGGGATTATTAAGTATCTCTCTTCTAAAGGCCTGCCGTTCCTGGCCCATTCTTTCTAGCCACTTTGGAAAACAGATGACCAACATGCCAAACTTCCTCATCTCTGATGTGTCTTAAGTGTTATTAACTCATACTTAAGCCACTCTTTTTCCGTTTTAAGTAGCTTTAAGTCTTCAGCCTGTAAGGCTTTCCTTCGTAAGCCATCTATCTGGCTCTTACACACCCTCCCTATTATTCTACCTGGCATCTTGTTCAGCTTTGGAAGAGTCTTAGGCTTCCTATCTAGAAGGAAGACAGAAAACCTCTGTCCAGCTAGATGAACACTCACCTTCATGCATGAACTTTGATAGTTAAGTCCTTTTCAGGATATACAGCAATGCAAGACTAAGGAAAGGACATGAACAGTGAGGTGGTTTGCCTTCCAGCGTGGCTATAAATACATCTTCAACAGATGCAGAGACCCCCACAAGAAGTGCCCAAATTGAAAAAAAAAAAACACATAAAATCACCTTATCTAGAGTTGTGAATTTGAATTTAGTGTGATTTTAATTTCAAAAATTATATGGATTTTATTTGACTTCATAATTTTCTTCTTAGAAAGCATATAGACAGTTAGTAAAAATAGTTCTGGGAAATTGAGTCAAAACATGGCCACCGGCACTGAAGTCCATGAGGTGTGCTCTCTTCCTGGTGCCACAGAGTACCAACTGCAGATGAGCTAATGGGATATGGTTGGGAAGGTGGCTGTGAAAGTTTGCCCGTGGCATAGATTGTCCCCCACATTGTGACTGTTGCCACCTGAGCGGCACCTGCAAAGCTCTGAAGGCTGCTATTGTCTACTCTCATCCAAGGGGATTCTGAGCCAGTCAGTCAGTCTAGGGAGGCTGGAGAACAGAGATGGCTGAAACTGCCTCAGCTGACTCTAATGCCCAGCCAAGGCAAGAGCCACTGAGTCCTTAATCCCCATCTCCCCAATTTAATTTGTGTATGAGCCTTTTATGGAACCCAGATTTCCATCTGCTGGTTGCGGGACAACCTGGATTAAACACACTGGCAGAAGCTGTGTATCCTTGGTGCAGGTACACCCTGGGGAGCAGATCTGAACTAGCCGTGCTCTTGCTGGCTGTCCTTTGGCACACACTGCCTCATCGAAAGAAATCCTTTTTGCTCTCATGTCCTCAGCCTCTCTCATTGCTATGATGTAGCAGTAATGATGTGTGCTGATGAAGTCGTCATGAGATTAGTGACAATGAGTGATGTGCTTGCTAATGTGTGCTTTGTGTAGGTTCTCTGGGGAATGAACTAGCTTAATGACTTTTCCAACATTGATTGGAAGAGAATTGCTGAGCCTAAAAACTCTTCCCTAATTGGCTCTGGTCCTCCCTTGACCCAACCTTCCTGCTCAATTTGAAGAGTAGTGACAGAAACCTGGGGCTTCACCTTCTTAGAGACCAGGGCATCTCAGCGTGCAACACTCCGACTGCTCTTGGTGTAAATGTTGGGAGAGACCCACCATGTTCCAGAGTGCAGTCAGTCATCTGTGTCCATGATGTGATCTCTTGATAGTCTTCTGTTGCTTTGAAGTTTTATGGCGCCAAATCAAAATAGCCTCAACTCTTGTTTTTTCTATCCAAATAGCAGTTGAGAAGTAATTTACTCTCAGATTATCTGTGAATAGATACAAACGCATGGTACTGTGCTTTTAATGCAAAGTAGAGTCAATTTCCATAGCTTGAAAACCATAGGGTATTGAGGTCAATGTTAACTTCAGAGTATTGAGATCAGTGCTAACCTGAGAGTATGTGCGTGAGGAATCTCAATATTGTAGTTAAGCAGGAACCCCCTTCTGTGGAGGGGAGGTGGTGTGGGTAGAGAAAAGCAGGTGTGGATGTGGGTTTTCTGCTCAGAGAACCCCCTTCTGTGGAGGGGAGGTGGTGTGGGTAGAGAAAAGCAGGTGTGGATGTGGGTTTTCTGCTCAGAGAACCCCCTTCTGTGGAGGGGAGGTGGTGTGGGTAGAGAAAAGCAGGTGTGGATGTGGGTTTTCTGCTCAGAGAACCCCCTTCTGTGGAGGGGAGGTGGTGTGGTAGAGAAAAGCAGGTGTGGATGTGGGTGTTGTGCTCAGAACAAGGCCAGGCTCCCTTCCCATCAGGATGTCCAAATGTTCTGCTTTTCCTGGCCCCGCACTGCAAGGCTGCTGCTCCCTTTCTCCAGATTTAGTGGCGGTGCTTCATCCCGGCCATGCTCACTATTCTAGCCCTGATCACTATTCTCATCGCCGATCCCTCTATAAATATTCATGGGCCGCAAGAAATGATCCAGGAAGCTGCTTCTCCAGTTGAATAGCTGATGCTGTAGGATAAGTGAATTCTTCCCTACTCCTGAGTGTGGGATATGGGTTGGGTGGAGTGGAAGTGTCGACAGAAGGATAAACATCCCAGCTGGTGCCAGGGCCAGGTGTCAGCTGTGCAGCCCCCCTGCTCTCTGACCTTAGTTTCTGTGATCTAGGTAATGCTGCTAGCTTGGGACATTTTCTAGGAACAGATGTGGGGAGGTAGTGAAGCAACCAGTTCCTGGCAGCAAGACCATTGCACTTGTCATGAATGTTGCCTCTTAACCCATGCTAAGGGATCTAAAGACATGTTACCATGTCTACAGGTATCCAGTTAACAGGTAGTTAGGTAATTCCTGCCTGAAGCAATAAGCAATAGTTCAACTTTGTATATGAGTCTACTTTTTTATGGATCCCAAATTAGTCAAGAAAAATTCCAGACTTATATAGCTCATGAATTTCAAGCTGTGTGCCATTCTGAGTAGAGTGGAGAAATCTCTTTTCCCACCCTGTCCTGCTCAGGTTGTCAATCACCCTTTGGCTCAGGGTATCAAAGCCGCAGAAGCTGCCTCCTTGTCTGCTTCTGAGTAGCCGCCATGGACAGCATGTAGACCAATAGTGCTTATGTTCAAATGACCCTAAGTTTAGTCAATAGTGGCCGCTAGGTAAAAGAGCAATGGTGTTGGGCATTCAGACGTGTCAGACAGTATCATAAAGTGTATCCTTGAATTTTTAAAAGATATATTCTAAATGTGCTAAGATCTATAGAAGTAGTGAGAGATGGAACATATGTGAGCATTGAGAGACCTTGGGTCCCAGAATTATAGCCCACATTGCCATAGAGGGACAATGTTGTAATTCTTAATGTATCTGAAATTGTGCTGCATTAGGTACCTTCAGGATTTTTCTACTCTGCCCTCAGGTCAAAAGAAATATCTCTCAGATACATTTACCAAATAGTTAGAGCTAAACAATTGAATAAGTCTGTTTTAATAACTTGGCCATTTGGGAAAAAAAATACAAATCCTATGAGAAAAAAATCTTTTTATTTTTAAATAATCTCTGACCAATGAAGCTCTTTGTTTGCTGGACACTGTATATAGCATCACAAACCTCGGCAACAAACAAGGATACCTCCTCATTGGTCAGTTAGATTAGTTCTGGATAACATCCAAAACTCCAGTTTCCCAGGAATAGGAAATGGCTAAAAGAGACCTGGCATCTGATGGTGAAAATGTGGGTTACCTTGAGCAAGTGGCTCCTGTGGGATTCAAAGGACTGTACTGTCTCTGGGTTTTAAAAATGGATTTTGTGTGAGTCTTGTGCGTTATCTCCGGTCAGCTCCCCCAAGGAATTGGGAACTGTAAACACAACCAGACATTCTGTCACTTCAAGGGATGAGGACCTTCCCTGTGTCACGTTCAGTCCAAGCGCCATGGTGCCTTCTCTGAGAGAAACACCTTTTCCAGGTCACTGGTTCAGCAGCAGTCATTACACCAAGCCAAGGGATGCCCTAAGCAAACCATCATTCTTCCTCAGATGCAAATTGAGTTATAGAGACTGAATGGCTTTCCTCCATTAGCAAGAGCATGCCATGTGTGGGTCCAGTTCTGAGCCCCTGATGTGGATCAGTGAGCAAACAGATCATAACTCTTGTCTTGCGGAACTTACATTCCAAACTCTTGTTGGGATGAGAAAGTAATAATGGGCTTTTCATCCCCTCTAAAGTTCTATGTAATAGCCTATTTTTTTAGACACAAAGATCCTGCAGAAAATAGATTTACTTAAGATATTTAGAGCCCAATCAGCGACCAGAACTGGAGGGAATTATTCTGTATTAATGAAAACCAGTGATCTATGACTGTTGTCTTAATGAGAACTGATAACATATGCACAAGGATGGGTAAGGAAGCAGGCCATGTTAGCAGACTGATTATTCTAAGAATGTTGACACACAACTGAATTAGAATGACAGTTCCATGAAACCATCTTTCTCCTTGTTTACTCTTGGGAAATACACAATGGTGTATAGCCTAAAACATCACATACTATAGGTTTAATTTATAGTGTGGCATGTGATTTTTTTCTCTCTCTCATGGCATGGGGAACAGAATTAACTTAAGGATCTCTCCTATGACAAGAGAGGTATTTAACTTTAATCTAAATAATTAGAGCCCTTTTTGGTCTTTTAAAATACTGTGAAAACTGCTTTTTCTCTTCTGGGTCTTGTAGGAAAGTAGAAAATACATGAACTGTTACATTATATTCTGGCCACGCTGCCTTTCTTCCATCTTATTTCCAGGAAAATCAACAATAAATTAATAAATAAGTCATTGCAAATAAAATCTTCAGAGATTTAAGACCTGGTTGTGGTGGCGCAAATCTCTAGAGTTGTGTTTTCCATGCTATGCCAAAGCGTGGTAACATGAAATGCAGCCTACATATAATTTATAAAATAAACATGCTTGCCTCTGCACTGACTAGTATATATACATGCATACTAAAAAATTCATAATCCACAGTAGAGACATGTTGGAGGAGGCTGCTTGTTTGTTCCCTGCTGCTCAGACTCGAAATAACCACACAGAAACTGTATTAAGTAAATCACTGCTTGGTCTGTTAGCTTTAGCTTCTTATTGGCTAGTTCTTACATCCTAAACTATCCCATCTCTATTAATCTGCACCACCACAAGGTCATGGCTAACCGGCAAAGTTTCAGTGGGCTGCAACAGAAGCATCTGTCTCTGGCAGCAGCTACATGGCTTCTGACTCTGTTTTCTTTCTCCCAGCATGCATTTGGTTTAGTCTTCCTGCCTAGCTCTATTCTGCCCTATCACAAACCAAAGCAGCTTCTTTATTCATTAAGCAATAAGAGCAACACATATACAGAAGGGCTTCACACATCATCTCCCCTTTTCTGTCTAAATAAAAAGGAAGGTTTTAACTTTAACATGGTAAAATTACATTTAACAAAACAGGTATCAAGCAAGAATTTCAGTTACAATATTTATATCTACTTTATCTTTTATCATAACTAAGGAAGACTATAACTGTCTTTTCTTCAACTCCATCAAAGACTCCAAAACGATATAATACTATCTAAGTAAATAGGAAGTGCATTGTAAGCAATTTCCAAGACTCTAGAATTGACAGAGATATCTCATGGCCTAGACAGTCACCCAAATTTCTGTTGGCGCATTCAGCCTTCAGCCTACAGGCCCATAGTATCCAGCAGACTTTTCCATGAAACAGGATATTTGAAGATTTTTCTGCCTTGTAAAGGCAAAATCTGTCTGTTGCTTTCTTCTGTGTCCTGCAGAATGTCTGGCAGATTCTTTCATGAAGCAGGAACCCTGAATGACCATCTCACTTTTAGGCAAGTTCAGCAGTCATTTTTCTATGGGTCCTGCATGTCCAGTTCATATAGTATAACATCAGGCACTCCAGGAAAGAGCAGTTTCTTGCCCAAATGGCTAACAAACTCCATGAAGAGCTCCTTTGATGCCCATCATCCTCTTGAAGTAGATTGGTGCTGCCAGGAGCAAATGAATCTCATTGTAATAAAAGACCTAAATTTTTAATCATTTTAAATGCCATATTCTGTAGTCTTTGAAGATCTGAAAAATATCTATCTGGAGTATATCTCTGTAAATCTAGAAAACCTAACATGAGTACAAGCTTGACTATTATAGATGATTATTTATTAACCTGTATTTATTAATTATATACTATTTTTAAATGAGCTGCACAAACACAATACCTTAATCAAGAGCAGAAATATACATATAACAAAATTGACCTTAAATTTGTATCAATAAACCAAGATTCATACCAATGCAAAGTGTTCATCTCCATAGCATATCCCCCTTCAAATGTAAAGAAACATTTATAAACAGTATTTGGGAATTTGGGCATAGTTTTCCCCAAACTGCTTCCTGTATCTTGTTGGACAAAGTAATTTTTGGGGGTGAGTGATTTGTTTTCATACACTATGAAGAGTATAAACCAGATCCCTTATGTTCCATCCTGAGAATTTCTATAGGTCACATAATACTTTTTTTTTTTTGGTTTTTCGAGACAGGGTTTCTCTGTGGCTTTGGAGCCTGTCCTGGAACTAGCTCTTGTAGACCAGGCTGGTCTCAAACTCACAAAGATCCGCCTGCCTCTGCCTCCCAAGTGCTGGGATTGAAGGCGTGCGCCACCACCGCCCAGCCTACATAATACTTTCTTAAAATGTCATATTGTTTTTTTCCTATTATAGTATGTTATTTTTCAAAATATGGATGCCCATATCACCTATGGAAAATATACCTTGTTTGTTAGCTCTGTAAGATTGTTTTGTTGAAATTCTCAAAGCTTTCAAATTCAGCTTTCACAAGATATTTATTAAAACATAAAAAAATTACCCCCAAGTAAGTGTGAGCAAAAAGTCTATGGTGCTCTCTTTTCTTTCCTTCCTCCCTCCCTCCCTCCCTTCATCATATACATCCTTAATCATACCCTAGGTGGTGTGCAAGAGATCTGAGTACAAATGGGTCCTCCTATGGGGGCATGGAGTTGAGTCAGTAGCCTACAGAAGGATGGGCATAACTTGGCAATGTAGCTGCAGTCACACTGAGAGCTGTGACATCAGTCAACACTAGTGATCCAGTCAGATATACTCTCTACAGTATTCGGAGGGAGGTCCACGGTCACTGAAGAATTACTACTGTCATTAATTTGAATTAAGTTAAGAAAGAAGGAAGATAGAGATGGTCCATCACAAGCCTTGGAAATCAACTTCTTTTAAGGGAAAAATGTTCAATCTGAAATAAAGCCCCCTGAGAACAGATGCTGCTGCCTGGAAGTGCTTTTGGGCTTGACGGGTTGGACCCTTTGGACTCTTGATCCCCAGGTGCCACTGGAAACCAGATGGCTCAGTGTTGGTGGTACTTCTCCCAGAGCAGACCTCATCTTTGCTGTCTCCTATGCTGCTTCTTACTGGAGTGCCCTATGCTAAATGGTTCATATCCTGAACTCCAGATTGCACCAGTGGCTAATCAAGAATTTGGGGCAACGAAACTAAGAAAGTAGAAAACTGTGGTAGCACACATGTGAGGAGGATTAGCATCCCAGAGAAGACAGCCATGGCGAGAACACCGCAGACTTGAGGTGAAGTGGATCCCTGGCTGCGTCTCTACGGGGTGAGATCCTTGTCACAGCAGTCTGTGCTTCGTTACTCAATGCTTAGGAAGCACCGAGAATAAGTGAGACTGAGAAGAGAATGGGGGAAGGGTCATGGGGGGCAGTCATGTGAATGATTGGGATTTGGAGAGAGTGGAACAGCAAAGAGAAAATTTGGGAGAAGATTATGGGAGATGTGCAGAAGGGGTAATGAAGACAGAATGAGAGAAGAAGAAAGATTAGCAGAGAGAAAACGGAGATAAACGAGGACTTGGAGGTGAGGGGAGAACCTGAAGGGGAAGAGAGGAGGAGGAGTCACTGGTGTGGTTGGTGTTGAAACCACCCTTTCCTAATGGTGGGGGCTGGGGATAGAAGTGGGTAGCAGGTCGTGACTCATTACTGGCTCAGCCACCATCTTTCGATGTCCCTTTGGTGATCTGTTGGTAGACTCTGTTGGCTTCATTGAAACACCTGTCCCGAACTTCTCACAGATTTTTTCCTAATGTGATATTAAGTTGGCTTTGTCCTCAGAAGCAGGGGTGGACCCAGAAGGTTTTCCTTTTTCAGCCCTGAAAGTTCTATATCTGAGAAACCTCCAAGTATCAGCCATTTTGTGATAATTGGTACCTTCTTAGTTGCTCTTTGACTAAAATGCCTGACTTAAGAAGAAGAATTATTTAATTCACAGTTTCAGAGGGTTGCTTGTCCCCCCACGCTCTTGGAAAGAACATCATGGTATGTGGGGAAATGGGGGTGTTTAAGACTGCTTCCTGGCAGACAAGAGGCAGGAAAGGGGAGAGACAAGAGGCAGGAGAGGGGAGATACAACAGGGAGCCATGCTGACTATATAGCACCCCAAAGACCAATCTCCTCCAACTAGGCCTCCTCAAAATGCTACCAGATAAACTTACCAAGAGAAGAATTCATTGATGACTTCAGAGCCCCCAGGATCTAATAACCTCTGGAGACACCATCGAAGACACACTGGTGTGCTTCCCCTAATGTCTGAGTCTTTCCTTAGTCCCATCAAGAGCATCATCAGAAGTGAAGATCACGGTACCAGAGCAGAAACCAGAGAGAGTTCCGACGCCGCCATGGGAGATCCAACTGCTTGCTGCAAGGTGCCATTTTCAGAATGGCAACACAATCTGTAGTCTCTGAGAAATAAATAGGCCACCCTACAGAATGGACATAAATTAGAGAATAATGACTTTTAATTCACCTGATTTAGTTTGAAAGCCAAGGGAAGCCTGGGGTGTGCATCCATACTTTGGCAGGCTGTTTAGTTGTCAAGCCCTCCCCTCCAGCATCTTGTCACATCCTTGCTTATATCTATATTGACTGTTGCAACCCCGAGTTTCTCAAGCTCTTCACAATACAATTTAAAATCAAAGCGGAAATGTTTCCTCTCACCTAAATTTACTTGCTTATAATGATGACCACTTATGTGTCTTATGTATTGATTATGAATTAGTTTCAGTCATTCAATGGAAGACATGGGATTGCATTCCACCAGCTGCTTACCACCCATGCAGAGTCAGTCAGGTTGCAAGTTATGCCTTGATGCAGAGTAAGGCAGTATTTTGACAGCAGCGCAGACACTGAACACATCGTTTTCTGTCCTTAAGTCAGCTGATGATTTTATCAGAAAACACAGACAGGAGTCAAAAGTATATATTATTCCAGGTTATTATTTGAGACGGCTCATCTAATAACTTTCTGTTGAGATGCTGTTCCCTGACGGACTTGGTTTAAGGCATGCATAAGGGATATGGAGTGTGTGTCGGGCCGTGACTCAGGTTCTGAGGATTGCTGTGTTCCAGCTGTCTTGATTCTTCGAGTAACTGGGGTCTGTTTGGGTTACTTTTCACTGGCTACAAATCCATGACCTTCTGGCCAAAACATTGAGTCTGAAAATGTTTTGAAGCTGAGAAACTCCAGGATTTTGTACATGTGCTCTCCCAGTTTGCCTTCTGTTGTGGCGATAATTACCATGACCAACACCAAAAAGCAACCTGGGGAAGAGAGGGTTTAGTTCAGTTCACAGACCATCATGCTTTGTTGAGGAAACCCAAGGCAGGAGCTTGAAGTAGAGACCAAGAAGGACCACCGCTTACTGCCTTCCCCTCCCTAGCTTTCTCAGCTAGCTCTTTTACATAACCCTGGTCCACCTGCCTAGAGGTGGCATTGGCCTCAGTTGACTGGGCCCTCCAACATCAATTAACAATTAAGAAAATTTCCCACAGACATGCCTATGGGCCAGACATATGGAGGCAATCCTTCAATAGAGGTTCTTTCTCTAATTGACTAGTTTGTATCACGTTGTCAATAAAAACTAATCAATACACACACTGATAGGCACACGTGGCATGTCTATATGAACCTGGGGAAACAACTGATGAATGCATCTATTCCCTGTGCTTCGCACTAAGTGAAATATAGCCTATAAATCCTATCGGATGACATCAGGCCAAGTTCTTATGAGTTGCAGAGAAACTCGAGTTTCGCTAGGTTTATTTTTTTTTAATCTTTGCACTGCAGCAAGGAATTATGGGTATATTCTAGACAAGACAGTGAATACAAATGCACCTGTAAAGTCCACACAGCCACAAACACACATTTATATGATTACTAAGAGTGAAAGCAGTTTTATGAAACACCACGTGAGTGGTATATTGAAGAGACGCTGGTAAGTTTGGAGGGAGGAGAGCAAGCTCGCTCCTAGGTTGTCAGGGCCTCCTTCCGTGGACTGAGGAACAGCCCATGGGACTTTGTAGCTATAGATAGAGTACAGCAAGGTGCCACGTGCCTCCTGCGAAGAGTCCGCTTCCCACTACCAAAGTATCTCCTTGGGAAGACACTCAACAGTACTATTTCACTTTAGCAGTAGTGATGGATGATAGTAGCTAATGTCTTTTTTGAGAGCTATGTTTTCATAAAATGATAAACGTGACAGTTTTTTCTACTGCTGGTGCATATGTTATAAGGCCGTCTTCTTCAGGGTGACCTAAAACAGCTTTATGGTAGTTTGGAGAGGGGCATTTTTCAGAGCAGGGTTTCTCTGTGTAGCTCTGGCTGTTCTGGAACTCACTCTGTAGACCAGGGGTTGACCTTGAACTCAGAGATCCACCTGTCTCTGCCTCCTGACTGCTGGGATTGAAGGCATGTGCTGCCACTGCCTGCTATTTTATGATAATTTTTAAGGAAAACATGGCAGTGCTTAGGGCTGTGGTTCTCAGCACTGAATGAACATTGGAAACATGAACCAGTGTTAGAGTGGAGATGTGTGTGAGAATATCATTGAACCTGGTTCATATCCCCACCTATCCCGATGTGTTTGGTTGGCGGTTCAATCTGGGCATAGAGATATTAAGATTTAGATGAGTCTAAACTCATTGATTTTGAGTAGCTAATGTTTCTGGATTTAACTTTTAAAAGGATAGGTGAAGTCCATATTGGATATTTTCTTACAATTTAGAAAATAAAAAAGTCTGAAATAAAATCATTCATTAACTAAAGAATTTTTTTAAATCAAAGGTAATCAATATTCCTCTTTGTATTCAATGGCTAGGACAGTGCCCTTTGGCCAAGCACTGTGTGATGATCCATGCGCACACAGATTTTTATTAAAACTGAGAGTTGGTGCTCCTCCTATATAATTTCTATATTTGGCATGGAGTCAGAGCTGTCAGAAAGAATTTCTACAGAGTGTTCCATTCCCACCTGGTAAGCCTGTAACCACAAATGTGTTAGCTTAAGAAGAGATGGTGAGGCTGGGCGGTGGTGGCGCACGCTTTTAATCCCAGCACTCAGGAGACAGAGGCAGGCGGATCTCTGTGAGTTCGAGACCAGCCTGGTCTACAAGAGCTAGTTCCAGGACAGGCTCCAAAGCTACAGAGAAACCCTGTCTCAAAAAACGGTGACCCTCGAGTGTAGCTGTATGGAAACCAATGACATCAGGAATCAGGAGTGACACAGCCCAGTAGTGCTGAAGCCCTGAGCGACCCGGATATGGCTTGGTTTACGGCTGCGCCCATGCCGCTGCCTGTATTTGCCTTCACAGGCATTACAGAAATGGAAGCTGGTTGGTGATGGGGAGACGGTAGGGAAATGAGACACAGGCGAAAGTTAAACTTCCAGGTTTGCACGCTTAGACAGTGGAATCGGGGGGAGTAAAAGCTCAGCACAGGCAGGAGCTTTCCCGTGTGGTAGAGGGGTTATCCATTTGATGTCTTTCTTGTGTGCTGTTCCTGCCCAGGTGTGGGCTATCAGGCATCAAGTAACAAAAGTGACTGTGAGGTCCCTTCTAGAGTCCAGTTTAAAGGAAAACCATCGTGCTTCAGGATGCTCCAGACATCTGGCTGCAGATGTTTGATACATTTCCCATTGCCGTGTAGCTGTGCATCTTCAGAAAACGATAAGGATGCAGGAAACTTGGGGAAGCCAAGGTGTGATTTGCTTGAGACAGGAGACAGATACCTTTTCACAGACAGGTCGACTGCACGTTCGTGGCTTTCATTAGCGCTGCTACGTCATGATGGAATGATACCAGATGGCAGCTGAGACATATGGCCCACATTTGAGCTTCACTTCTGTATGGTTCCAGCTGACCAAATTCAGCAGGGAGGCTTTTAAAAAACATGAAATGTATCCGAGTTCCTCCACACGTCGGCCCGTTTAGTTCAATCTTAGCTACAACTATGATGAGCACTGAGGATCAGAGGAAGCCTGCCTGAGATTCTGTCCCCACAGTGTGCTGCTTGGATGAAAGTGTCACGTGACAAGTATGTATTTGCACATCAGTCATTTAACTCAAACATTAAAGGTCCCCCCATAAAAACTCGGAAGCTCAAGGAGTTGATTAATTGGTTCTTTAACTTGTCTTTGATTTCCCAAGCTGTTGCTTTTCCTTGGAAGAATACCCTAATTGTCTTGATTTTTGTCAACTACAAATCCTTGTCATGGAGATTAGGGACACACAGAAGATGCTGCTAAATTGCTTATGGCTAACAAGCCAATGAGACTGAAAACCAGTTTCTTCCTCAAAAATATTTGGATTAAAATATTTTTTCTATGATGCAGTGCAATTCGCTTTGTTTTTCTGTAAGAAGGTGGCCTCTTGGTTTACTAAGCATGAAAGGTGTTTTGGGGCGGGCTGAGGAGGAGCTCCGGCCTTGGAGCTTAAGTATTTGGTTCCATGCCATGCTTTATAACTTCACCCTTCCCCTTTATAGCATCCCCCCTTGCTGTCTTTGAAGCTAATCATCAGAGAAATAGGACAGTAACTCCAGGCACATTCATTGTGAGGCGAGAAGCAATTTGTATGTCGAAAGCATACAGAAGTTATTTTTACTTTCCATTAGTAAACTCCTTCAAGTTCAATTCTATTCTTTCCCTGGGCCAGAAATAACTAAATTCACAATGGGATGTGTTAAATTAATAGCTGGGAGTACAATCTCAAAATAGTGATATGTGCCCTTTCAGCTTAGATAAGCAACTTCTGCTCAGGAGAGTGGCTCCTCTGGTCTTCTGGGTGCACAACTGTGCTTTCAACGCCAGGGTTAGCAGATGTGGGCTGAAATAGCCTAGCCCAATAAAAACCCGACATACGTAGCATGGTCTCCTCAGTTGGTATCATGCAAGTCCGCTGGCCAGTGCCTCTGCTTATTGGCTGATTCAACTTTAGCAGTAGTTGGCTCCTTCTGAGCCTTGTCGTCCTGATTGTACTTCGACTTGAAGGACAGAACATTCCATCAAGATTTTACCTGAAAATTATTTTCCCCATCACAACCCTCTCTTCTGTTTTTTTTTTAAATCAAAACTATGCAAACTTTGTTCTTGGTGCTTTGGAGACTTCAATTTGTACCCTGCTCAAGCTGATGGTTGGCAAAGGTGATTTCCCAGTCGTGGCAAATCCCTTGCCATCACGAGCATGGGATGCTCCTTCCTCAGTTCCTAAGGGAAGTGTGCCCAGGCATGAACTGACATACTGTTACTTTCTCCCACAGCCACACCACTGAGTTCACTTAAGGCCCCTCGGGTGGACACGGCTCCTGTGGTCTCCTCTCCCTATCAAAGGAGAGACTCGGACAGATACTGTGGCCTCTGTGCGGCCTGGTTTAATAATCCTCTGATGGCCCAGCAGCATTATGATGGCAAAAAGCACAAGAAGAACGCAGCACGGGTTGCCTTGCTAGAGCAGCTGGGAACATCGCTGGATCTGGGGGAGCTGAGAGGTAAGAGCAGGCCCTGCCATAATCATTTGCCCCAACGAGGCTCTCCGCAGAAGCCTTGTGTTTTCTGAATGCAGAATGATGGCTCATAGGGCTTTACTGCTAAAGAAAAGTGTGGAACTCTCAAAGGAATGGCGCTGACAGCAAATGAGCTGTGGCTAGGGTTAGCTTGACTTCCAAGGCCGTCTTTGTTTCTAAGTTCTCATTTCCGTAATTTTATTGACTCCTTTTCAGATGGAAGATGCAGAGGTACAAACCATATTCTTTCTGTTTACATTAAGCTCCTTCTCTGGTGAACGCTTGTGTGGATGAGTAGTAGGAGAGAAGCTGAAGGACAGTATTGCTGGCTTACGTAAACTTGCGTGCTCTACATTCAGCCGAAGGAAGCAACGATGCGCCCCGTGGCCCACTGCAGCCGCCGTCTGCCTCCTGCCACTAGGCCTCTCTAGTCTGCTGGAAAGCATCTCCTATGAGTTCCCACTGAGGCTATAGCAGAGGCTTGCAGAGCGCTGCAGTGGGTGTCGTAGGGACTGCGACCATTCAATGGCACTGAGCGAGATAGTTTATCCTCAGTAATCATTTACGCATTTTGAATCACATAAACATTTTATTAGCAGCTTGATATTGACCTTGTAGAGACAGAACGAAATTCCGTACTACATATTACATTGCTAAATGATGCCATGAAAGGTCCTGTTGATCCTTATGTCCTCAGCTGGGTACATTATGTCTTAGATGTGGTTTTATGAGCTGGCCAGGAAACCATCAATAATAACACTTGTAAAGTTATAGAACACAAAGGTTTACAAACCAATTTTGAGAAGATCACCTGGTTTCAATTGGATCCTGCAAGAAGAACCTATGCTTTTAATCCCCCAATCTGGACCCTGAATAGGGGATGCTTCTGACAGTAAATGACCTTAGCTGACTCTTAATCATGAAATTATGATCAAAGGTCATGCTGTAAGAAGCTCATTGAGAAAGACTGTTTATCGAGAAAGCCTTTGCCAGGGAAAAGGATTCCAGTCGGAGCTAGATGTGTGAGCGGGAGAGAAGGCTATTGAGCAAAATCATGTGTGTGTCAAAAGGCAGGATACACGGAGAACAGGTTTCTAATGCATGGTTCTGGAAGATTCTTAAACTGCTTCATGGATCTGAGTTTCAAGGCCTAGAATGCATTGGCAAAGCTGCAGTGGAGAGACTGATCCTTCCTTAATGTTTGAGCAGTGTCTGAGACCAAACATACAAGTGTTTTGCTTGATTTCTTGTGTGGTTTCTAGTTACTGAAAAGTCATACCGTTTCAGCATGCCAGCTAACTTCACATTGTAGAAAGTCTTGAGCCGTTGGCACAGCTGCTCTTTGTTGGGGGATTGCTGGTGGTAAAAGGTCTTTGTCTTGCATGCAGAGGACAAGTTGCCCCCAAGCCGAGGGCCACCCCGTAAAGGTGCTATTAATGGTAAATAACTGTCGGCTCTGTGGCTCCTTCATGGCAGGGCACCAGAAGAGAAAAATGAGAATTTATTTATTGTTTGTCCCAGATACCATGACGTGAAGAAGAATTATTCGTACAGCACATTCTTCTTGTCTAGTTTGAATTATCTGCACTGCATCTTTTATGTGCGCAGCCACATCTTAATGGCTTGGGCGTCAGATTCTCTCGCACTAGAGTGGCTTATCTTTGGTATGAAGACAAAAGGATGCTCTTTGTCTTGGTACCTCTACTTGGCTGTGACTCTGTAGCATAGGAAGCACTGCCCTTAGGGCCACCAGCTGATTCTTTGATCTATATTTATACATATGCAACTGTTCAATACTACAGACTGTTGAGGAATAAAGCAACCTTGGGAATTTAGCAAGTTTTAAAAGATTTAAGTGTACATGCTATTTCTGATATACCCCTAAAACATGGTCAATTAAGACAAAATGCATCCTAAGTACAGGCATATCATAACTTAGAAAAATGGAACCAGGAATGCTCATGGCTTGAAATACTATTTTTAGTTATTGATTATCATGGTATTCCTTCTGTCTTTTAAATATATCTTCCTATTCTCCATACAGATTGTTAGCAGCTTGAAATCTGAGTCTTTGGTTAGTTTTTCTCATTGATATGATAGTTCAAAACGTCTAGAATAGAGGAAGGCATGTAGCAGTTACTCAATAATTGCTGAATGAACAACAAGAAAAGGCCAACCAATACCAAACAAATAAATAAATAAACAAACAAACCTAACCCACAATTGTGCATGCCCCTTTTCTGCAATATCACCAAATGAATAATTTTCATAAGACATTCTTTATGATTCTTCCCATTTTAAAAATGATGTACATTTTTCATACAATTAAATGAATAGATGTGACACTTTTAAAAGAGTTTTGGCAAGGCAAGTACTGGTATCATTCGTACCCCTGTGATCATATGTGACTCTTTTTTAATATCATAAGATATGTCTGTGGATGTTCCTGGTTAGCCCTAGTCCTCTGACCCCCACATGTACCCCACACACGAGCATGAATGTGAACATGCACACACTCATCCATAATCATTGTTTATACCTGTGACCAACGATGCTCTTGACTTTTCTACAAGCTTCATAGTTTTGGCAATTATGTTTCATAGTATGATACGTCTCAAGTTAACTCTTTGTTTAGTTTGAGATAGGGGGCTGACATTCATTTTGCTTCCATTCGCTTGCACAGCAATTTCGAAAAATTTCTTAAATATTTAAATTCCGTTCCCAAATTGTCTTGAGTTATTTTATCAAAAAACTCTTTTTTATGGAGCTGGAGAGATGACTTACTAGTTAAGAGGACTAGGGTTTGGTCCTAGCATCTACATGGCAGCTGATTACCTCTAACTCCAGTTTCAAGTCCTCAGTGCCCTCTTCTGGCCTCTGGAAGTATTATTGTGCACACATGGTACTGGCAAAACACTTAATAATAATAATAAATAAAATAATAAATAAAATCTTCTTTAAAGAGGAAAATCTGTTTGTGTGTGCATTTATTTCTGCACAGCTGTTGTCCCCAGGGAACCTCATGGTCTGGTACACTGTACTGATTGTTTAGCATTGGATACATCCTGAAGTTAGGCACTGCACGGTCTCCAGCTTGATAGTGTGGCTATTCTGACTCCTTTGTACTCTGTTTGCATTTCAGAAGCAGCTTTTCAATATCTAGGTAGAACGTTATCTGGACTTTTGAGAGCAAGTCACTTATCTGCAGATCAGTGTGGGGGGAATTAAATTATTCAAAGCATAGAGTCACGTGATCTGTGAACACCTTCTCTATGCTTGTGACTTTCAAGTTTGTAAATGGTGCTTTAGAGCCAGGGCAAACGCTTTGTGCATCATTCGTTGAATTCATGCTAAATATTTGGTGGTGTTTAACCTATTACATATTATTAATGTCATTTAATGTAGTTGCTGATAATAGGTAGAGACTTTTGTACATTGACTTCAATCCCTGTGACTTACACATAATTTTCTGTTATTTTCATATAACCTAACAATACAAATAATGCGCACTTTCTACTGTGTTTGTTGTACGTTGTCACTGGAAACTATAGAACCACGTTGTTCTAACTTTTTGGTGGCCTCAACTAACAGGTAAATTTAAAAGCCAATTTCCTACAGACTACCAAAGCATTAGAAGTAGGATTGGCCTAAATATTAACATGTACAGAAAAGTATCAACTCTGGTGTCATTTTTTCCAAAAATAAGTGGTAACTTCTCTATATCTGAATTATAATTTAGCAAGGAAAGCCTGTATTCTTCCTGAACAGAAAGTCTACTGTAAAAACAGCTATCAGAGTATGGAATTATGAAACTGAATGGCTTGAAAGTACCCTAGAGTTTTTCTTTATGGTTTAATTTCTTTGTGTTAGCATAAAACACCTATAGAAGGCACTTTCTTATTCAGAAATTGTGGCAATGTAAATTCTTAAACTCTAACTATTTGTATTTAGAATATTCATTTTGAGCATTTTAATAATTCCTTTAAAAGCTTCAGAATGAGACTAAGACCATGTTTATTTGTTGTTTTAGAGGACTCTAGGTTCTTCTGCTGTAATTCTGTCTGAAGACACCACACAGCTTTCGAGCGCATTTGAAAATTTAATAATGCTTCTAAGTCAAAAGAGTAATAGCCCTGTAAGGACACATTAAATATCATTGAATTATACATGCCCTTTCTTTTTACAGAGCGAGCTCTGAAGTCTAGAGCTGTAAATGGGCTTTTCTCTTCTGAGTTGTTACTAGAGCATAGTTCTAAGCCCCTGATAGCAGGTGCACCCTTATCTGTGACTCAGCACCTCCTGCTACAATGCACCCATCTCCGTGACTCAGCACCTCTTGATTGCAGATGCACCCATCTCCATGACTCAGAATCTCTTGCTTTCAGGTGTACCCATCTCCATGACTAAGCACCTTCTGCTACAGGTGCACCCATCTCCATGACTCAGCACCTCCTGCTTGCAGGTGCACTCATCTCTGTGACTCAGCACCTCCTGCTTGCAGGTGTACCTAAATCCATGACTCAGCATCTCCTGCTACAGATGTACCCATCTCTGTGACTCAGCAATCCTACTTGCGGGTGTACCTATTTCCATGACTCAGCACCTCCTACTTGCAGGTGCACCCATATCCATGACTCAGCACCTCCTGCTTGCAGGTGCACCCATATCCATGACTCAGCACCTCCTGCTTGCAGGTGTACTCATCTCTGTGACTCAGCATTAGAACCATGAGCAAGTCCCTCTTCAGTTTAGAAGGTTGAGGCTGAGCAGCTTAGATATTCTTAAATACATTTTTAAACCTTGCTTAGATCTCAATTATATAAGAAGCATAATTAACTCAGTTTTCCAGAAGAGAATTCTTTACAAAAGTATGGTATATTTTTAATGAGTAAGTTTTCATATGGAATTTATAACTTTATGTGAACTGGAATAAATATAGAAGTGCAAAGAAATCATAGTCATTCTTCATGGAGGTGAGGGCTTGAGAGGTACAGAGCTGTGCAAATCTCACTCTATGTAATTGCATCTACTGTCTGGATTGGCTGTATTGGAGATTGATTTCAAGGGGAGAAAGCAACTCAAGTAGGACTTGACATTCCAGAAGTGGGATGTGAGTCAGGAGGAGCAGATTTATCTCAAAATAAGTAGAAAATGAGAGATTTTCACTTTTTTGCATTATTTCTGCTGTGGGATAGCACTTGGATCCACTTACTTTTGCTCTGCTTTAATCTTGGCTTGGTCTTTGCCAGAATCCCAGGAGGTGGGTGACTTAGCATATTTAGCCCTTGCTGGTTCTTTGCCTTTTGTTAGCTTTGGTAGCTCTGCTCAGGCATGTGGACAATAGATCTTCTCCAAGACCGAGGAGAGGAAGGGTGCTCTAGGGGAATGAATCAAACAATGTTCAAGATGAGGTAAGGTAAACATTATCTAGGAGCCCAGTGCTTTACAACTAAACCCAAGAGAGATATTTATTATCTTCCACATTTACCATGTGTCTTAGTTAGGGTTTGTATTGCTGTGTAGAGACACCATGACCATGGCAACTGTTATAAAGAAAACATTTAATTGGGCGGCTTACTGTACAGAGGTTCAGCCCGTCATCATCATGGTGGACATGGCAATGTGCAGGCAGACATGGTGCTGGAGAGGTAGCTGAGTCTGTATCTTCTACAGGCAACAGGAAGTGGTCTGTCTCACTGACTATAGCTTAAGCATAGGAGACCTCAAAGCCCACTCCCATAGCAGCACACTTCCTCCAGCAAGACCACACCTCCTCTAACAAGGCCATACCCCCTATGAGTGCCACTGCCTTTGCAAGTCATTTCCTTTCAACTCCCCACACCGAGTATGAATTTCGGAGTGACTTTGCCCTATGGTCCTGAATTGTGCTTTCTCCTGATATTGTAGCAGAATTGGGGTCCAAGTTACTGTCAACCGCAGCTAGGATGGGCTGGAAGATGGAGATAATTCATGTGACCCTGGGAGAGTGATTAGAAGTGGTGAGTCGGGGCCATTTGAGTTAGAAAGCCGGGGAGTGGTAACCGTAGTGCAGCAGGAAGTAGTTTAGGGTGTTGAAAATTGGTCTCTCTCATGGGGCTCAAGTAGAGGTCATTGATTTATTTATTTATATATATAATATATATATAGCTACATTCTAAGGATAAAGTAGCATTTAAAGTAGGAAACTGAGTAAATGAAGAAAAGGTGGTCTCCTCTCATGACTGGTGGTGACAGGGCTTTACATTTCCCATGAGTCTTTCCCAGAGATTTGAAGAATCTCACGGTATGAATAAGTCTAGCTGTATCCGAGTGGTGTGGGGACCAACATTCACCTTCCAAAGCCTAGCAGAAAGTTTCGGCACACTGGACACCTGTCACACAAAGTCAGAGAAAGTTGACAGCTGCCTTCTGCGAGAGGAATTCCAGTGCTTTGGAGATCACGTAGCCGGGCCATGAGCCACTTGTCCCTACATGATTCCATAGGAATAGAAGATCCGATTAGGTAGCTAGAGACACTATTTCGTAAGCGGGTTTATGTCATCTGCTACTTTTATATTTCATCTCTGATGCACTGATTGACTTAGTCACCCATTGCCCCATTCTTCCCACTGGTTTTCCCGAGCATCTGCCACAGACGCACAAGGATGAACATACTTCAGAGAGCCAGAGAAGACTCCCGGTTTGCCAGACAATTAGAAATAAACACGGCCAGCCTGTGATGGGTGCTAAAGGGCCAATAAAAATGGCCAAAGGCCATTGAGATGGGGGGTGGACTTCATTTTTTTTTGTCTTTTTTTGTTTGTTTTTTCATTTTTATTAAATTTAAAAGAAAAATTTACATTTACTCCCCTTGTCCCAGGCCCCCCCACTCCCCCCCTACCCCACCACCCTCCTCCTGTTTTCTTAAGATGGGGCAGGATACCCTGCCCTGTGGAAAGCCCAAGACCCTCCCATCTCCATCTCGGTCTAAGAAGGTGTGCATCCATATAGAATAGGTTCCC
>JAQHUG010000020.1:13352936-13367883 GCA_028555095.1 Dicrostonyx torquatus
ACCTGACCGGGTGACTCAGCAGACACTCGGGGGTGGACTTCTTGAAACAGGTTAGTGACCTCCTGGCAGAGCTGCTGAAGTTCTTGAACTCCACCCTAAGGGCCAGAGAAGCAGGTGACGTGAGGCGATGGCTCGTCTCGGTGAGCCCCAGCGAGATCACAGGGTTAGTGGAGACAGAATGAGGCTTGCTCAAGGATTACAGAGAGCATCAGGAAGCCAAAAGCTGATGATGAGTAGGGAGTGAGCTTGGGGACAAAAGTGGCCATATTTAGTACATTTTCATAGGTCATGATACCACGGTAGATGTTTGTGTGGCATTGCACGTGAGTCCAAGCACCACACCTCCCATATGGTTAAGGGGTAGACTCCTCCCTATTCTGGCTCCTTGTGCATTCTGTCCACCATTGTTTCTGCTCTTATCATCCCCGTGAATACAACCGTCACCAGCTTCCATCATTCAAAGCTATGGTGCCAAGTAGCAGATTTTTGGGAGAGTCGGCATTTCTATTAGAGATCGGGCACTGGTCTGTGATTGACAGGACTACACTAAAAACCCTGGAGTTCATTGAGTACTGAAAGGTAATAACAACTGCCTGGGATTTCTTTATTAGTACTGACCATTGCTAGTGGGTCTGAGATCAGAATTCCCCAAAATCTGAGCTCAGAAGCATCATGGTGGAGCGGCCACAGTGGTAAGCAGGCATGTGCCATTGCTGTTGGGGACAGTTTATTCATTGAAATTAGACCAGAAAGTCATCTCCTAGTTTTCGTCTCAGAACAGGGGATTTGGGTGACTGACCCAAATGTCTCATCTGAGTTATAAAAAGAGCCGAATTGTTAAAGAAGGGAGCAAGAGTGTCAGTAGGGATAGAGTCTGAAAGTCCGAGCCTTTGAGATACGGCAGCATCAAGCAAGCTTGCGAGAATGCCCGAGCAGTGCTCAGGTTAGGCAACTGCATACAGGGACACGGCCACAGCTGAGGGCTGGCACTGCAGAAGTCCAGTGTGGGGCTTGTTGAATGGCGGAGGCACACAGCTACGTTTGGCAGTGCCAGGAGCAGAGGGTGAAGCAAAAGGGACTCAGATAAGTGACAGGGGAATGCCTGTATATCTAGCTGCAGATAATGAAGCCCCGGCTTAAAATTCTTAGCAGGACGTCGCATGTTGAGATGTGTGTCTCAGCAATGTCTCACTGCAGAAAGCAGCCTGAGGCTCTTACAAAGGACAGAAATTACAGACAGGGAAATACGTTGGAAAGGGTTTGTTTTTTTTTTTTTGCCTAATTAGAATTTCCATTCAGAAATTACGTCAACTTGAACCACATGAAGAAGTTTGAGGGTGCTAGGGGTTTAACAGTAAAGAAAACAAATCAGAAAAGCTTTGAGTAGTTTTGGGTCCAAAATTTTCTCCCAAAAGTCTATATGTTGGAGACTGTTCTCAACATGATGCTACAGGGAAGTGACAGGATTCTTTAAGTGGTGGAGCCTAGCGGGTGGTCTCTGGGTCACTGAAAGTTGTCTTCAGTGGGCTCTCTTCTGTTTCTTCTGTGTCCTCGTCA
The DNA here is from genome assembly GCA_028555095.1 of Dicrostonyx torquatus. Lineage (NCBI taxonomy): Eukaryota > Metazoa > Chordata > Mammalia > Rodentia > Cricetidae > Dicrostonyx > Dicrostonyx torquatus. Next base: position 13,354,494 of record JAQHUG010000020.1, read on the forward strand.
TGACACAGTTTTACTCAGCCACTATATACTACTACACAGGTCCTTAGCAACGGTCCATTCGGTCGTTAACTAACACGTCCAAAGGCGGCTTCTCCTCTTGAAGTTAATTAGCTCAGATATGTGTTACAGGAATGGCAAACAGACTAACGCACATGGAAATTCAACAGGATTTGTCGGATGAGTTGGGTCATGATTGTTATTTTTCCGTGGCTGAGGATAAGACCCAGGGTTTTGCTCGTGGTAGGCAAGTCAGAGGCAAGCAGTTGGCCACTGAGCTATACAGCCCTAGCCCTAGGGCAGTGGTTTTCAACCTTCTTAGTGCTGCGACCCTTTAATCTAGTCCCTCACATTGCAATGGCCCCCCGCCATAAATTTATTTTCATTGCTACTTCATAGCTATAATTTTGCTAGTGTTATAAATTATATTGTAAATGTCTGATATGTAGTATAGTCTTAGGTGAACCCCTGTGAAACGGTCACACAACTCCAAATGATGTTACAAACACAGGTTGAGAAGCACTGTCCTAGGACCTTAACCTGCCATGCCACATTGCTGATCTCATAGTCTTCAGAAGCATGAATATCCCATACTGGGCCTTAGGGACTAGCAATCTGGCCCCATTTAACCCAGCCTTGGAGTTGTGACAATAAAGGCCACATAGTCCCCTTTGTATTATCCAGTGTCTAGATTCATATATTGTTGATAGACGCCCTCCATGACTGGCCTCTCCCATGATCTCTAAGAGAAAAGCCACAGTCTGCATCCTTGATTCTCCCAGTCGGAACCATGGTTCTTGAGTAAATAGTTTAAAGGTTTCTAGTACCACATGCTTAACAAAAATTACTGTGTCAACAAGGATGTATTTTTGTTATGTTTAATCAATTACAGCAAATACAACAGTTTCTCCCTTATCCTGGTATTTTCAGCCTGTGACAGCGGGGTGCAGTTTAACTAGTTAAGCATCAGCAGAAAATAGGACCTCTAAGCAGATGCGATAATTATAGAACACAATGCTAAATTGAATGGTAGAAGTGCCGAGGAAAATATTTAGCTTAGATTACACCTGGTTATTTTTGCGTTATTATTTTTAATGTGTTTTGACACCTTAGCTGCAGCGTGCCGGCTTCCTCCCATCTTCAGAGCCCACAAACTGGGTTAGACAATTTAGCTGTTTAAATGTCTCAGATCCTGTCACAATTGTTGTTGGGAACAAGGTAGGAAAATATTATGATGTAGAAAAGATTATTTTCATTCATTCGTTCATTTGTTCATTTGTTCAAACTTGCTAAGTCCCTGATATGGGAAAGGAATTGTTCCTAAAGTTATAAGGGAACACTAAATTATTTATGACTCATTATTTAATCTGAGAGGATTTAAAGTATAGAACAAGGAATCAGAAAGATGACACCTTTATTGAAATAAAACACTAGATAAACAAAAAGTTTAAAAGTCCTTTAATTGTCATGATTTTAGAATTTAAAAAAGAGAAAATAATTACTAGAACTTGAGATGAGCACCAGCAAATATGGACATTGGTGACTAGGGTGTTTAGAGCAGAGAAGAACATGAGCGAAGGGATGGGAGTAGAACATTACGAGGAATTAAGATATGTTGGCTGTCGGGATAAAATCAAGCTGGAAAGACAGCTTAGAGCCACGAGGAGTTGTTCTGTATGTCAGGCAAAGCTGAACCCTTTCTGCCCACAACTGACGTGCCCTAAGTCACATGATGGCTGGGATCATGGATACATTAGCACTGTCTGGGAGCAGAGAGCTTGCTGGATTGGGGTGAGGAGACCCCAAAAGCCAGGAAACCAAGATCAAGTGCATCTGTAACTGATGCAGCCTGAAGGATACTGAGGTGGAGCGGCCAGAGGGAGAAGATGTGTTGCCCTGGGTACCACCTACGTGCCCCACCCAGCTGCATGAAAATGAGCTGGGGGATGGATTCTCCAAGAATTGGACAATGAAACTCTAGGCCTTGGGAACGCTAACATAAAAAAAAAAAGCAAAATAGATTTAATGAGGAATATGAGAAATGACTTAGATTTCTCTTCAACCTCAGCTCCAACCAGAAATCCACTTGATGAACGGTCACAGTGGCCTCCTTACTCCCTGTAGGCCAATGCCTTTCTCATCTGGGGCGGGTTTTGCCGATTATTTTCCCTAATGATGTTAATAAATGAATTGCTGTCTAAAAGAACCTGGTTAAGCCTGCATCTTCCTTGACTGTATCCCCAAAAAAGATGAGCACGAATTTTAAAATGGAATCTGTTTGGCACATCTGCTGCTGTGTAAGTGCTGTACGCAAACTAATTAAACAGGAACTGGAAACTACTAGACATGTTGCATTTTAAACAGCCGTGAATTGATCTGGAAACCATCACCTTTACTCTGAGATGTTGAATAAGAAAAATTAAAAAAAAAAGGCAAAATTAATCCCACGTGTGCCTCCCTCCACCCAAGTGACTTCTGCTAGGGGTCCACTAGGGCTGCATGGAGGAAGCTGAAAATGTGATGTTAGGCTGCTAGACAGTTGTTTTCTTACTCAGAGCTCCAAGGCCTCTACTGGGGCTGCTTGGAGGTCTGCACTGTTTGTTTTAAGGTTAAGAGCTAGGATCACATTTTACAGAAGCTCTGTGCAATATTTTCCTAAGATTGTGGGAGGCTCTAGCTGTCATGTTGGCTTTTAAGCTGTTTCTTATTTTCTCAAAAGAAAAAAAAAGTGACACAGAAACATTAAAACAAAGATAAACCTGTCCTTTAACAAATGGGAAACTATTTTGTTTATAGAATTGTAACTTTACATTAATGCAGACAAAAGTTAACCTCAAGCCTCCTTTATGTTGAATTTTCTGCAGCTGGACCTGGTAGATGAGATCTGATAGCATTGATTGTGGTATAAGAAATAAGATTTGTTCAAAATACCACATACCCATTGAGATGCTTGTTGATGTTTTTCTGGCTAATGCTTAATGAACACTTGCCATGTGATAGATACCACAACAAACCCCAGAACATAAAGATGACTTTGCCCTGGATGATGAAGAAGACATTCTTTCTCTCTCAACAAGTCAAATGTTGTAGTTTCTGGGGCAAGTGACATTGTGTGATAAGTGCTCTCAAAACTCCCTGATTATGGTAGCCAAAGACCTCTAATATGTGTATGGGAAGGAGGGAGGGAGGGAGGAAAGAAGAAAGGAAGGAAGTGGAAAGGAAAGAAGAAAGTAAAAAAGAAAAAGGAAAGAAAAGAAGGAAAGAAGAAAATGAAGAAAGAAAGAGAATAAAATGTGTACTTAATTGATCATTTCACCCTTTACATCCATTTTATTTATATAGTCTGCTACTGGTAACTAGCATTCCATGAAGCTTCCCCTTCAAAGAAGTGATTTTATAGTTGAGAGAGAAGCATAGAGACAGGCTTGTGCTTGGAACTCCGGTGTGGCTCTATGCCCAGGACTAAAAGTACTGCCCCAAACAGAGAAAGCCGACACCATGTTTTCATTGTTAGGACTCACCTGAAAGAATGATGTCCATTATTCCTTCGCCGCTTACTTTTCAAGTGGCCATTGTGCTGTTGACCCTGCTCAGCCCTGAAGATGTCCTTGTGTTCTAGGCATGGTCCTTGAGCGCTGTCAAAACTCCTAAGCAGTTAAATTAATACAGTTTCAATAATGTTTCAGAACCCCTAGGACTTGTCTGTGTAAGAAATGAAAAAACTTCGGGGAGCCTAGAAAATCCAAATTTACAGCAGCAAAGCTAGATTTTTCTCTAGACGTTTAAAAAGCCCCGGTGTCGTGACAGTAGAAATCATATTTGCCACAGTAGGTCTTTGGGAGGTGACGGTGAAGCCTGCATCACCTAAGTGCTTCTGTAGACCTAAGCGATGAACAGATTTGCAGTAACTCCTATTTGGAGTCTATTTTTATAGATGATGACAAACAATGGTAACCGACTGAAATAGCTAATGGGCCAGTGAGGTGGGAGCACAGCTTCTTACAGTCCCCAGCTGGCAAGCAACTAAATGAGTCGGAATGAGAAGGCAAGCAGTGATGCGTTGTAAGAACCTTCATGTCTCCTGCGGTTCTTCCGGGGAGAAAGGCATCTGTCTTCTTGGGGGCTTTGCGTTCTCAAAGTGCTGGTGAAGGAATGAAGTTCAAGGGGGTGCGCTCAGAGGCCTGGCCTGGGTTTCTGTCCTGTCTCTGTGACCAAACAGTAGTGGCAGAGGAGACGGTTTACCCGCCCTGGGCCTTGACTTCTTGTCTATAATGAAGGCATAGGAGGACTTGGTCAGCCAGGGTCGCCTTCCAGCATTTTTCCCATTTAGGTTGGTCTAGATAATTTATTATGAGTTCATGTGCTTGGTAATTGCTCTTCCAAAATAGGATTTTGACTCTCCAGGCTCCATTCTCATAAATCGACCCTATCTCAGGCCCATTCAAGAGATTTTATTTGCCTTCTCTCTCTGATTTCTACCATTCCCAGGGCCACCCAAGCATGTGAACATGGCAGATAACCTTGTACTATTATTTGTCTTGAGTCTATGCAAACTGTGTCTCAACATGTCTTCCCACACAAGCCAGCATGCAAGCAATCCTTTTATTATAGTTCCTTAGGTCTTCCTTCAGTCCTAACAAGTCAACACCCATTTCTATTCATCTATACATCACCACATGGCTGTGGCTTACCAGGTAAAGTGCTGGTGTCTGTATCCGCTGGGGCTACATGGCTTCTCTCTGACTCCACCCTTCTTTCTCCCAGCATTCAACCTAGCTTCCCCTGCCTACCTAAGTCCTTCCCTGCGATAGGTCCAAAGCAGTTTCTTTATTCATTAATGGTAATCACAGCACACAGAGGGGACTCCCACATCAGACTTCCTCTCTCTTGCTCTGTCCTCTTTCTATTCTGCTCTTGTCCCTCCGTGTTAGGCACCCGCTCTGTAACAGATCTGTCTTTGGGCCCCAGGTGGAAACATTCTTCAGTAACACTGGTAGTCAGTGGCCTGGGCCACCCACTGCCCATACACATGTACCCTCCTACAAATATAGGTCATGTATTATTCCTGTCTCTTGTGTTCTCTAAGTGTGTTCGCCATGTGCATGTTGTTGCTCAATCACAGGATTCATGTCTACTAATATTGGGAGAACTCTTACCAAATGCACCCTCTGCCGGCAGTATCAACAGACTCTGGACAAAGTAAAAGATTAGCTACAAAGGCAGTGAAGAGTAATCCCCAAACGGGCAGAACTGGAGGGAAACGAACAGTTGGGAATCAACATTGAATATTTCATAATGTCTATCCTTTCTTTTTCTCTCAGGATTAATCCATTAGCACCAAGCAGTCAGCCTGAAACTCTGATAAGAGCTCCGAGGTGCTAGCTGCATCGGGCAGTGTATTCATTAAGATAAAAGCTGAATTGCTATTTTAAAAAATGAAAAGAAAAATACAGAAGGCAAGAAAACCCAAGAGGAATACTTGGTATAAAGAGGTCAGAGGGAACCACGGCATTGAAATGTGAATGGAAAATTCATGTCAGGAAAAACTCAAGATTCAGAGGGGAGGCCCCCAATTTGTTTTATATATGTCCTCTGCCTGTGCCTGACCCTGACATCGAAAGACATGTCCAAAAGGTCGCCATCAAGCAGCCCTGCTAAGCCTCCTTGTACTGAGCAGGGATTTCAGCTACTGTCTTTCTCTCCCACATATCCTCCACCCTCATCACAGCACAGAAGATTTGGTTTGGGTTCATCTAAGTTCACTGCCGGCTTTAGAGGAAATACACTAGAGGAATATAGAGAGAGTGCATATAGAGTGTGCACAATGCTTTATTCTCTGTACCCAGCTATAACTCTAAATTAATAAAAATGATCGCACAGAAAATTGAAAATGTGATTAGTACTCGAGACAAAGGAGACAAATATTGAGATGGTTCAGAAAAGTAGCTATTTTGTTTATACTCAAGGATATAAAATAAAATGTTCTTATGAGTTATGAAATAGAATATTAATCAAGAAAGCTGGGAGTGTTGTTTAGTGGCGGAGTGCTTACCAGCTTGTTAAATCAAGAATTCAGTTCCCAGCAACAGACAGACACATGCACATGCACGCGCGCACACACACACACGCACACACGCACACGCATGCACACACACACACACACAGGGAAAGGGGGGTGGAGAGAGAGAAGGGAGAGCAGATGAAACCATGAGCGAATGTGTATTGTTGGCATGAGCACAGCCATGTCTAGGACCCAGTGCCTCAGATGGTGGAATGGCGAGGTCTCTCCCTGCTCTGAGACTGATGCTGATGTTTGTAGACAGTGTCCGCCACGATTTCCTCTTCCTGGGTGACTAGACCTGCTCCCCTATAGAGACCTCTCTACGGAGTTTAGCTGCCATTCCTCCTTGTGCAACTGTAAGAACTGGGTGGAGTGACTACCCAATCTCAGCTATTCTTCATGTGGGTCTGCCTTTTTTTTTGTTCCCAGTCACCCCATTCTGGTTGCAACACACAGAGTAAAGCAAAACGAGCCACATGGAACTTTTGGATGTAAAAAATAAAAGTTAAAAAGTATAAGAGAATTTGTAACATGAACTGGGTTGAAGAAAGAAAAAAAGTCCCTAAATTTAGAGATTAGTTTTTAAAAATACCCATTATGGGGTCATACTATCAAAAGATCTCCACAAGTGAAAGAAACATAGACATGTCTGAGAAACTCGTAAGAACTGAGAAAAATAAGTGTGTGTGCACAGACATGCATACATGCATGTACACAATATACGTATATATACACAAGTGCACACATACATGAATGTGCATACAGACACTCGCACACAATGCAAGTGCATACATGTTCATGTACACAGTGCACAAGTGCACATGTGTGCACACGCCTACACATGATCCTACACATCTCTGTCTTAACTTCTAAAAAACAGATGGGGTATCTAGAAAGCAGTCATAGAAAAAGATTGACCATTTATAAGAGGTCACACATGTCAGGCGGTGGTGGCGCACGCCTTTAAGCCTTTAATCCCAGCACTTGGGAGGCAGAGGCAGGCGGATCTTTGTGAGTTCAAGACCAGCCTGGTCTACAAGAACTAGTTCTAGGACAGGCTCCAAAGCCACAGAGAAACCCTGTCTCGAAAAATAAAAAAAAAAAAAAAGAGGTCACACACAATGTAAATCGAAGCCAATGTTTTATTATTTAAAATAATTCCAGTAGAAAGTGAGTCTATTTAATCAAAAAGGTAATAAATAACCAGTCAACTAATGAGAATAGTGTTCTGGAACAAAGGTGTAATGTAGGTATTTTTACTCCATAAGTGTAGGTCTTATAGGCTAGACTCTGCATATGAGAACACGTGATGTTTGAGTTGGAATAACTTTTGTAGAATAATGCTTTTAAGTTTCATCTATTTTTCTGCATATTTCATATTTCCTTACAGTTGGACCCATAAAACGTTATCATGCACACATACCACATTTCCGTTCTCCACTCATCTGTGGGTAGGCCTCGAGGCCAGGTCTGTTTCCTGGCTGTTGTGGTTACTGTAGCAGCGGACAGACTTCTCACTCAGCCTTGAACTCAGTTCCCACTGCCTCCCAGCATCATGGTCTCCTGTCAGTTAGCTGCTTTGCCGTCGTCAGTGTCTTAACATGTTCTATCCTATGAAGCAGAAGATTCAGTTTGATTAAGTTCCATTTTTAAATGTTTGCTTCTTTTTTGTTTACATTTTTGTTTCCTGTCTGCGGAAGAATTACCCAATGTTGTCTCAACCTTGTATGCCAGTTATTTCCTAGTTGGTTTATAATTTTAGCTCTCATTGACATTTGATCCATTTTGAAATATTTTTATGACTTAGCATGTGCAGACAGAGTGTAATTTCATTCTTGTACCTGAATAGTTGTACCGCTACTGTTTGTCAAACAGACTATCTCCGTATAGAATGCTGTTGCCATCCTTGCTGGAAATGAATTCTCCACACACCTATGACACTACTCTGAATCACCAGCTCCAATCCATTGACCTATGTGTGTGCTTTCGTCCAAATACCACACAAACTGTAGCTTTTCAGTAAAATTATGACATCAGAAAATGCCAGTCTTCCAAGTTTGTTGTACTTTTCCAGCATGATCTTGGCTGTTTGGAATTCCTTCTAGAGGTGTATGTTTTAGCAGCATCTTGTCAGTTTATGCAAGGCTGATGACTACGATGTTATAATATTTTTATATTAAAGATGTGCATTAATCTAGTCAGTTGACTGTGGCATGTACCTTTAATCCCGGCACTGGGGAGGCAGAAGCAGATGGATCTCTGTGAGTTTGAAGCCAGCCTGGTCTACAAAGCGATTACACATAAAACCAGTGTTTGAAGCAACAGCACCAACAAACCCAAAAAACAAAGAAAAAGAAAAAAGTTGTGAATCAGTTTTACAGAAAGTATTTGATAAATACAAGATAGTATTTTCTTCACTTAGATTTTCTTTCAGTGATATTTTAAAATTATATTTATTGTGTTTATATGCCTACATACGTAACAAAGGGTACACATAAATGTAGTGGCATTTCATTTGTATTTTAATAAATAAAGCTTGCCTGAAGAGAGTAAAACAGCCCCACTGGTCAGCCTTACAGACCAGGCAGTGGTAACACACACCTTTACTCCCAGTAGCCACACAAGTTGCCATAGAAATCAGGCAGTGCATGCCTTTAATCCCAGCCCTAGAGAGGATTATAAAACGGGAGGAAACAGCTTTCAGACACAGTCTCATTCCGAGAGTACTGGAAGCAGGATCGCCATTTCAGACTGAGGTAGAGGTAAGAGCCAGTGGCTGGCTGCTTTGCTTTTCAGATCTTCAGGTTGAAGCCCAATTTCTCCCTCTGAGTTTATATTACTCATGCCTCACATAACCATGGAATAAGTGTGAAGGTCAGAGGACAACTAGCTCATGCAGTGAATTCTGTCTTTCCATGTCTCTGTGGTTCTAGAGATCAAACTTAGATCACCAGGCATATGTGGCAAGTGCCTTTACCCACTGGGCCATCCTGTTGGTCTTTCATTTATGCCTTACGGTAATTAGTGCTCAACTCTTTCACTTATTTATTCCTAATAAGATGTGTTTTGATAAAAACTAAAATGATTTTTCCCTCAATTTTGGTTTGAAGTTTTCATTATAACGGAATAGAAATATAATTTTTATATAAATATATCTTGGAACATTGTAGAATCCATTCATTTGCAGAGAGATGGGCAAGTGAGGGAATGGAAAGGGGAGGGGAGGAGAAGAGAGGAAGCAGTTCCATGGGATTTTTATATGTAGCAAAATACCAGAATATGCTATGTGTAGAAAGAAAATTTTACCAATATAAGATTTCTTAATTTTCTTTATAATGACCTTGGCTAGAACCTTCAGCACTCTGTTAAAGAGAACTGGCAAGAAGAGATATATTTTCTTTCTTGACCTTAGTGGGAAATCTCCGGTGTGTCTATTAATATTAACTGTAGAGTTTTTGTCTCTATGTAGTTTGTTAAATGTTAAGGCATGAAAGATTTTGGAGGGTTTTCATGTTCCCTTTCTTCTCTGTTAATTATGTGATTTTTCTTGTTTACTTGTTACAGCAATTATGCTAATTAATTATATGTATTAAATCAAAGTAGAATTCTTGATATTACTTTTAGTTAGTCATAGTGTATATTCTTTGTGGCTCCACTTTACTGGTATTTTGCCAGTGTTTTTATTTTGGCATTTGTGAGAAGTATTCTTTTCATGCCATGTCAGCCCTTCGCTATGATTTAGCATTGAGCTAATATGGATGGATGGTGAGTTTGAGCAATGCCAAGTCCTGTGAGGCAAAAAGACAGAACGACTGAGGGTGCTCACGCATATAAGACTTCCTAAGAGGATGCTTTCATAAGACTGTATGCAAGGGACATCCTTCACGGCACGAGACCCTCCAGCACCGACACTGTAGGAAGCACCACCCTAAGGAGAAGGTCAAGGGAACTCAGGAGCTCAGTGATGTGGCTTGAGATTAATGGGTTACATAGTTAAAGTAGGTTTCTGCAGCTGAGGGTTCTGAGCGCATCCGTGCCTTCGTCATAGCCGTAGGTCTTACTTTTGCCTATGGTCATGGGTATTGGGTGCAGTTCTACACAATATTTAAACCATGGTTTTTTTTTTCCCACTCAGAAATAACTATTCTTATTTAAAACAACTTTGTCGTTTGCAAAAAAATAGAATAATTGTGTTTGTTTCTGATGGACTTCGATATAACAGATCTCAGCCTGCGGTAGAGACATCTTTGTCTCATTTAACCCAGCCTTGAGTGACCTGGGAGGTGTCCTTTATTCTGCCTTTAGGAAAGGTTTGTAATGGATTGACATCAAATTTTAAAGCTGTAGCGTTCACCAGTGAAGTCATATGGAAATAGGCAATTTTTTTTTCTTTTGGTTTAGTACATTAAAACTTACCACTTTGTTTCCGCTTATTGTAAGTCTTTTCTGATGTTCTATTTTGACTGTTAGTTCTGCTTTTGCTTTCCTTTTGGTGTAACTGGGTTGGATGGTGGACATGCACTCACAGTGCTCCTTTCCAGTCCTCCCATCTGCATATGGTCCTTCCTGACGCTCCTCTGTCGTGTGTGACTTCAGTACTCTGTGACTTCAGCATCTGGATAAAGGTTTCTCTTTTGCTTTTGTATTTCTTATTGTTTTCTGTCATCTATTGGATTGATCTACATTATGATATTTGCTGTTTTCAACTTTCTTTTTGATTTTGTTTTCTTCCTGTTCTAGGTTCTTAACATGAAATGTTAGGTTTTAGATTTTATTAGGATTTTGTTTGTAAATATTTGTGTTTTCAGCTACATTTTCCTTTCAGCGCTGCCTTGCTGCTCTTCGTGTGCTTTGAGATCTTGTACTTTCATTTCATTCATATCACTGTTTTTGTTATTCTTTTAAATTTCTTTCTTGACCCATTGGCTATTTAAGACTGCATGTATTGATTCCCAAATATCTGAGTTTCTCTGATTTCTTTTGGTTGTTGATATTTAATTTTCTTCCATTATGGTTAACAAACGTATTTATCTGGCCTTCTTTAATCATTTTAAAGTTATTAGGGCAAGGTCTACGACTAAATATATGATCTGTCCCTAGAACCAGGCCACACACACTTCAGAGCATGTCGACCCTTCAGTTCAGGCTTCTGCATTGATCCTTTGGGATTCCTTGACTTACGTTTGTTTTTGATCTTTCATTTCCTTGTTGACCCATTCTTTAGTTTCTCTTTCCACATGAAAATTCAGTACTTAAGCATTTAACCACCTACTCCTTTCAAACTCTGGTTCTGTTGTTAGGCGCATGTATGCTTACACTAGCAAGGACTTATTGATCAGGTGATGTTGTCACTACAAAAATGCCCTTCTTTGCCTTAAACAATTTAAATTCAATTGACAACTATAAGTAAGTGGATTCTTTTTATTTGTGTCAATTATATTAGCAATTTCATGTGAAATTAAATAAAATCTATTTCATAATGACATATGAGAATAAAAGGTTTTGCATTTTATGCAAAATGATACAACATTAATTCTTAAGTGAATAAAAAGTTAAAATATGTGTACAATAACGCTTAGAAAAATTACTCAAAATGTAGAGCAAGAGTTTAAAAGAGAGTGTGCAGATATAAATGTTCTGAGAAGTTTGGATTAAATAAAAATAGCATGGAAGTAGTAGAGAAATTAAAAATAGACGAGACAAATAGAAAATGGGTGTAAAGTGGGAGCCCTACCTGTAATTACCTTGAATAGTTACATTAATGAAAAGTGGGTTTTAAACACTCCATTGAAAAGGCAGGACTTCTCAGAATGAATGAGACCCAGCAAGGAATCCAGTGAGGACCTTAAACATTGCTTTTCAGTATAGATAGCTCCGTATGAGAGAGAGCTTGTTACAGAGAGGATGCCCATGCGTTCTGGGTGCCCCTTAAGTCACTACAAGATGATGACTCAAATGTCCAGTAAAGGCTTTTAGATTTCAGCATTGTTGTGTTTGTGTGTGTGTGTGTGTGCATTATTGTGTGTCTATAAATGTGATATTGATTATGGAATACTTGATGTAAGATGTATATTTTTCTCACAAATAATCCACAGTTAGTTCAATTCATTCAAATATACTCAACCCCCCTGTGATGTATGGAATCTCTACCAAGAGTGGAGAGTCTTATGATCAAAGTTGATGTATTCCAGCCATGTATGAGTCAGATATTATTTTGGAAATTGACTGTTTCTTTATCCTAAGGTGGTCCACACTCCACTCATTGGTCAAAAGAGAATTGCCTTCACTAAGAAGCAATCAAGCTAGATTCAACACTTGCCCCCTAATGACATTTTCTTCTCTATTTATACAGAAATGTATACAAATAAGAACCCCTACTCAATGGACACAAATCTCCCGGGTTGTTTCACTCTGAACCCTCTGTCCAGTCTCTCAGACAGGGTTCATCTTGTAGTTCAGTCACCTTAATGGCTGCTTGCTCAGTGAACTACAGCTCTTTCCTTGGTACTCATGGTTTCCACCTCATCTCAGGGTTTCCTTATTTTTCAAAATGTATCTTCTAGAATGATAATAGATTACAGAAATTTGTAATGCTCTTGCATCTTCCATCAGCCACAGCTAATGGTCCAATAGTGATATGGTAGTATTAGCTAAACTCTGATTTTATTCTGATATCCTTAGTTTTTATCAAATGTATTTTTTATGCCCCAGAAGTCCATCCAGAATATTGAATGGCATTTATTCATTTGTCACATTAAATCTCCTTGGCTGTGACTTTTCTTATCTTTGACATCCTTAGGTTGATGTGTTTGCTTTAGTATTTCTTTTGTCTATGTTTATAGTTGTAGCAGTCTTCATGATGCTTTCCAGATGTTTTGGAGAGCTCTCCTCACTTGTAGTTAATGTTTTTCTAATGATTAGGCTGGATCAAAGCCCACAGTGTGCTTTTGGTCATGTTAAGTGTATGGCCTATCAATATGACTGTCACTTTTAAGTCAGCATTGCTTGGCTCTCTGTCATTTTTGTCAATCCTGCTCATTTTGTACTCTTGGGAATAAGTCACAGCACAACACACATGGAAAGCAAGCCTTCACCCTTTACAAGAAAAGCCTCTGAATAAATCATTTGAAAGTTTACATAAACGATTGTTCTTGTTGTTCTTTTTAATTAATTAGGGTCCCCGCAGCTGCTATGGGTCCCCGCAGGTGGCACAAGATCATGCGGACAGTCCCCAATGGCGGGTCCCTGGCAGCTTGCACAGGAGACCACGTGGCAAATGGCGGGTGCATGAGACCAGACAGGTATTAAAGTTAAGCATTTATTAGGTGGATT
>JAQHUG010000020.1:13379616-13393556 GCA_028555095.1 Dicrostonyx torquatus
TGAGTCTTCTATTTGGTTCCATTGGTCCTCCTGTCTGTTCTTATGCCACTACCAGGCTGTTTTCAGTACCGTAGCTTTGTAGTAGAGTTCAAAGTAGAGGATTGTGATGCCTCCAGAAGTTGTTTTTATCGTACAGGATTGTATTGGATATCCTGGGTTTTTTGCTTTTCCATATGAAGTTGAGTACTGTTCTTTCAAGGTCTGTGAAGAATTTTGCTGGGATTTTGATGGGCATTGCATTGAATCTGTAGACTGCTTTTGGTAAGATTGCCTTTTTTACTATGTTAATTCTACCTACCCAAGAGCATAGGAGATCTTTTCACTTTCTGGTGTCTTTTTTCAATTTCTTTCTTAAATGATTTAAAGTTCTTGTCATACAAGTCTTCTACTTATTTGGTTAGAGTTACTCTGAGATATTTTATGCTATTTGTGGCTATTGTGAAGGGTGATGCTTCTCTGATTTCTTTCTCAGCTCATTTATCATCTGTATAAAGGAGAGCTACTGATTGGGGGGGGGGTTAATCTTGTATCCTGCTACATTACTGAAAGTGCTTTTGAGTTGTAGAAGTTTCTTGGTAGAATTTTTTGGGTTGCTTATGTAAACTATCATGTTATGAGGAAATAGTGAGAGTTTGACTTCTTTTCTGGTTTATATCCTCTTCATCTTCTTTTGGTGTCTTACTGCTCTAGCTAGGACCTCAAGAACTATATTGACTAGATATGGATAGAATGGACAGCCTTGCTTTGTTCCTGATTTCAGTAGAATCGCTGGGAGTTTCTTTCCATTTAGTTTGATGTTGGCTTGCTGTATATTGCTTTTTATTATGTTTAGGTATGTTCCTTGTATCCCTGCTCTCTCCAAGACCTTTATCATGAAGGGATGTTGTATTTTGCCAAAAGCTTTTTCAGCATCTAATGAGATAATCATGTGGTTTTTTTATTTTTCAGTTTGTTTATATGGTGGATTACATTGACAGATTTTTATATGTTGAACCATCCCTGCATCTCTGGGATGAAGCTGTCTTGATCATGGTAGATGATGGTTCTGATGAATTCTTGGATTCAATTTGCCCGTGACTATCATATTTGTTAATGATCTCATAAGGAAGACAAATTCCATATGACTACACCATTGTTGGCACAAGTCAAGATTCCAGCTCTCATAAAACTTTATGGTCTTACTAAGTCCTCTGGGAATTACCATATTCCTTGTATATTAGGCTAAGAAATTAAAATGAAAGTTCTAAGCTTTTGGTTTTTTTCTATTTTATTGTTTTATTTTATTTTGATAGTTTTTATATGATACATTTACTCTATTTTTGGATAAGGAAGCGTGTGCCTGTAATCCCTGAGCTCAGGAGCCTGTGGTGAGAGGTCCTGGAACTCTGAGTCCATTTGGGCTACACAGACTTAAAAACCACTTCAAACTAACCCAGTTTTCCCTTTATGCCTTATTTCTGTGTACTGGTGAAGAAAATAGAATAGGATGTTCAGAATAAGGAACTGATAGAGACTGCAGATGCCTGTAAGTGAAACTGAAAACCTAAACTGAGCTCAGAACCTTCCTGGAGCATCTGCCGCCTCCACTCACGGGGCAACTGCATGGACTTTGCCTTTGTGATGTCCTGCTCAGCCACACTGATTAAAATGAGCCACTGTTTAAACATTTTGTCTTCTATGGCTCATCTTTGTTTTTTTGGGGGTTTTTTTGTAACTTTTTTTTGTTGATGTTTAGCCTGGATAACCTATGTAAAAATGAGACTAACATATTGACATCTTCCACTATTATTGAATCTCAGCCTGTCTGACTTTTGATGCCTTTTGTGTTTGTTTTATAAATTTGGGAGCCTCAACATTCAGTTCGTAAACATTTACAGTAATCACATTTTCTCGACAAGTTGTAGAGGCCTTCTCTATCTCTTCTGTCTAAGCTGAAGTCAGCCTGTTTTCAGCTCCCAATTGCTGGGTTCATTGATTTCTGTTGGTTACTGTGTCTGAGGCACGTTTCTTGGCGACCACAGATAACTGAATATTGCCTTTCCGTCTAGTCACTTGGCCTGTGATGTGCAATTGTGAGTCAAGTCCAATTATGTTTACTGCTATTAACAAGAGATGTTTTGTGTTCCATGTGCTTTTGTTTATTGTTTTTTCTTATTGGTTAGATTTTGGATAGTTTTCTTCTTCTGTTGATATTAAGGGTTTTCTGGGACATTGTATTAGCTCTCTTCTATTCATATATCCTCATGAAATATATTCTTTGCCATCCTCTTGTGGATGAGAATAGTTTTTTCCTTCTCTGTGTATATTGAAGTATTTTCTGCAGTTCTAGCTTGGTTACCATTAATTACCTCCATATGAATTTATCTAGAAATGTTTGTATTTCTTAGTCAGTTTAAGAGATAACTTGGTCACTTTTAGCAATTTTGGTTCATTGTTGTTTACTTTCAGGGATTCAAAGATACTACACCATACTTCAGCACTGTTGACAAGAGTGCTGGTCTAATTCTCCTGTATTTGACTTTGCGTATAAAATGACATTTAATTACAGTTTTTAATGTTACCTCCTTTGTAATTTTGGTATCATCACTTTTATATGTTGCAGAGAGCATCTCTGCCATGTCTGCACGGGATTGGAAACGTTTCTTGTGCTGCAATGTCTATTTCTTTGTCTAGGTTTAGCACATCTGCTAATACTCCAGTGAACACATTGCTGACTTTAGGCTACTTCAGCACCTTCTCTGATTCTGTGGATTTTTAGATTTGGTCTCTTGAATTTATTCCTGAGATCTTGGAAATTATGGTCATATTTGTTAACTTTTTCTTTGGAAGTGTCTAAATCTGTTTATCTTTATTTCCACCTTGTCCCCTGTTCCGTTCCTAACACCCACTGTTCTGCTTGGTTCTCTGCTACTGTTTCCACTGTGTCTCTTCTCTGAGTAGTTGTTTCATTCCAGAATCTTCATTTCTTTCTTTTACCAGTTTCAATTTTCTTGCTCAATTATTTTCTTCCATGTTTTAAAACTCTTTCCCCAGGTAAATGAGCAGTCACTAGTTTTCCACTTTACTTTCTTGTCTAGATCCTTCATTAACTTCTATCGTACATTCATCTGCTTCTGTGAGACTTTTAAGGGCTAGGAATCTGAAGTCTCTTTCTTCCCTTTCTGCTGTTTCATCATCTTTGCTTCAGGCATTAATGCTATATCTTTGGGTGTTATCAGAGTGGGTTGTTATCTCTTTTCTTTATGGCTTTTACACATCTCTTGGGAGCAGTGCATCCTCCAAATTTTATTTGTTCACCTTTCATCTGCTTTTAACTCATGTTGTTTATCTGTTTTATTTTCCTCAAGTCTTCCTGATGAGTTGTTTTCACTCATGTCCATTCCCAGTGCTATTTGGGGAGAAAGTGATGGCAGTTAACAGATAAAATGCTTTGAAACTTTGAAACAATCCCGATATTAACTTGCAATAGATGACAGCTGTGTTCTCCATGTGTGTTCTTGATAAGGTTCTGAGGCAGGAGCACTATGGCACAGATTGTGATAGGAGCTAGTTTATAGTTTTTTAGAGAGAAAGGTATCAATGATTAAACAGTGAAAAGACAAAGGGATGGCAAAAAGTGGAAGGATGCAACAAAGTATGAATGAGAAGGAAAGTAGACGGTTAAAGGTGTGAGGAGTCATATTTCAGCTACTTTTCCATTGCTGTGAGGAAACACCATGACCCAGGCAACTTACAGAAGGAGCTGTATGATTCCATCACCGTCAACATCAGGGAAGCATGACAGCAAGCACCAGGCATGGTGGCAGGAACAGCTCAAATCTCCTGTCTTGAACAACAAACAGGAAGTAGAGAAAGCACACTGGAAATGATGTATGACTTGGCCTGCCCTCGGTGACATACTTCCTGTATCAGGTCCACACCTCCAAAACCTACCCACCAAACAGTGCTACTAACTGGGGACCAAACATTCAGACACTTGAGAATGTCAGGCGACACCTAAGTGAAACCATCAAATGCCATAAAGAAAATGCTGTCAGTAGCTGTAGAGTAAGTCAGACACTCAAAAGTTAAACACAGTACTATAACACAGAACAAAAATAGGAATAATAAAACATGAAAAGAAAATTAATAAAAACACAAATGATAAAGGAATTGCTAAGTCAGAATTTCACAGCTCTCCTCTCCATTCACTGACTCATATTCATTCTTTCCACCCCTCTTCCATGTTAGTCCCTGAGCCTGGAGGGTAGGAGGACAGTCCATCTACAGTGGAGCATTCAAGAGTTATTTACAAAGGACACTTTGACCATTTCTGCTCTGTGTACTATCCACTACCCATTGCAGAGAGAACCTTCTGGTCAAAGTTGAGCAATGCAAATCTTTGGGTATGCATATAAGCATTTAAAAGTCAGATTAATAATATAACCATTTAGGAACATGATGACAATAGGGTCCCCATATGGAGCCTATTGTCTTCTCAGTCATGGGGACTGAGGTTTACAGGCACCAAGCATTAAATTGCTCCAAAATGAAGGGCATATTTTAAAAAAGCTATGTAGAAACCTATAATCTTCCAATCCAAGAAAAAATTAGGTTGATGGAACACAGATAACATGAAAGAAGGGGGAAATACTTGAGGTCATATGATTCTTTTTTCCTCACTGCTTTCAAATTCATTTATTCACATCTGCTGTGACAGTACCATGAACCCAAGGTTATAGGTATTATGACTCATTTAATTTAGAAATTGTTGTGGTCGGTTATGGTTTCTCTTATTTTAAAAATATTTTTATTAATTCTTTGAGAATTTCATGAACATCCCCAAATTCTCCTAGATATCCTCATTACCCTACCTATCAATTTCTTCTTCTACTTTTTATTTCATAAACCCATTGAGTTGAGTGTTTTAATAGTCTTGGGTGTGGGACCTGCCCTGCATAACAGTTGACCTGCTGAGAATTAAACTCTTAAATCAGAATCTCCCTTTCCAGGCAGCTGTCAAGTACCAATATCTTTTTTCATCTGGGGGTGGGACTTCAGGTCCACTTCCCCTTCTCCATCCTAGGACTTTGATATGTGCTTGGACTGTCTCGTGAATGCTGTCACTGTCACTATGAGTTCACATGTGCATTTTCCCTCTGTGCATGGACAATACTGGCTCCTTGTCATCATTTGCCACCTCTGGTCTTACAATCTTTTCACACCCCTTATACTTTAAAGAGCCCTGAGCCTTGTGAGAAGAGGTGTGATGATCTATTTCAGGCTGAACACTCCCCAGTCTCTTAACTTCTCCATGCTGAGTAGTTGGGGGGGTCACTGTGTTAATTGCCATCTGCTCACAGAGAAGCGTCTCTGATGAGGTCTGAGAGATATTAATCTGTGGGCATAGCAATTAGGAGTCATTTTAATACTATGCCCATCTAGTAAAATAATAGTAGGTTCTACTTGGGGACATATGACCTATCTAGCGGCAAGTTCTTTCCAAGTATGGGTTTGATCTTCTGGAATGGGCCTTAGATACAATCAGAAATTGGTTGGTTACCCTCATAACCCTTGTGCCACAGTTGCACCAGTGGCAATATGTTTCTAGGACAGTCATTACCATGACTCACGGTGGTCATGGCTCCACAAGACTGATGATCACTCTTCTCTTCTAGTAGCTTGCAGAGCACTTTCCAGCACATTAAAACTAACCAATAAGACTGACGCTTCTGGGTCAGTACCCTCTTGATGTCTCCATGCTTCATGACTCAAATACATGGTGTCTTCTGCAATAGGGTTTTTCTCTCATTCTTCAGGATAGCCAAGACCAATGGTAATGGCTTGTAAGGCTTTGTTTTTCTAGGACCCTGCTTGGAGAGCAACTCAGGAAGTGGTAAACCCATTCATCCTGGGATTTTTTTCTTTGCTAGTATGTGGTATCTAGTTGGGATATTGTCCCCTTGTTATAGGATAGCTCCATATAAACTTTTTTTTGTGTATGTATTCATATATTTTTAGGAGGTTTCTGCAATAGTCAGTTTCTACATGTTTGTTTTCATTCAACAGGTCTTTATCCTTCCTCATAACCTCTCCTCTACCCTCTGCTCCTGTCTCCCTTCCCAGTGAATACTTCCTGTTCTGGTCTTCCTCCATCCCACTTTTTTATCACTGCCTTGTATCTTAACTCCCCTAACACATCCTCCCTTACAAGTTTCTGATCCTATGGGAATTACAGGTGAAACATGTCTATCTAAAGACTCAAAGCTAACATCCAAAGAAGACAGAAAGTAAGAGATGATTGCCTTTCTGGTCTAGATTCTCTCGCTTGGTACGATTGTTTCCAGCTGGATCAATTTTCCTGTGAATTTACATTATTCCTGACCAAATCAGCTTTTTTTTTTTGGAAAAAAAAACTAAAGATAAGAGGAAAATAATTTTGTTGTTCTCTTAAGCTACAATTTCTTTCTTTTTCTGTACTGAAAACCATGGTGAACTTATATTGATCAAACTAATTATGATTGATTCACTGGGTAGAATGGAGACAAAGGAAGTGATTGAGACATGTGTCCTGACTTCCCAAAGTGTGTCCCATATTAAGAACACACATGCACCCAGGACTACCAGCTAGGAGTAGGACTCTCCACAGTGGGCTTGGGTCTCCCACATCAAATGTCAACTGAGAAAACGCCCCTCAGACTTCCCCACAGCCTGGTTTGGTAGGGCATTTTCTCACCTGAGATTCCTTCTTCCAGAACTGAATCTAGCTTGTGTCAAGTTGACATAAACTTGCCAGCACATTGTGAGAGAGAAATCAAAGGCACACAAAGGGCCTTTAGAAAGTTCCATGTGACAGGTTTGAAAGAGAAGCAGGAAGGTCTTTGTTAACTATGCCCAGTTCTCCTGAACACTTGCTGGGATCCTATTTAGTGCATGCAGGCTGTGGCTATAGGCGCTTGTCTATTCTAGCAAACATCTGAACCCTTGGCTTTAGGCTCATTTTCCAGGCACGGCTTGTCTGCAGAACTGAGTCTTCTGTGTCTTCGCACCATGTCTCTCTTGTCCAGCTTCTGCTTGTATTTCTACAGTGCACTGGTTTTCTTGCTGGGTCTCCTGGTGGCCACCACAACCAGCAGCACCCAATTTGGGAAATGCAGATCATTGTCCATTGTGACCTTAATTTCCTTTATCCTAAGGATAACAAAATTTAGCTTATATTATTATTGGCCACTTAAACATTTTTTTCTGGAGAAAAGTCTATTCGGGTCCTTTACTCACCTCATTTTTTAATTAAAATTTTATTGCTTTCTTGCTCTAAAGCTATTCGTGCTCTTTATGTATTTTAGATAATCCTTTACAAATGTGTGGTTTATAAACATTGCTGATAACACATAGGTTGTTTCTTCACCCTCATTTTAGTAAATGTTATCAATAAGAGTGAAATATTTTTGGACAAACTTTGATTTAAAATGGTTTGTTACTTTTACCCAATTCAAATCTCATAGTTTCCTATAATTCTTTGGCAAAAACTGGCAACTTTAATGTCCTGCTTGCATCTTCAGGCTTCTATTATCTTCAGTAGTTTAAATTTCCATCAAAATGCAGATAAGACCATCTCGAAGAGGACAAAGTGTGTTTCCATTCCTTCTACAATGCTGGCTCCCCTCCAGACATACCGCATAGCACAGTGCCTGCAGTCACAAGACTGCGTTACTCTCAAATGCTATTCGGCCTTACAGCGCTTACTTATCACCATCAAAATGACACCAGTGACTTTGTTAACTTGGGCCATGCTGACGTGCTCATGTGTTTGTGTTTTGTCTTAAACTTACTTTCTCTCACCTAATGGTATTTTAAAGTTCTTTGAGAGAAGTGCCTTTTCACCTTGCCTGACTCCATTCCAACCTCTCTGAGGAATTCTTAGGCCAACCCTCATGACCAATAATGGTAGCAATTTTGAAGTTCAAGAATCATCGTGCCTGAATTGTTTCCCTTGGTGTCGTGTGCCCTAGATTCATACATGCATATTCATACGAAAAATAGAATTTCCTTGGTTTTGAAAGCGTGAATAATGTCCTGTTGTATGTGCTGGCACCAACATCTTCCTGATATTTCTTAGACAGCCACACCAAGGGATTCTCTACTTCATTCCACCTTATAACTTGGTACAAAGTATCAGAAAGTATCAGAAAGGAGCTCAGAAAGGATTCCTCCATCCAGAAGCCGCATGAGGACGTGTGCCATGTTTGTTGGGTTTGTACTGTATAACAAACTACTTGAGCGAAATCAACTTTCAGGGCTAAATACTTATTTTAGCTCTTGGTTTCAGCGCTTCCAGCCCATGGTTGCCTGGCTATTAAAGACCTATATCAAGGCAGGACACCATGGAGGGAAAACGGAGCTAAAACTGTATTCCTAGAAACCAAGAAGCAGAAAAGGAAGGACTAGGTCAAGGTAAATCCTCATGAACATACCCTCAGTGAACCCCTTCCTCTAACTAGGTCTCAACCCCCAGTAATAACCAGTTCACCTTTGAACTCATAAATGTATAAATCCACGTACATGGTGTCTTCATAACCCAGTGACCCACTCAAGGCTCTAACCCTGAATTCTGCTGCTGGGGACTGATTCTCAGTACAGAAGTCTTTAGGGTCTTTTTCACACACAAATCATGAAACAGGAATTTTTTTAAAAAAAATATTTATTTATTAAATATACAATATTCTGTCTGTATATATGTCTGCAGGTCAGAAGAGGGCACCAGACCTCATTACAGATGGTTGTGAGCCACCATGTGGTTGCCGGGAATTGAACTCAGGACCTTTGGAAGAGCAGGCAATGCTCTTAACCACTGAGCCATCTCTCCAGCCTGAAAAACGTTTTTTTTTTTTTGGTTTTTCGAGACAGGGTTTCTCTGTGGCTTTGGAGCCTGCGCTGGAACTAGCACTTGTAGACCAGGCTGGTCTCGAACTCACAGAGATCCGCCTGCCTCTGCCTCCCAAGTGCTGGGATTAAAGGCGTGCGCCACCACCGCCCGGCAAAATATTTATTTATTTTGTATACAATATTCTGTCTGTGTGTATGCCTGCAGGCCAGAAGAGGGCACCAGACCCCATTATAGATGGTTGTGAGCCACCATGTGGTTGCTGGGAATTGAACTCAGGACCTTTGGAAGAGCAGGCAATGCTCTTAACCACTGAGCCATCTCTCCAGCCTGAAACAGGAATTTTTAAACTCAGATACTTGCCTAGATTGTCATCCTGTCTGAATTGTCTCAGTCACTATTTCTAATTTCCCACCATCTAATGTAGCAAGTGACTTACCTAATAATAATGACTTATGTTTAGCACATTTTTAAATGTTTGTAATTAAGCCTAGTCTTACCAGATATATAAGAATAGATAATTGCATTCCCTGTTATGTATCTATACCTGGATACATTGTGCAATTTTAAATTAAGTTAAACACACCTATTTCTCCAGAAAAAAAACATTAAGCATCCTATCTGTTAGTTTTTTGGAATGTACTCTGCATACAACCCAAACTCTTACGCTTGCTTGAATATAGCTTGCACTCTCTCGTGGCAACGGTGGATCGGTAGGCACACTAGATTACTCTAGTGTGACAGTAGAAGGATTTGTTTTCTGAGAAGAAGTCTGCTTGTATCATGTTGACCTTTGCAGTAAAGCAAGGAATGGAATGCAGAAACATAAAGAATGGGTTGCTCCCTCCTTACTCTTAGTTTTTTCTGCGGACTGAGACAAACCCATAGAAATTTCCCACTTTCTCATCAATCCTGGTTTGGTGCTTAGCACTCTGCATGATAGCAATCCACGTGTACTGTCTTTTTAAAATTGGCTTTATTCTGAGACTATCTCAAGGTAATGTCATGTTATTTTATTTTGGCCACATTCTTGCAACATTCTCTCTGACCCCTTTGCCAACCCTTGACATTTTCTGTGAATTGTTATTTCAGGATAGCAAAGGCCTCTGAGGAGTTCTGTATTCTTTCATGGGATTTGCAGGTTTTGAGTTTTTAATATTTTTAAACATAAGGCGTAATCTCTCTTTCTCTTTTTGATGTTTACTTTCCCCAAGAATTCTGCATGTGCATATTAGCTGAAGAAGCCATTTTCCTCTCTCTTTTATTTTTGAAATTTTAATAATTATAATTTCCCCCTTCCTTTTCCTCCCTCCAACCTTTCCTATATACCCCTCCTCGCCCTCTTTCATGTTCATAGGCTTTTTTTTCTTAATGGTTGTTAGATTCATATATGTAATATGTAGACAGCTATATATCCCTGAATAAAGCCTGCTGGGCCTGTATAATATTATTTTTACGTACATTTTCAGGGAAGCCATTTCTTTTTAAGGTTACTTAAGTCTGCATTCAGCAGCTCTCAGATCTGATAAGGTTTCTGTGACTCTCTCTGCAGGAATGGTTCCTTAAAAGGATGAAAAGTTGTCCTCTAAAATCTTGGTGATTGGTTTTATGGATTTAGTGAGATTAAAATTGATCCTAAGGCCCTAATTCCTCATGAAAAGATTCCTTAGTGCCCAGATGTTCCCATCAGACTGTCACTTGACTGGCTCAGACACAAATTCTCCCTTGCCTGATCCAGTCAGTGTCTGCACAATCTGCTTGAAGCTCCTCTGTTTAATTAAAGCCCCTCTGGGCTATGTCGCTTGAGACCATTCCCTTGTTTTTCCTGCTGTATAGCCCCGAGCTTCAGCAGGCACAGCAAATTATCCTCATTTTCAGAGCTGTTATTCCTTTTCTTCAAAGAGCGATAGGAGGTAGCTGAAGCAATATGAAGGCACTTGAAGCTGGCTTCTGAGCACCCAAAATCTTCCATGGTAAGGTGATTTTGATTGTGTTAGTTAAAATAAGTTGGGCACTGGCTTGGTAAATGATTAATGGATGCCCGGCTGGAGTCAACTGTTTTGCTTTATGCCAAAGATGCTGATTTTCCCAAATTAAAGACGTTTGTGAACCACACTTCAACCCACGCCTTTCAGGGCAGTGAGATTTCTAACTGCAATCAGTTGTGTGCATGCAAGCCTTGTCTCAAGGAGACAGGCCATGCAAAATGTGCATATAGTGTGTTGACATGTTTTCAGGTTTTTACTGAGAAACTTTGTCGGGTCCTCGAGTTCTAAGGCATTAAAAGTGGTTGCAGGCTCTTTGGGACAGTTCCTTTGTTCTGTGACTGGACTGGGTTACAGCTCTACATAGCACATCTTACAGCTTCTGGCACCCAGCTTCCTCAGATGCCTGTGACCTTTAGAAATGCAACCAAGCCTCCCACACCTTTTCTGCTGGGTGGTCCTGGAAGCTCTCAGAATGTTTCAGAACTCAAATTTATTTCCTGTTCTTCAACTTTGACTGGTTTCTACTAGATTAATTTCTCTCACTAGGTCCTCACTAAAATGTTGCCTTTCAGATTTCATCCACAAAGGCCATGTCTGCTTGTCATTTATCCAGCAATAGTGACATTTGGGAGCTTTTTAAAAAGCATGTCACTGAAGGTGGTAATTCCTTCTTTTGTTTTTGTTTTCTTTCTTTTTACCTCTCTGAGATCACAGAAGTAGAAAATGGTGAAGCAAGAACTCAAGCTTAGGACTCCATAGTCTCAGTCATGTGCTTTGTCTGGGACATTGCAGCCACTCCTACAGTAGGGCTCTTTTTAAATAAAATATTGTGTACCTTAAGACTAGTAAATGGGATCCTTTTTTTCTTTTTTCTTTTGGTTGCTTAGGTCAAAAGATGGAATATCTTAGAATATGTGTGGTTGCTTGTCTGATTCGTGGGTGCTGGTCTGAAGCATGTGTGCTCCCGTGGGTGCTGGTCTGAAGCGTGTGTGTTCCCGTGGGTGCTGGGCTGATACACAGATGCTCACATGGGTACTGGGTTGACAGGCAGATGCTCATATGGGTAAATTGAGATTGAGAATTCTTTGAAGGGAAAGTAGTGGCAGAAACACAGGTTTCCCATAGGGAGCAGCAGGGGTTGTTGGTGGGCAAAGAAAGACAGCACAGAACTGTCTAGAAGGGGACAGTGAGGGTCATTCTCACAAGGTCCCTTGTGGAAGCAATGACCAAGATTTGTTGAACATCACTCCCTACACAAGCTTTTGTTTGTTGGTTCTTAATCCAGTGGGCCTTTAGAAATTTCTCAAATGTGTACAGGTTTGGGGGAAGAAACCTAAGAATATCACCTGTCCATCCACATTCGTAGCTGAGTCATTTATCCATGAGCCTCAGGCAGACTGCTGCCTTGCTCTTGACACAATCCCCACCATCCAGCCAATGGGGAGATAGAACAGACACAAGACTGATTCCTGGGCATATCACCATGAACTCCTTGTAAATACATAGGAATTAATGTCTTGCAAATGAGGTACAAGGTGTTGAAGGGCTGTGGGTAATAGATTCGTGAGTGTGCAGGAGGCTGCACTCTGGAATAAATCACTCCTCAGTAACCGCTGTAATTACACTGACAGCTCCACTCCCTTCGAGCTTCCACACACCGCTAGTGTGAGATGATTGATGTCTGTCTGCGCTGTGTTTAGGGATGGGTCAAAGAAGGTAATTGGACTTAAGATGGCCATGCTGAAAGAATGAAAGCCCTTTCCCGTGCCCACCTCATGCGTGGAGTTCGTGATAACAGAGAACTTGGAGGTCTCCTCTTGGGTTTCTTAATCACATTAATGAAAGAATTTAAGAACCAGCGCAAATGGAAACTCAAAGACAAATTTAGTAGAGTTTAAAAGAAAAACCTCTAGGGTAGGGTGGCATAGGCAAGATGTGAACTGCAGCAGCTGGCCTGAAGGAGAATAGAGGAGAGAGGGAAAAGGCCCTGCCATTTGAATGAAGCACACATCAGGTTGTCACACAGCAGGAGAGGTCTTTGGTGAAAGAGTAAACTCCCAAGTGTTGCAGGGAGGGGAATAATGCTTTCCCGAGTAACTGAGGAAATGTGGTAGACTTAGAAGCAACATGGATGGGCTCTTTAGTGACACCCCTACAGGGAGGGATTCTGGGTCAGAACAGGACATGGTCTCATTAAAGGGATAAAGATGCCACCTTAGCAAGCAATAAGGTGATTCTGCCTTCCTAGGGGCAATGACTCTTCCCCGAGGGGTGGGCCCTTGACTAGGTGCTGGCTCACCCCATTGGAATGTTAGAGCTCCACCCAGCACAGAAATTCCATTCTCTTAACCAAAATGACTTGTTCCTTAATGACCCCTTATTGCTACTCTAACAACAGGGTCCTTGGAAGTCCTCTCAAGACTCATTCCTAATGGCAATGAATTATAATCTCCCTATTCCATCTCCATTTTCTCAGTCTCGATATATATTTGGGACAAAGAAAGAGAAGGCAACATATCAGGAAGTGATAGAGAAAGGCTCCATGACCAGTCTCTGCTGTGTCTGGTGCATTGATTACATTGAGCAAGCTCAATAAGCTGGTGTCCTTCCCCTTTAACTGGAATCCAAACAGAATCCACGCCGCAACCCTGCACAAGAAATATGTGTACATACGAGGGCTTCACAGGTAAACTTGTCCGCTCCCCCCCCCCAACCGCTATATTCACTATCTAAGAGCAACAGATCTGTGTTTGTCACTGTGAAGGGCTCCAGATGTTGGCACCCAAGGCAGGGAAAGCTGGGTACCCTCTGTGGTCTCTCCACACAAACTGTTTTTTGCCTCCTTCAGCTTTCACCAGTTCCTTTTCTTCACAGGCTCCTTTGCCTCCATTCCGCCCATTTCTGCCTCCCCCAAGAACACTTGTCAGTAGATAAGACCCACCCTGGAGTCACAGTTCCAAATGCCCTATTTATTTCTGGAGTTACATGTTAGACTTCACAAAGAATGTATCTTTGGGGAACAGCTACATCAGTCACTGAATTTGACGTAGTAAGCTTTTATTACTTTCTTATACTTATGATAGTCTCAT
>JAQHUG010000020.1:13415730-13426044 GCA_028555095.1 Dicrostonyx torquatus
GTGTATCCTGTGTTCTAGGTTCATCTCAGTCAGCAGTTGGGTGAAGTAAATTTTTTGGAGGTGTTCGTGGAAATCTTTCAGGGGTTCTTGGTCCATCAAATCATATTAGTCTGGAAGCAATCCACAGGTTCTCATCTTCTATGGAAACAAAAGAACCTCTTTTCCAAAGCAACATATTCTTAGATCCAAATTTTGAAAACAAGACACTTGTTGGTGACTTAGCTTCTTCACAGCCAAATAATTCAAAGAAAACACAATGATATACATAGTCCAGACTCTTTGTGTATTCTCCATCTTTACATGGCTTATTTGTTTTAAATCTATTACTTTTTGATATTTATTTTATTATCTTTACTCCTTTCATCTATGATTGTCTCTACTGTTTCATTAAAGACTTTCTTTAAACCATTTACTTCTTTTTATAACTGTCTATATTCTTTTTATTTTCTCTCCCAAGCCTGTGTACATTTATCCAATACTGTGACCCATTTAGAGTTCTTTTCCATCTGGATTTGTCTTTATTGTATATTTGTAATTATTTTCTGACCAGAAGCACCTTTTAAAATGTTAAACACTTCTTAAGAATCTAAGCTGCAGAATTGCTAGGGTATATACAGCCCTTCCTCCTTGCTCCGCACAGTCCAACATGGTGGAAGTCTGTTCACCACCTCTGCAAGCCGTGCACATTGCACCAATTCCAAATCTGCAGCAACTCTATGTAGAGCCATTAAACAGTTTGTAACATGCTGCTTACAGACACCATTTAAATGCTTGGCCTCCTGAAAGAGCCAAAGTTTGTGCTTGCAGTATGGCCTAGGAAGCTACAGTTTTCAAATCAGCATAGCTTTTTTTTTTTCTGCTACCACTGACACAGGAAAACCTCTTTTAAAGGAGCCGTAGCATCCTGCCAGCAAACAGAGCCCATTCAGGAAAATAAATGTGACTAAACTTTATTTTTTAGTGTCTAGGCCTTTCCAAGCCCTCTAAGGTTATAAGTGGATTTTAGTTGGCCATGTGAGTGCCAATTTGTTGTAAGGGGGCTGCTTGTTGGTCAATGATAAGTGGTGATACACAGATTAATAGAAATGTGTTAAATTAATATGTGAGAGCTAGCCAATAAGAAGCTAGAGCTAATAGGCCAAGCAGTGATTTAATTAATACAGATTCTGTGTGATTATTTTGGGACTGAGTATCCAGGTACCCACAAGCAGCCTCCTTACAACAGTTGGCCAAACAGTATTATAATTAATATAGTTTCTGTGTGATCATGTGGGCCTGGGCATCTGGGAAACCAAGTCACAGTCTTCTTTTACATTTCAGTCTGAAGTATATATGCAAATATATGGTGTCACTATATAGTTTATTGAGCACGTATTTAATTAAAAATCTTTAGATGTTGGAAAGCTCTGTCATTGGGTGAAAATTTCCAATTTTACCTATGAAATTTAATTCTTCTATTTCTTGAATGCCATCTTATATCTGTATAACAAATATATGTATATAAGTATATGTATAGCTATGTATTTATAGATGTATGTATTTGTATTCAAGTATAAGTGCTGGCAATATAGTCCTCTTAATTAGCATTAAGTATAGATGTCAATGAAATGTCTACTGTGTGTCAGACCATTGGGAATGCATGAAACAGTGCTGGAAATACATGAATGAAACAACTATTCCTTCTTCCCCAGCATTTTATACCCAAGCAGCATAGGAGTCCAAAGTGCTAGACAATTATAAGAGAGAAAATGAAGAAAAAATATTATTAGAGAAACTGGGACCCTAAATTTTCATAAAACCTGCTCAACAAGGGGGAAACCATGCCTGGTACTAGAAACCCAGCTAGCTACTTAGAGATAGTGAAGTCATGGTTATTGGAAGAGAATCTACAACCACCAGTTTACTTAACCAGCATACTTGCTAACAACAATATATAAACAGTGGTCCAGTAGTCTTCACCCTTCATAAAGGAAACTTCTCTTTGAAACAGATGGAAATCACTATAGAAAACCTCAACCAATCAAAATATACAGAATTATGTAGCCTACTCTCAATGGGCACATCTACAAAACACCCCCACTTAAAACTCAAGGAACACCGTAGAAGAATGGGCAGAAAGATTGTAAGAGCCAGAGGATCAGGGAGTTTGCTTTGAAATTGTGTATCCTAGTAATATTAGAAACTACACCCAGAAAGTTTCAGCAATAGGATTGCTCAAACTTGAGCGGAACAAGAATGATACCAATGAATATGCCAAAATGGATAGGGAAATGCCCAGGAAGATGTAACTGTATACAAAGAATTACAGGTAACTTAGGAAACCTGGGAGTGGGAGAGGTGGTCTTCCCTAGGGAAGAGTGAACTAATTGGTTTTCCAGTGCCCAACAGTCAGCCCTGAAAATAAACATAAAAGTAACATTATACAGACTGAGGAGGCTATATTTAGGAACACACACATGTACACACACACACACACACACACACAGAGAGAGAGAGAGAGAGAGAGAGAGAGAGAGAGAGAGCGCTATGCTAAGTATGAAATGCCCTTGCTCCTAGATACCACAGATGAACGAATAGATCTATACCAGTTAACTTGTCCAAGTGCTAGTTTCATTCTGTTGCTCAGCCTCCTATTCATATCCCCCATTTCTTTATGGAATGGCTGAAGGCGGACGCAAGGTTGCCTTGCTTAGCTGCAGACCTTGGATGCAGGTTGATCTGCAAACATAGGCGCTTAAGCTTAAAAGCCCCCTGAGTGAGGCCCATTTGAACACATCAGAGTCTTGTCAGGGAGGCATCATACACAAGGATCCAAGAGAGCAAAATGGTACTGTCAGGAGTGGCTATTGATAAAAGGAATAAAACCCCTAAGTATACAAAAACCCAATTTTTCAGATAAGCATTTGCATGTGCTCTTAAGAATAAAAGAAGATGCAGTGATACTAATTTCAATGTACCCTCCTGCTTTTGGG
Source organism: Dicrostonyx torquatus (assembly GCA_028555095.1). Lineage (NCBI taxonomy): Eukaryota > Metazoa > Chordata > Mammalia > Rodentia > Cricetidae > Dicrostonyx > Dicrostonyx torquatus. The sequence goes on from JAQHUG010000020.1 coordinate 13,418,703, forward strand.
GTATATTTGGCTTATGAACTTAGCTATCAATATATTTGTAGCCTCAAAGACTCAATTTAAAACAAGGAAAGCCAAATACATTGAGATCCATGGTGTCAGGAAGCCTGCCAGAAGCAGTTCATGTCATTTCGTCTCACAGTGTTTCCAAAACATAGTTTTAAATGAAGACTAGAGATCATTTTCCACTCGGCTCCAAGCTAAGCAAATGTATAGGCTGATGAGTAAATTAGGAAGCTTGTGACCTGTCAAAAGAGGGAATAAAGAGCATCTGTAGAGAAGGCGGCCTGCCAGGATGCCTTGTATCTGCCTGTTACAGAGTGAGTGTTCTTTCTAGACCATTAAATTATTATGAAGTTTCCCACTCATGAGTGGAATCTCCATTCTTGTTCAAGCATCAGATCATCATGACTGATAATAGCCATCTTCCATTTGTGTGTCTAGAAACAAGGGACTGATAATAGCCATCTTCCAGTTGTGTGTCTAGAAACAAGGGACTGATAATAGCCATCTTCCAGTTGTGTGTCTAGAAACAAGGGACTGATAATAGCCATCTTCCAGTTGTGTGTCTAGAAACAAGGGACTGATAATAGCCATCTTCCAGTTGTGTGTCTAGAAACAAGGGACTGATAATAGCCATCTTCCAGTTGTGTGTCTAGAAACAAGGGACTGTGAGGATGGGTGTGGACTCTGACCTCTGTAGGAGATCAAGGGAGAGGAATGAAAGCTCTCAGAAATGCAGGAAAGGCAAAGGTCACGTGGGACACGAATGTAGAAAGTAGCCTGTTGAGAGTGGGAAGATGTAAGGAAGAGGGCAGAGTGGGGAGAAGTGCAGTGGGGAAAACCAACAAAAACAAATCTGAGGAATGCCACATCATGAAACTTAATTCTTTGGAAGCTAAGAAAAATAACTAATTTAAATAAAATGTCCTTACTCGTTGTCATATTCATTGAGCTGTTTGTCTCCTATGTGACATACTCATAATTTATTCTCTGAATGGCCTTTAATTTCCCCTCTGTTTTGTAGATTAGGAAACAAAGACACATCATGCTTAAACAGTAAGGACAGAGTGGCAAAAATATAGACTCCTTCCTGTAAGAATGATCACTAGGGCCTTATCCTTTCCTCCCCTCCCCCAAGTCTGAGGTCCAGTGTATCTGGTGATTATGGAGGAGTATCCTTTTCTAGTCTTTATACAAGGTCTATGGTTTCTAAAAGCTATGTGTACCCTCATCAGCCTGTGGATTCTGCTGCGTTCTGTTGGAGCTGAGGTAGTCAGATGTGAGACTATAAGCAGGTGACACTAATTGGATCGTTGTTTTGCGTTGTGAGGCTCCTATCAAGTGTTCATGAGGAAAGTCGCCTGTGGAAGTCACAGTGGGGCCATCAGCTGTCAGCTGTCAGTATGAAGCTCCCAGGACTATAGAGCAGGTGGGTATACAGTCGTGATGATTTGAAGTCCCCAATCTCAACAGCTTTTCTCTAAATCAAATAGTCAAGCCTGTAGCACCACCTTGAAAGGCGATTTTCTTTTCTGGTGTTGAAGACTGAAGTTTGGATTAGCTCTATTAGGAGTAGGAGGTCAGCTCCGCAGGGGAGGCAGTGTATAGTCGGGACTTGACATAGAACACTGGCTGGCTACTTGGGAGATCTTGAGAACAACGGATCAAACAAGGCTCAGCAAATGAGCTATAAGAACAAAGATACATGGGACATTTGCCAGTCTGTAGGAGTGACAGAGGGCAAGAGGCAAAAAGGAGAGCGTGTGTGTTAAATCTGAGTGGTTATAAGAAGTTTTCAGCAATTAGGACATTTTGCTCTTGTCTTTTCAACATATCTCTTGCAAATCCCTTTCAAAACAGCTCAGAGCCTTTGGCCTCTTACAACAAAATGGGTGAAGGTATGTTAGGGCTCTTCACTGGGACCTCAGGTGGTGCAGCTAGAGGCATAGATCCCAGTTTATTGACAACTGTGGGGGCATCACTACTATTGATGATTTTGAGGAAATCATAAGAGCCACAAGCAGCTGCCTGGGAGACCAATAGTGAAGAACAGAAAGAGAAAGGGCATGCCATGTGTGTTGACCTTTCCTGTAGATGCCATAGAGCAGGAGGAGAAGGGAATGCATGATGACTTGGTCACAGATAACATGGGGCAGAAAGAGAAGGAACATGTGTGCAGGCTTTGTCCTAGATCCCAGAGAGCAGGAGGCGAAGAGAAGGGACTTGGCTAACGTGGTCATAGCATTCTGTACAGTGCTTCATTTCCCCCCATCCCAGACAGTAAGTAACTTGCAGGAATATATTTGAGGTTTACTTTAATGTATTGTTCACTCGATGCCATAATCCACAATTCCCTATTGAGAACATGGTCCAGTTCATGGCTGAAGTGGCATGTAGTCAACAGTTGTGTCCTAGAGAAGATAAATTCCATGAAATGGTTTTCCTGGATGTTAATGTGATGACTCGCTGTCTGCACTGGCATCACTGGCACTGCTCCAAGATACACAGCAGAAAGCACAGCCCACCTCTTATCTGTCCATTTTTACTTATGCCACAGCGACATCAGACCAAAAGAGAAAACGTTTCTCACATTTGTTGGTATTTAACACGTGGCTAAAATCACTGGAGTACAGTTCAAAGGGGTAGATTCAGACAGCCTATGTTTGGCTGGCATCCCATCCAGATCCCCAAAACAAAAGCAAAACTGTCCAGTTCTCTGGCTTTCTTTGAAGGGTAACATAAAAGTAATGATCGATTATCTTTAGAACTAAATTAAGGCTGTTCTGAGGCAGATTTGTTCAAACCATCAAAGCTTAGGGCCTACCTTTGCCTAATGGAATAGATCTCCACTATCTTCTAGTTCAACATTAGAATACTACTCTGTCCCTTTTGAGTGTTCACTGATGATAGCTGACTTCCCAGACCCTGCTTGGGCCAGACATCCAACATGGAAAAAATTTCCTTTTAATTGCTGAGAACGTATTCCCTCTCCCTAGGCTTTGTTAGTTTGGAAACTGCGCTTGAGGATGTTAAGCCTTTTCTTTGGTGATTCAGTTTTCAAAGCCTTGCATATTCACTGTTCAAGCAGAGAAAGGACTGTTTTAGAAAGTGTGTGTTCTCTGTTTAATTAGCTGTTTGGTACCCTGTAGTCTATGCCTGTAGGCAATGGGTTGAATTCAGAAGGCATTTAGATACTCTCTGCGGTGCGTAGAGCATCTCCAATGTGGCATAGCAGCTTACTATACACTATCATCTGGGTTATGGCAAAGCAAGATTTTGTAGATTCAACCCATAGATAGGAGCCATTTCTATCATGGTATCCTAAAAACGGGTGTGTGAGCCATATTCCTGCTTTCCTTCCATGGCTTCCCAATTCCTCCATGGAAACTGAGGTCTTCCCAAGTGCTTGGAATTTGATGGAGAACTGACAGTTATTCTGGATCCCAAACTTTCACCACAGTCAGACAATATCCTTCATCTGCCTCACATAGCCATTGTAAGGCCTTTTTATATACTTCATTCTTTAAAGATTTTATGTGTTTATAATGTATTTTAGTTATATCCATTCCCCGCCCCCTACAACTCCCCCAGGCCTCCCTTCATGTCTTTCTTGTTCCCTTTTTTAATAACCCACTGAGTATCAATAGTACCACTGATAAACAAATGGCTGCTATGTTGGGGTGGCGGGGATAACCATCCACTAGAGCATGGGTAATCTACCAGTGGCCACATCTCCCCCAAAGCTGACTCTTTCTCCCCATTAACTGCCAGTACCTCCTCTCTAAAGGTAGGGCCTCATGATCCTCTTTCCCGTTTGTGCTGGAATTTTGACAGCTTGATATGACAGGTTTGATATTGTGCAGCTCTTGTATGGGTAACCACAGGTTCTGTGAGTTCGTGGTTCATAAGTGGGATAGCCATGTCTAGAGGGTAGCATTTCAAGGCTTCCCTCCTCCCCATCCTCCTGCTCTTACATATTTTGCTTGTTGATATTCTTGGAACTTTGTGGGAAGAGTGTTGGGTTGATGTTGATATCATATTTAAGGGGGAGCACTCATAATTGCTTATTCCCAACACTTTAACCTTAAATCCACACATTTGCTCATGGCTCTAGCCTAGCCACATAGTCCCTACCCTGACTTTTGAGGAGTCTGTTCCAACACCTTGGAGCTAGAAGGGCATAGTTAGAAACAGCATAGCACTTAGTCCCCACACCTCATTACAAGATAGTTTGGCTTCAGAAAATGTTCATTTACTGCCCGGGGCTGGGGAGGGAGGCTCAGAATCCTTTCAGAGCTCACCAGGCAGCCAGTACCAACCTGTTATAATGGCTCAGAACTTGAAGTGTGTATACTGTCCCTAAGAAGAATAGGCAGAATTCACTGAGAGAGCTTAACAGGGTCATCCAGTGACAGTTAAGCAATCAATACAAATATAGAGGGGGTATAGGTTTGTCTTAGCAGAAATCATTGTGGAAGAGATTCGTGAGAATTGATGGATAGCAGGTTCAATATGAGTATGGATTATAGTGTGTCAAGGGTAGTACACACATGCACACACACATGCACACACACATGCATACACACACGCATACACACACACACACACACACACACACACACACACACACCCTTCTGACTGTCCTTGACACTGATAAGGGTCATTCACTCATAAGGTAATCAGAGCACAGGGAGTGCTGAAGCACAATTAATAAAAACTCAGAGACAGATATTGGGGTTCAACCTGAAGGTCAGAAAGGCGAAGCAGCCAGCCACTGGCTCTTGCTTCGATCTCAGTCCAAAATGGTGATCCTGCCTCTAGGAATCTCAGAATGAGACTGTGTCTGAGAGTTGTTTCCTCCCATTTTATAATCCTCGCTAGGTCTAAGATTAAAGGAGTGCACCCACTGGGATTAAAGGCATGTACCACATGGTTGCTGTGGCAACTAGTGTGACTACTGGGGTTAAAGTTCTATGTCATCACTGCCTGGTATGTAAGGCTGACCAGTGGGACTGTTTTATTCTCAGATTTTCAGGCAGTCTTTATTTATTAAAATACAATTGAAATGCCACTACAGAATGCTTTCCAAGGATAGTGGTAAAGACGACACAGGACATGTGAGCTCACCTTGCACTGTGGAGCACGGGACAAGTGTAGAGACTGGAGCTTCAGAGGTTGGGATAAGTGTCTGCAAGCATTTGGTGTGTTTGAGGCAAGTGAAATAAACGTGTATCAGGTCACTGTACAAAGTTCACTCAGGCTTGAACTTAATTCACTTAAGAATGTGCCCCCAAAGGGAGGGTGTTGTAATTAGGAGAGAGGTGTGCGGGTTGTATGTTCCCCAGCCACCGCTGGTCGCCTGCACCTGAAATAACCACATGACAAAGTGGATTCATTTAAATACTGCCTTGCCCGTTATCTCTAGCCTTTTCCCAGCTAGCCCTAACCTCATAAACTAACCCATTATAAAAGTCTGTATGTCACCACGAGGTGGGTGACCTACCGGACGGATCTACGGCACTTCCCTCTGCGGCGGGGGCCTCATGGCGTCTGGCTCACTTCCTTTCTTCTCCTCCCAGAACTTCCTTTCTGTCTACTCCGCCCACCTAAGGGCTGACCTATCTATAAGCCAGGCAGCTCTTTATTCAACCAATAAGAGTAATACAAAATACAGGAGAACACTCCCACATCAGGAGGGTATTCCTGTCCACTGGTTGGGTTAGAGAAGACAAGAAAGGGCAATTCTGCCCATCAAAGAGACAGCAACTGAACATGGCCCATTGGGTTTGGGATAAGAAAGCATTTTTTTTGCTCCCAAGTTTGTGGATTTATAACAATAGTGACATCAAGGATCCCGTATAGATTTCCTGCACCTCAGCCTTCTGTGGGACACAGGCTCACTTCACTTTCTGAGAACACTCAGTTGATTTTCTAGTATTCCGCAGGTGTGTATAACTTGTGATCCTATGCCGGGATCCTGGCAGGAGAAAATCTTTTTTAGCAAACGTTTTTCTCTTATTTGAGGGATTATAACATAATTGTATCATTTCTACCTTGCATTTCCTTCCTCCAAACCCTTCCATATGCCCTTCCTTGCTTTATTATTACATACATAGGTGTGCATACATTCATAAATATTCCTACATATAACCTATTCAGTCTCTATAACATTATTTATGTATATATGTGCAGGGCTGACCATTTGGTATCGGATAACCAATTGGTGTGCTCTTCCTGTCTGGTGCTACTTAGCTGCCTGTCGTTCTTTGGGCAGGTTTGAAGCCCTGTAGTCTTTCCCCATCTGCTTTGGCAAATCCATTGACATCCTTGCTCGGTTCCTGCTTCAAGAGGGACACCTCCTTCCCTCCTTTCCTTCTTCCCGCTACCAGACAGCTGAGCCCCACAATGGACCGCAGAGAATTAGAAGTGCTTCAGGAATCTCATGCTGGTCTGTGTGGCGGTGAGCCTTGGCACCAGCTGAAGGAGAAACCTGACCAGAAGGAAGGGCGTTCACACAAGCTTGTTCTGCAGATAAGCTAATGTACACCATTCACTGTCTTTTGTTTCATCTTTTTTTATAATATTGTAACATTGCTACAGAATAACAAACTTTTAAGGCTTTCCCTCCCTGGATTTTCCAAACTGTAAATAAATCTGCTCACTTTCACTAATTCTGGCTACTTAATCTCTATGAATTAGGGGAAGTTGTCAGTGGCTTTATGAATCTAAGTGCTTCAGTACTGTGTGAGGATGTGGGCCTAATGACCCCAAAGAGATTCTTGCTGATTACCTGTCCTAGAGGCATTCTGCACAGAGCAGGGGCCACAGACTCTGAACCGCAGTGTGTGGAGGCAGTCTGCATAATGCAGGGGCCACAGACTCTGAACCTCAGTGTGTGGAGGCAGTCTGCATAACGCAGGAACCACGGACTCTGAACCACAGGGTGTGGAGGCAGCCTGCACGGTGCAGGGACCACAGATCATGAACCTGTGTGTGCCTTCAAATCCAGCTCTGTGCACATTCTCATTTCAGCAGGATTCTGTCCCCTAGACCCAACCGTTTGTAATGACGATGGAATCCACTTCTAGAGTCATGCCATGAGTGGATGGATGAGCCAAGTGGCAGAGAAAGCCCGGCTGTGTTTATCTAAGATGCGTGTAGTAGGACATTGAGTTACAAAATTATTGTGCGTTGGAGGAGGACAAAGCCACTTATAAGACAGTTTGATTGATGGATATTTAAGACCAAGAACTGGAAGAGATAATTAAACATCAAAAGCTGTTTACGTTAGCCATGGTTCTCTAGAGTAACAGAATTTATAGAATAAATCTCCTCTCTCTCT
>JAQHUG010000020.1:13431204-13442628 GCA_028555095.1 Dicrostonyx torquatus
TGTGTGTGTGTATGTGTGTGTATGCATACATGCATGTCACAGTGCACATGTGGAATCAGAGGACAATATTCAGGACTTTGTTCTCTTCCCCATGTGAGGCCACAAATGGTGGCAGTCAAGCCTGGTGTCACCTGACTGGTGCCACATTCATCTTTTCTGGTGTCCATGTTTTTTTTTTGTTTTTGTTTTTTGCCTGTAGAATTCAATTTCAACATGGTGTACGGTTTTTATTTTGCTTTTGCGTTCCTTCACCTTAAGATCTTCATGCAGCAATAGTAGTTCAACTTCGCAGGTGTACTGTGTGGCTAGGTTTTGTTTATGGACAGACGTTTGCTTTGAAACCTTTGCATTTCAAATGGTATACTAATGGATGTTGAATTCTCGATTGACAGGGATATTTTGCTTTTTCTAACTCATCCTTTATTTTCTTTTTCTGACTCCCTTTCATGCAGGCTCATTCCTTCCTCTGCCCTCCACATGCTGCTCCTCTCCTTAGACCGTTCCTTACCCAGCATCCCTTTGCAGATAGGTCATCATCCTGTTTTGCTTTGTTTTGTTTTTAAGTCAGGATTCCCACAGAGCCCACTGAATCCATTTAGTGATGCCCACCACATGGGCATGATTGTGGGGTTCTACACTGGATCAAAGCCAATCTGCCAGGGACCATATCCCCAAACAAAACTGATTCTTCCTTCCCCAGCAGACATTAACTGCCAATAGCTCCTCATCTAGAGGTGGGGCCTTGAGTGCTCCCCGGCCATCCATGCTGAATGCTGTTGAGATCTTATTCAGACAGGCACAGCTACTCTGAGTTAGGTGTGCTACCCCTACCATGTCCAGATAACACTCTTTCACAGATGTCCTACCCGACCCCTGACACATGTGTTCTTTCTCCGCTCCCCCTCCACGACTTTCCCTTGGAAGGAGGTAGGTGAGTCATATTTAGGATAGAGCATGCCATCAGTACTTGGACCACATGTGACTCTCTGCTGTTGTCCAGCACAAAAGTAGCTTCCCTTATGAGGACTAGGACTATCTTCTCTGTGCCCAGACCTCAGGAGCCTTAACTCATTGTTGTTTCTCCCCAGATAGCTCCATACGAACACATACGATGTCTCATCATTTCCAACACCTGGGCCTTCAGCAAAATACCTGGCACCAAAATACAGGCTCAGTACCGTTTCTCTAATGTACAGTGAATTTGCCTGAAGCCATGTAGACTGCAGTGTCGTTAGACTTGAAAAGACACATTGCGTCGTCACATTCTGCTAAATTCTCCAGACCCATCTGTTTCCATAAACACTGAGCTGGGAAAGATAAATACAAAGCAATGTGTCGTCTTCAAGAAGATCCTTCTGGATCGCCCAAGTCAGAAGCTCGCTGTCTTGTTCCCACACTGTCCTACTAGACTCCGGGACTTCAGGAGGCCATTGATGTGTTACTGTGCTGAAGTGGACTCAGTAAGGAAGTTGACATGTTTGATTTAATAATTAGAATTTCTAGTTCCCTGAGGAAAAAGAGCGATATAATTCCAAAGTAGTTAGGGTTGCAACTAAGTACTAATAAATCCTGAGTTCCCACTGAGAATGCGTGTCTTTTGTGGGGGAGGTCCTCTTTACCTTTGTTCTTATTTATGCCCACAGCTTTTCAGTCCATTGCCCCTGTAGCTAGCATTGCAGCCTTGGTTTGGCTGCAGAGCCCGAGAAAACTTCCAGAAAGCAGCAGATCAGAATATTTTTTAGATTTGTTGATGTTCTTAAAAGTTCCCAGTTTTAAACATAAATATTTATGCCTATTGCCAAACCGAACCTCCATTTTTTATGAGGAGCCCTTTGATTAGTGTGAACTCTAAGGAGAACTCACACTCGGCAGTTACTGTTTATTATGAAAAGATTGATGGAGACCTCTGGAGGGAGTTACTGCCTGAAGCCGAATTTCATATTTTGATTCTATGCATAAAAGAGCAGCATGGCCCAGGCCTGGGTAAGCATCCTGACAGCATCTCTACTGGCTGTGATAACTTATAGCCTCTGGGTTTGGGGAAGAGGATAATCCTTCTGAAGTGGAAAGGCCATGCAAGCTCAGCTCTTTTTAATGGAGCGACTTGGTTTTCATTCCGAAGACCCACCTTAGCTGGTCCTAAGTCAAGCTTCAAAGAGTGTGGGAAGTATGATCCGACGGGGAAGTTGTGCTTTGTCTGTTTTTGTTTTTTTGTGCACGGGGTGGGGGTGGTTCAAGACAGTGATTCCCTTTGTTGCCCTGGCTGTCCTGGAACTCTCTCTGTAGACCAGGCTGGCCTTGAACTCACAGCAATCCACCTGCCTCTGCCTCCTGAGAGCTGGAATTAAAGGTGTGTGCCACCATGCCCAGCTGTTTTTGTAGTGTAGGTTAGGATGGCATTCTGGTTTGAAACTCCTTCTGACTCTGTGTATAGCTTACTGATCAGAACCTATAGAACAGTGGTTTTTCAGCCTGTGGGCCACGACCCCTTTGGGCAGATCAAACAACCTTTGCACAGGGTCACATGTCAGATATCCTGCATATCAGGTATTTACATTGTAATTCATAATAGAAGCAAAATTACAATTGTGATGTAGCAGTGAACTAATTTTATGGGGTCACTGCAGTGTGAAGAACTGTATTGAAGGGCAACACTAGGAAGATGGAGGATGCCTACCCCAGAAGTTTTTCCTGGGTGGCTGCATGAGGTCAGACCCACACTCTAAGGCATTGCTCTTTGAGTTTTGGTTCTGCTCACATCTCAGATGTTCAGAAGAGGTCCAACGATGCTCTCCCATGCCATCAGCAGAACTCCGACTCCAATGGTGACTCTGCTTTTCCCACTCTTCCCACTCACATAGCCTCTGTAGGGCTCATTCTTTCACAGCCTGAATTTTTAGTGTCAAGAAGTCCTATACTCGTCCACAGATGCGGGAAATTTCCACTAACATATCTAGGCAGAACAGATGTTCCCATTGCTTATCGTGGAGACGTATGTGGAAGAGTTCTTTCTTCTCCTTCCTGGAGTTTTGGGTTGTTCTCTAGGACTCTGTCTATTCTTCTTTTTCCTCGCTATGCTTTCCCTGGTTCCTGCAAGGCTGAAGATGCAGAGTGGAAGCTTCAGAAGCAATGGGGGGATGATACCCTACGTCCCAGAGACCATACAAGCTGGCATAGACCTATCTTCCCTTGCAAGGGTCTGACTAAGTAGTGTGCACTGCTAGCTTACAGGACTCAGCATTAGCTTTGCTTTTCTTCTCCCCTCTTAGGGCTACAGTAATAAGAGGAATATGTGCTGCCGTGGATCTCCACCACACGGAAGTTTAATGTGACGTAGAGAATGCTGTTTGGTAACACGAATTTTCCTTCGGATAAGTCAGTGTTCTGAAATACTCAAGATTTTCCTAAATTCCTTGGGAGCAAAGATCATCTTTTCTATTTTGGGATTCCCAAAGCTGATGCTGTATTAATGAGGCAAATGAATAAGATGGTCTGAACTCTGATGGGAAGTCAGACCCCAAGAATGGATTGGTTCATTTTATTTCTATTGGTTACTTGCATTTTATAAGACAAACTTAGTATCAAGCCTAGGTTAATAACATCTAATGTTACACTTCAGTTCTGATTGGGAAGGGAGATGTCAAAGGAATAGGACAGGCTTTTGTTTGTTTCTTTTGTTCATTTGTTATTTCTCTGTAGAGATAAAATCATTTCTATATGACTTAGTAAGAAGGCAGCATACTTCTTGACTTGAGTTAGAAAATTCCCAAAACATTTATCTTGAGTTCAAAGTCATCTGTTTTTACCCTTCAGCCATCTGTAAACAGGACAGACAGCTTCTAAACACCTGTACAGTCCCACTTCTGCTGAGTCTGCTGGCTGGGCTCTAGGGAGAAGGACAGGCATGGTCTCATGTCTTCTCTGATACTCAGAACGTGCCTTCATGAATGATATAAGATTCATTCATTCTTAGGGCTGATGGCAGGGATGCAGCTAACCATGTGTCTCTGTCACCCACAGGTCTGAGGCGCACTTACCGATGTACCATCTGCAGTGTGTCGCTCAACTCCATAGAACAGTACCATGCCCACCTGCAGGGATCGAAACATCAGACCAAGTAGGTACTGTTCCCACTCTATCCCCGTCCCCACTTGATCCCTGTTCCCATGCTTTTCCTGTCCTTACTCTTTCTGTCCCCATTACTATTCCCCCTCTTTCCCTGTTTCCCCTCTTTTCCTGTTTCTCCTCTTTCCTTGTTCCCCCCTCTTTCCCTGTTCCCCTCTTTTCCTGTTCCTCCTTTTCTCTGCTCCCACCCACTCTTTCTGTTTCCACTCCTTGGTCTTTCCTATGGACTTTTTTTCTTGCAAGATTATTAAAGCCAGACTATTATTTATCTCAAAAAAAAAAAGCAGACAGATATGGATTTTATGCTCTTATCTCCAAAGTCTCCTTGACATTTATGTTCCTTGAGCCAGTCATCAAACTGTGCCTAGCATTGCTGGAAGAACAGCTGCTTCTCCCACTTCGGCACAAATAATGGGATTTTTTTTTCAAAAGTAATTCAGCATTCTTTATGATCTTGAGGAGATTGTTAGAACTATGCTGTGTTTCTTAGTAGCCAGTGTGATTCCTATTTGTAGGCTGGACTAAATTACTATGATATGTGGTCAAACTGTGACTATTTCCTGGTGAGTTCCCATTCTGGGTGTATGCTGTCAACTATTATAAAAATGTAACAGATCCCCTGGCATACTTAATTCAGATTTAAGCCATATATTTGTACATATATGCATATGTGTGTGCCTGCTGTGATTTGTTTTCCCCCAGAAGAGTCTCAGACTTTTAAACTGAAATGGTGGCCGGTGTCATTCCACCCACCCCTCCTGCATGCTTCAGGTTCACCAGTGCCACAGCCAGCAGTGCACATGCGAGCCCTGAGGCTGTTGAGAAAGCACTCATACTAACAGGGGATAAGGAGCAGAGGATGTCTCCCAAGGAGGGAACCGAATTAGATGCAGTTGTTTTCATTTCTGAATAATTCATGAAGAGAATCTCTGAACAGAGAAGACTGTATTAAGGCCCCGTGGATAATTAATGTCATCTAGCAAACATTTGTTGAGTCCCAGGGTGTGGCAGGCCTCCCTGTAGCATGAGGAAAGGCAAGTAGATGTCAGCCTTTCTCTTAGGGAACTGCAACCAGCTAGGAAGGTTATTCTCTAATAGCGTGTGTATACCAGAGCCATGAGGAGGAGGGAAGACACAAGGGAGGCCTTTTTTTTTGTTTTGTTTTTTTTGTTTTTTCGAGACAGGGTTTCTCTGTGGCTTTGGAGCCTGCGCTGGAACTAGCTCTTGTAGACCAGCCTGGTCTCGAACTCACAAAGATCCGCCTGCCTCTGCCTCCCACCACCGCCTGGCTGGGAAGCCATTTTTTCTCAGGGTGTTGGTATAGATGATACACACATGAGGAAGAGTTCATCTCTGGTGCTCAGCAAGGATCGACAAGCATGTTAGGAGAGTCCTTGGTAGTTGTTGTTATAACACAAGGTAGAGTTATCCGAGTCAAGGGAACCATTGAGAAAATGCCTTTGTAAGATTGGCCTGTAGGTAAGTCTGTGGGTGGTTTTTCTTAATTATTTATTGATGAGGGAGGACCCAGTTCAATGTAGGTAGTTTCAACCCTGGACAGGTAGTCCTAGATGGTATAAGAAAACAGGCTGAGCAAGCCATGAGGAGCAAGCCAGTAAGCAGCCTCCCTCCATGGCCTCTGCTTCAGTTCCTGTTGCCAGGTTCCTGCTTTGCACTTGAATTACTATCCTGACTTTCCTCAGTGATGGGCCTTCTCCTGAAGGTGTACGTGAAATAAACCCTTTCCTTCCAGGTTGCTTTTGGTCATAGTGTTTTATCGCAGCAATAGAAACCCCAACTAAGGCAGGAAGCTCTGATGGAATGAGTGTGCGGTGTTAAAACATGAGTACCAGTTTTCCAGGCTCTGTTGTGAGTAGGAGCACTCTAGGCAGACACTAGATGTGTAAGACGTAGGAGGCCAGCCTTAGGGGAGAAAGTTCAGACCTAGAGTGAGCTTGAAATAATTAGGGGAATTGTTTTTCTCTTCATCATCCCTCAGTCTTGAGAGTCCAGGCTTGCTCTGCTGTGATCTACCCAAGAGAGGGTTTATATCAAAAGAAGTCTTAAAATTTAACAACAGTGAAAATTCTCAGTTCTTTGTGGAATATACACAGCTTCTGCATTGATTGATAGTATTGACTATCTCATTCTGTTCCCCAAGTAATTGCTTTTCATCTTCTCTCTAATTAATAATATATAAGAGGCATTATATACATTTAGTTAATCTGTATCTGATGTGTAGGTTGACACAAAAGTATCTGTGCAAATTTATAATCTTCTAGGCACATGCATTAATTCTTATTAATAAGTAAAAAAGGGGCAATAGTGACATTAAGTGGCGTGTGATTTACATCTAACAATGTAGATATTACAGCTTCAGGAATATGTCTATCTCTCTCCCTATCGATACATACAAAACTCTGTGATATTTTAGCATTTATTATCTCCTAATAAATAAAAAGTAGATTCCTAAACCTACTTTCCATAAAGCACCCTTAAATCATTATCCTGCAGTTGAAGCTGGGACTCAGAGGTTAAGTTACTTTCCCAGCACCAGGTTACCAACAAATAGCAGAGCAAGGACTGATCCCAGCAAGGTCCATCCTTAACTCTAATGACCCCATGCCATGGTTTCACAAACATGGGGCTCCCAGAGAAATGCCAGTAAAGAGGCTCTGTGATGCATTTGTTTTTCACAAAGGAGGTGCCACTTTGCACACATGATTCAGTAGGCACGTGTGACATGAGAAGCACTTTGTACATATGATTCAGTGGATATGCATGACATCAGGAGAGAGCCTTCCACTTGCTTGCACATCTGTCTTCTGTATGATAGAGCACATCCCATTCGCTCACACATCCGTCTTCCGTGTGATAAGCAGAACTCTGTTCCTCTGTGCAAACTGAAATGGGGGGAATGAACAAAATAATTTCAATGGTGCTGTCCTAGATGTTGGTTCTGGTTCCTCTCATGCTTAATTTTGCTATATTTGTATGTACGCATGTGTATACATTTATGTGTCCATCCTTTGCATGCATGATTTTTGTATGTATGTTTTAGGTTTTTTGCCTGCTTAAAAAAAGCTTTGACTATTTTTAAGAGTTATATTTATCGTGTGTGTGTGTGTATAAATGCATGCCACAATCATATAGGTGCCATATACCGAAATTAAATCAAGACCAAGTGGAGAATCTGAATAGACCTATAAGTCGCGAAGAAATAGAAGATGTCATCAAAAATCTCCCAACCAAAAAAGCCCAGGTCCAGATGGTTTAAATGCAGAATTTCTACCAGAACTTCCAAGAAGAGCTAATACCTATACTCCTTAATGTGTTTCACATATAGAAACAGAAGGGACATTGCCAAACTCATTTTATGAAGCTACAGTTATCCTGATACCAAAACCACACAAATACACAACCAAGAAAGAGAATTACAGACCAATTTCACTTATGAACATCGATGCAAAAATCCTCAATAAAATACTGGCAAACTGAATCCAAGAACACGTAAAAAAAATTATCCATTTTGATCAAGTAGGCTTCATCCCAGAGATGCAGGGCTGGTTCAACATACGAAAATCTATCAATGTAATTCATCATATAAATAAACTGAAGGAAAAAACCATATGATCATTTCATTAGATGCTGAAAAGGCATTTGACAAAATTCAACACCCCTTTATGATAAAGGTCTTAGAGAGACTAGGGATACATGGATCATATCTAAATATCATCAAAGCAATATACAGCAAGCCGACAGCCAACATCAAATTAAATGGAGAGAAACTCAAAGAGATTCCACTAAAATCAGGAACGAGACAGGGCTGTCCACTCTCTCCATATCTATTTAATATAGTGCTTGAAGTTCTAGCAATAGCTATAAGACAACATAAGGAGATCAAGGGGATTCGAATTGGAAAGGAAGAAGTCAGTATCACTTATTTAAGAGAGAATTTCAGTAATCCTGTTCATAAATCAGGTAGTTTACAGACGTGTCTTTATGTTTCTGTTGAATCTACACTTTTTACTCTAATGCTGCTCTTTCTTTATTCCCTTGCACACTGTCTTCTATAGCTTTATGGTAGGACTTGATAGCTAGTAGTGAAAATTTTCGCATTTCTGTACAAGACCGTTTTCATTATTCTTGACCCCTTGTGTTTCTACATAAATTTTAGAATCAAATTGTCAAATTTCCTGAAACTGTTTGCAACGGCACATCTTTGCATCTGCCCCCATCCACAGTGCACACTATTCTTTGGCTGCACCTGACTCTTTCTGGAAGGTTTCCTACTCTTTCCGGAAGGTTTCCTAGGTCTCTTTCAGGAATCACACACATATTTGTTTAAATTTATTCCTAAGGACCTGTGGTTTGGAGGGAGTTAGGTCATTGTAAAAGGTGAAAGATTGATGTCACAATAAGAGACCAGAATGTAAACAAGGTCATTTAAAATTTTAGCTCTAAACAGTCATGTCCTCAAGCCTGTATCCAATTGCTTTGTTAAATTTACTTAGCAGTCTAATCCCAGTAAATGTAAGGGGGTTTTCTGTGTGAGAGCCCCATCATCCGCAAACAGTGAGAATTCCTTTCCTCTTCTCACCTCTTGTCTGCCTGCCTGGTTACAGTGGAGATCTGGCCCTGCACCACAGACTCAAGTGAAACCATAGCCACTCCATCCTCATCTCATAAACCTTCAGATAGCGCGAGACATCAAAATGAGATACTTGTTTGTCTTTCATAATCTGCTAGTAGTTTTTCTTACGATTGGATGATGGCGTTCATCAAATGTTTTTCCTTTACCGCTGTGATCCTAGTACCTCAGTTTTCATTTAAAAACTATTCAACTTCAGTCCATGATTTTCAAATATCAATACAACATTTCACTGAAACTTCATTTCCCTGAAATGTTTTAGTTTTATATATTTCTGAAATGAACATCCTAAAATGTTTTAAGGGCTGTGTGTGTGTGTGTGTGTGTGTGTGTGAGAGAGAGAGAGAGAGAGAGAGAGAGAGAGAGAGAGAGAGAGAGAGAGAGAGAGAGAGAGAGAGAGAGAGAGAGAGAGAGAGAGAGAGAGAATGTGTGTTTGTGTCCTAATTAATGAGGCAGTTTTGGGCCTTAATTTCTCTTGCAATGCTCTTAGTTTCATTATAAGTGTTATGCTGGTATTATTAAATATGTTTAAAAATTTTTACCTCTATTTTTGATCCTTGAATATGTGAGTGGTAAGCTGGTCTTATTTAGAAAGAATTCATTGGTAAGAAACCATATAATTCTGGAGCTTCACACTTTTGTGCGATTTAAGTTGTTTTTCCACGAACTTACCGATCTCGCCTATTTTATATAAAACTCACTGCTATAAAGTGGCTTAGGAGATTCTCTAACTTTTCCATCACACTGCAACATATTTTTTGCTCTTTTTAAATGTCTTTTTTAGCATGCATTAATTATATATAATAATAGGTATATGATCTGAATGAGAAATGGCCAAGTGGTCTCAGGAATTTGAATACTTGGTGCCCAGTTAATGGCACTGTTTGAGGAGGTTAGGTGATGGGGCCTTGCTCTGTCAAGGGCTGGAAGGACATCCATCCCTGCAGGTGAGCTTTGTTGATAATAAAAGCCTTGCCTACTTGCAATTCACTCTCTGCTTTGTGCTTGCTGTTGAAGGCTTGAGTTGTCAGCTTTCTGCTTCTGCTGCCACTCAAGGTCATGGATGTTGTCACAGCCATTATGAATTCCAGCTCTCTGTAACCATAACCAAAACAAACTTTCTTCTGTATGTTCCCTGGTCATGGTGCTTGATCACAGCCACAGGGGAGCACCTAATACAGTGGGCTCCATTATGACATTTTCATGGGTGTTTTTGAATTCCTGGAGTTGGTAATTTGTGCATGGTGAGCACTATAAGTCAATATTCTCCTACATATAGGTATCCAGCTTTTCCAGCATCATTACTGAAGATGGTGTCTTTGTGTGGATGGAGGAAGGGCACACAGCCCCCATCCCTTTTGACAGTTGATGGTTACAGAAGGATGAAGAGTGAGTTCTTTGGAAGTGTAGTAGACAGAGCTTGCTGCAGAGAATGCCCCACGCTCATGCATGGTGAGCAGTACTCATTGATCTTGGTTGTTAATAGGAGAAGAGGAGGAGAAGAGGAACATGGAGGACAGGGATCTAGCAGACATGAGAATGAATAGCGAATATGGCCTAGATACATTTATATATGTAAGAAAATTTCAAAAAAATAAATGAAAAATAGTATCATCGGAATATTATCTTGTCCTCCATGTGTAATTTTGATCTTTGTCAAAAATCAGGTGTGTGGGCTTATGTCTTGGTCTTCTGTTCTGCTTGTCTGAATGTGTCAGTACCATGCTGTTTTATCGCCATGATAGTGTAACTTGAAATTGGGTGCAGTGATACCTCCAACTTCTTCCTACAGCAGGATTGCTTCGACTATCTAGGGACTTTTCTGTTTCCCTGATAAATTTAGCACTTTTCTATATTTCTATGAAGTATGGTATTAGATTTTTTGTTGGGAAATGCATGGAAGCTCTAGAATGGTTTTTGGCAGCATGACTATTTTCCCAGTATTACACTTCCAACACATGAGCATCAGAGGTCTTTCCATAGCCCAGTGTCTTCTTTGTGGTCCTTACCAGTATCTTAAACTTTTCTTTGTAGAGATCTTTCACTTTTTTGGTTAATTCTATTCCAATATCTTTAGTTGTTTGTGTTTTGCTGTTGTTGAGGCTGTGGTGAATGGGATGGTTTCCCTGGCTTCTTTTTTGGAATGTCTGTTAATAGGGAAAGCAGCTTAACTTTCACGAGTTAACTTTGTATCCATCAACTTCGCTGAAATTGTTTATAGATCCAGGAGTTTTCTTGTTGAGTATTCAGGGTCTCATGTAAAGAACCACATCGTCATCATCTTGTTTGAATCTGTTTTATTGCCCTTTCTTGTCTTATTGCTTTAGCTAAGATTTCAAACATTATATACTAGTCAAGAGTCCATAGAGGAGACTTCCCTTCTTGTCTTCCTGTGGAAATGCTTTGAGATTTTATTTCATTTGCCATAATGTTGCTTTGATTTGTCATTTTTAGACTCAATTGTATAGAGAGATGTTTTCTTTGTTCAGAGTCTTGTCAGAGTTTTAATCATGAAGACATGTTTAAAGGTTTTTCTGTGTTGTTGTACTATTAAGTGATTTCTGTTCTTGGGTTTATTTATGAAATATACTAGTTATTAATTCTCTTATGTTGAGTCGTTCCTGCATTTCTGCAATGAAGTCAAACAT
>JAQHUG010000020.1:13443450-13499850 GCA_028555095.1 Dicrostonyx torquatus
AGAGACCTTTTACCTCTACCAAATCTTCAGACCGAAAAGGCGAGATCCTGTCTCCATGAATCCTCAGACTCCACACTCCAGTGAGTTCCCATCTCTTCCCTTTTATATTCCTCTCTCAGCCCAGCCATATTGCTCCTGTCTTCCACCTTACCTAGTGCTGGGATTAAAAGTGTATGACTCCCACACACTGGGATCAAAGGTGTGAATGACCACCACCAGGATCTCTTTCAGGATTGATTTGGTGTAGCTCAGGATAGCCTTGAACTCACAGATCTGTTTCTGTCTCCCAAGTTCTGGGGTTAAAAGTGTGTGCCACCACTCCCTGGCCTGTATTGATGGCTGACTAGTGTGGCTGCTTTGCCCTCTGATCTTCAGGCAAGATTTATTAAAATACAAATAATATACCACTAGAGGATATCACCAATTTTTTTTCCAATTTTATGGAATATATGTTTTTAAACATGTATATCCTTACACTTTTATGAATTCCCTTTATGTCTATTTTAAATTATCACTTTTCATCTCCAGTATTATTAATCTGTGTCTTTTCTCTTTCTTTTGGCTTATTTTTCTCAGAGTACCAATCTTGATTATCTTTTCAAAGAACCAGCTCTTCATTATCATTAAATTTTGTAATTTTTGTTTCTACTTCATTAATTTCTGCCTAATTATAAGCATTTTCGTGTGTTTACTACTTTGAGGTTTAGTTTGTTCTTATTTTTCCAAGGCATTAGGTTGAATTATTTAGTTATTTATCTCTGAGACTTGTTTTGGTGTTTAACATAGGCACTTGTAGCTATGAAATTGGTGTTTCTTTCATTGTATCCCATAAGTTTTGGTACTTTGTGTCTTCATTTTTAAAATTTATTTTCTTATTTTTCAAGATTATAGTATAATTCCATAAACTTCCCCTTTCTTTCCCTTCCTTCAAGCCTTCCCATACAACCCTCCATATTTTCATTCAAATTTATGGCCTCTGTTTTCATTAACTGTTATCATAGACATGCAGATATATCTATAAACATATGCATTCCTAGGTCCACAAGCATAACCAACTCAGTCCATATGGTATAACTTTCATGTGTGCTTTCAGTGCTGACTATTTCGCATTGGGTACTCAATCTCTGTGCTCTTTCCTGGGGAAAGAGTATTTACCCTGTTCTTAGCATTATGTAGGTATGTGAATTTGTGTAGGGTTGAGTCTTGTGGGCTTTTTCTGTTTACACTGGCATGTCTTTTACTGTCATCCTGGTTTAGCTCATGTCAGGCAGTCATGTTGGTGAGACATTGTGGATGTTGCTTCTGACATTCGTGGGAGAAACACCCTTACAGCAAACTCCCTGATCTTCTGGCTCTTACGATATTTCCACTCCCACCTTCTGAAACGCTCCCTGAGCCTTCGATATGGGATTTATGTTGCATGCATTGTTTAATCTCTATGACTTTGAGAATTTTATGCGATTCCTTGCTGTTGATTTCTAGCTTTATTCCATTATGGTCAGATACAATATAAACAATTATTTGAATTTTCCTATATTTGTCAAGACTTGCTTTGTGTGTTTAGTATATGATTTCTTTTAGAGGAAATTCCGTGAGCTATTGATCAGAATGTGTATTCCGTGGCATGTGAGTCGAATATGGTGTTGATGCCTGTTAAGTCATTTTGATTTATGAAGTAATTTAACTCTAATGCTTCTGTCTGCTTTTTGTTAATATGATATTTTTATTGGTGAGAGCAAAATATTGAAATCACACATTATTACCAGATTAGAGTTAATCTCTGACTTTATATCAAGTAACCTTAGCCTTATGAAATTGAGTATAATTCCATTTGATATCTATATATTCAAAATTGTAATATTCTTTTGATGAGTTATTCCTTTAAGCAGTATGATATGACCCAGTTTTGAGGTATATTCTGTCAGATATTAAAGTAATAAAACTTGCTTATTTCCCAGTTTGAGTTTCTATAGATAACCTTGGTAGGAAGGGTTACCTTCTGACACTGTGTTGTTCTCGTGGTGATCAAGACAACATATAGAAGGAAGAGTTTATTGGGGCTTACAAATTTGCTCAAAGAGTGATTCCATGACCATGATGTTGGGGACCATAGCAGCAGGCAGGGAGGCGTGGCACTAAAACAGTATCTGAGAGCTTACTTCTGCTCCTTACACACTTTCTCTAACAAGGTGATATCTCCTAATTCTTCCCAAACAATTCTTCCAACTGAGGACCAAGTGTTCAAATATATGAGCATATGGGGGCCGTTTTTATTCTAAACACCACAGTGAGAGTCCATTTTTGCTGCTTTAAGCCGTTCAGCTTTGGATGGCTTTTAATGGTGACTTCAAACTAATGCAATACATGAAACCCACTAGCCTTGATCTACATATAACCCTCAGGTTGCCATTTGCTAGGCAAACACCCACTTCGCTTCTGCTCAAGGACAGTGATGTCGGTGATGATGCCATGACTGATAACTGAGTAGAACTTGGGTTCAGAGTGGCATGAGAAATGCCAGTATAGGCATTGCTCATGGGCTGCACAGCATCCTAGTATCCTGTTGCCAACGAGATGGCACCATCTCTGTTTCATAGGTTAGGAAACCAAATCTCAGAGACATTAGACATCATATTCAGGGTCTTAAAAAGTAATTGCTTGGCAGAGACAAGGAGCAAGAGTCAAGCTGTCTGCCCATCATTTCAATAAGCATATTTCTTAGTGAAACTACTGTCTGCATTTGTGGGGGTCAGGAACATAATTGTAGTCTTTCCCATTTTTTGGAAGATATCATCAATAGCCCAAAGTAGTCAATTCTCTCTCCATTGTTAAAGAGCCAGAGAAATATTAGCCATTTAATGAGACTAAAGACTCAGAAATGCAAATGCCTACACTGACATATAAAGCAATTGCCTATTAGTCGATTCTTCATTGCTTCCAGGGGATCTAATCTGTCAATTAGTACAAATGAGTAAAATGAAATTTAGAAGCCTTGAGTATATACCATACACTAATGAATAATTCCCCTTTAATGTACTTAAATTTGAGTGCAGGGAACACTCTAGGCCTCAGAACATTATATTACCTAGAAGTAAAGGACATTAAAGTTGTCATTACTCGGATACTTCAGTTGATTAAAAATGAGATGCAAGTATCAACCCAACCCAAAATGAGCAGTAGTTTCTGAATTCATCTGTACTTTGAAGAAGACTTTACAGGTGATATCCATTGTTCTTTCTGCAGTTTTTCCCTAACTGGTATATGAATTCTCATGACAAAGGTTTATGCTACTCATTTCTGCTACATCTATTTCTCAAGGGCTTGAATGCTTGTTTAGACTAATTTTCAAATATGGCATACATTTTCTTGAAGCACTTTAGAATTCAGAATGGCAGTGAATGGTTTAAGAAGTACACAACAGTAAGTAAAAATATTTTTGACAGTAGTGCTAACCATAAAGAATGTTTTATACTTAGCAAAAACTAAAACAGCTCAGAAATTTAAGAATTGGTTCTCTTTGGAAAAAATGAAGCAACCAATAATTATACATATCCTACTTTGAAAACTAAAATTATAAATATTCCCAATGGACTTTTCAGTGTAGTTTACCACTATTATTGACCAAGGATTCCATGTTGGAGATTAGGACTTTGGTACCCTGCTTTATTTAAGAAGTTCACTGATACATGGTAAATCTGGGAGCTATTTACCTGTTTCATTTGCATGATTTTAATATATATTATATATTTAGTATATGTGCGAAGGCCATATTATAGCTAATGTGTGCCATGCTTAGGTCTTCTGTAG
Source organism: Dicrostonyx torquatus (assembly GCA_028555095.1). Classification (NCBI taxonomy): domain Eukaryota; kingdom Metazoa; phylum Chordata; class Mammalia; order Rodentia; family Cricetidae; genus Dicrostonyx; species Dicrostonyx torquatus. The sequence continues at coordinate 13,447,258 of JAQHUG010000020.1, forward strand.
GCTTGAAAAGAATCACATGGGGTGCATACTCACCTTTCTGTGTGGCTTCTAGAATTATCAGCAACACCTGATGTCTTTCAGCTCATTCATCTTTTTCCTGCTTCCTTCTTTGTGGGACTCAGGATCTTTATTTTGTCTTCCTTGAGATTGATATGAATCATGGTTGCCTTCTGGTGGCTTTGAGCTGATGGTTTAATGTTTCAGATTCGCTTCTGGAGTTCACCACATCTCATGTTGTTTGTGATACGGCCTCATATGGGCATTCAGTGCCAGTTACCGTGGGTGAAGGGTCATTCATTATAAGACTTCATTCAGGGAAGTGATTTTCATTACAAACAGAAAGAACCAGGCTTGTTTTCAGAACCAAACAGTCCTTTCTTGGTAGGCCCACGGCCAGAACCCCAGTGCCAGCTGATGTGGGATTCCCCTCTGTATGCTGTGAATGTTTTATTACCATTGGTTAATAAAGAAGCTGCTTTGGCCTATGGCAGGGAAGAATATAGCCAGGCTGAAAGAGATATATAGAGAGAGTAGGCGGAGTCAAGAGAGACGCCATGTAGCTACTGAAGGAGAAGGACACCTGAACCTTACAGGTAGGCTATAGCCTCGTGGTAATACACAGATTAATAGAAATGGGTTAATTGAAGATGTAAGACCTAGCTAAGAATATGCCTAAGCTATTGGCCAAACCATGTTGCAATTAATATAGTTTCTGTGTGGTTATTTGGGTCTGGGCTGTTAGGAAATGGAAAAGCAGTCTCCATTAACAGCCAGTTCTTCTTTTCACTCTTTATGTAGCCTTGAACAAGCTTTTATTAGGCAAGTCTATTAAGATACAAGTGAACAGAAATAAAAAGAATAGCTTTTATGTACACAGTTTGTTGGGTTTTATATGCCTGAATACAATGGGGCCATCAGCTCAGTCAAGGACCCAAACATATTCAGAGCTGCCAGTGACTTTTTCCCACCAATACCTTCCATAGCCTAGCCATCATTGCTTAGTTTGTTCTTCTGGAATTTAATGGAATGTACAGGGTGTGTTCTTGTCTGCCTGGCTTATTTTGCCCAACATAATGCTCTTGACAGTCATTCACATTCTTGGATGTATTGGTAGCTCCTTTTCCTATTTTGTTTGAACAGAGCATGCCATAGCTGAGCATCCCTGTTCCTGCTAGAAATATGCTGCTTAGCATACATGCCAAACCTCCCATCAGCTCCAATACTCTCTACTTGTATGGCTTGAAGGTTACATTATTTAACTCTTATTGTTGCTCTATCTAGCAGGAAAATAGCTATAAAATATTTCTTTTTAGTGTTTATTTCTGTGATACTGGATTGTCCAGGAGCTGACCAAACCCCCAAGTGAATTCAGTTGACCATTAGAACATAAGATAGGATCTTCCTGCTGGTTTTAATTGAGTACAGAGGGTAGAATTTGTTGTCAAGCAGAATGTAAAGGACAGAGCTCGTTATTACTCCATTTTATGACATGATATTGTAACCAGACTCTAATGCCCACTCAGGAAAATGGTTTGTGGAAGATCAACTCAGTAGAGCTCTTAAGGAGACCCTGGCTGTTTACTTAACATTAAGTTATTTGATTCTCATGAATTTTGTGAGTTCTGAAGAATATTGTATCCCATTCCAATCTATTTTCTACAAACATATATCTAATTACTGTATTAATCAATTAGTGTTTCAAGAGATTGATATTTCAACTACCCCACTGTGACCATTATATGGGTATCAAAATATTTCCTATACTCTAAAAGTTTGTGTGATTAAAATAAATAGTAATTTTGAAAAGAAACAAAATGTGTGAACTTGGAAGTGATTAGCCGCAGTTGACATTTACAAAGCATTTTTAGAGAATTGAGTTTGGCCATCTTTTGAATATTCATTTATAATTCATCATGAAATGTCACTATCTAGAAATTTTATTAAATCAGTAAAAAATGTTGTTTTACCAGTCAGATTCCATTGGGGATAAAGAGAGGAGGTGAACAGGGTAGAACTATGTCCCCAGCTGAAGGGGTGAATCTCATTCTCTTCTTCTTTCTTTGGGATATAGAGGAGACAGCATTTTGTCCCTTTAGAGTGCTATTTTCATGTTGTGGGTAGGATGAGGGTATGAAAGATTAGATGAGTCAGCCTTTTATGTCAAATCTGTCCCATAACTGAAGTCTGCTGAGCACTGACAAAGTGGATTAGACAGTAGACTCGGTGCTAAGGAAACCATAGGGCCATGCAGATATCCATGCCTCACACCAACCTCATCTATCATCATGCTAAGAAGGTACAACAAGAACCCAAGTAATCATATAAGTAAGCGCAAGATCACACAAGCACAAGGGATGCTCATTGCTGCTGGGATCTCGGCCAAGGAATGGCCACCTGGCTTGGAACTATTAGCAGAGATTGCCATGGAAGGACATAAGGCAGAGAGAGTGGGGATTAGAGCCACCCTGACGTTGCCATCCACCAACTGTGTGTCTCTAAGTGTGTAACTGAGCACCTCCCTTGGGTTTAGCTTGCACATCTGTGGAGAGCAACAGATTAGAAAAATGTTTATCAATATTGACTCCAAGGAGGAGGCTGGAGGGAGATCAGGAGCTCAAAGTCATTAGCCTCAGCTACATAGTGAATTTCAGTAGTGTCTGCATCTTAAGATACATGAGACCCTGCCTTAAAACATACGCACACACACATGCACCCATGCACACATGCACACTCTCTCATCCTGACTATTGTAAGGATTAAATTTCAAGATCACAAGTAACAATAATAAATATTGTGACAGTAATTGCCATGGAATATTTTCCCCTCAAGAAAGAATTATTAAAACTGCTATCTAAACATTATAACTGATAGCCTTGATAACTGGTAGATGAGTATTATTGAGTTGGGCTGAGGTAATCTTCAGATTTGTGGTTGCCACAGGAGACACAGTGCACTCACAGAGAAGAACATCAACTGATTCTATGAGGCGGTAGGACAGCAAGCCTGCCCTGAGCCCACCCCCAAAGCTGCCAACTGACTCTTGGACTTATGTTATAGTTTCCAATTTGGAATTTTATTCTGTACCATTCATAAAAAATGTTTCCTGTGATCAGTGATGAGGCTCAGAGGTAGAGTGCTTGCTTATAATTTGCGATAACCTGAAGGTGATCCTCAGAACTGCCAGAGGGAAAAAATGTGGTCTTTATAACCTGATTTCTTCTCTCTTGACCTTCTATCTCTGTAAATGGAGACTTTTCTCTGTCCTGCCCACTCCCACTAGGCCAGTTTCTCTCTGCCTACTTATAAGATAACCGTTCAGAGGCTTAATATCAATTGTAATTGTTTGGCCAATGACTTGGGCATTTTACTGACCAGCTCTTACAACTAAATTAACCCATTTCTACTAATCTGTGTATTGCCATATGGCTGTGGGTTACTGGTGATCCCTGGCATGTTACACCTTCTGCAGCTACATGGTGTCTCCCCAATTCCACCTTCTTTCTCTTCCTATCTTTGTTGGGATTTCCTGCCTGGTCATTAGCCAAAACAGCTTTACTCATCAACCAATGAGAGAAACACGTGTTCATAGCATGGAGAAGAACATCCTACATCCTACCTCACTCACGATCAGGTGATCAGCTTTGCAAGGCAGTGAGATGGCTCGGTGGGTAAATGCCGACAACACAAGTCTGACTTGGGTGTGATCCCTGGACACCGTCTAAAGGTTGTAGAAAGAACCAACTCCACAAAGTTACCTCTGACTTCTACCCAGGTGCTGTGGCATGAACACACACATGTACACATACACGCATATGCACACACGCACACACACACACACACACGCACGCACACACGATAAATAAAATTTAAAGACACATTTCTTGAATTTTTTTCATCTTCATTTAGTCAGTCATTCTCAGTTGGCACATTACCCTACAGACACTATGGATTGTAGTCTCCAAATTGAAGGAATCAGAGTTGACCATGTTCTTTGCTGAATGGCATTCCCCCATTATCTTTGAGATCCCTGGTGAAGTTTCCTTACTGTTCTAATTCTGTGAAACTCATTTCTACCCCACCCCCATCTTCCATCTTTATTTCACCATTAAAAAATATATCCTTGGTTTACTTGGGTATTTTTATGCAAAAATTCCTGTTGTTGACTGGTTACATTTAGAAATGTGTACTGTCCAGAACTGGAAGAGGTTTGCTCTTTTGTTTGTTTGTTTTTGTTTTTTGTTAAATAAACAAAACAAAATCAAATCTCCTGAATGAGGAAGACACTTCTGACATTAGCTGCTGCTATTTATTTAGCTTAGAAACAGGCATTGGAAAGGGTTTGCTCTCATTGGGGCTAATCTAGCCCATTGTCTATCATGAGCAGAAAAGTAAGTCAGAGGTGGCGAAACTCCAGCTTTCAGTCAATATTAACTTACATAAATGTCAGAGTAGTCTCGTATACCAGTCCCAGCCTCAGTTGTCTTTAATAGGAAGGGGAAAACATGGATTATTTTTCTACAGCTTTTTGAGTTACAGCCCACTTCATGCTGAGTAGTCAAATCAAAATCAAAATAGATAAGGTTAGCTTCCAGAAATGTTGGTGATTTTTCAAGTCCCAGGGCACAATTAGTTCAGTGTTGTATCCATAGCCCCTGATGCTATTGTGTTCTCCGCAAGCTCCTGTCTTTTCCTTCCTTACATAAGAGCCCTTTCTTCAAAAGCTGCCCAGCAGGATGGCATGTGACTTTACTCTTTTATTCTAAAATTGTCACCATTGAACTCATTTCTGTCCTAACAGGAAGATCTTAGGAATGCCTTAAATAGATAACTTTAAAAAAACTCTGATTTTATTTCCTTGATAAAGTTCAAATAATAGATCTAATTTTTGACATTTCTTTCCATAGTTAAAGGAGATAAACCCAGTGGAGAGTTCAGAGTTTTATAAGCAGCTGGCTTACTAAATCAGGATCCAATTGTCCCTGTATGTCTATGTCAGAATGAATACTTTAAGCCTCTGTACAGATGGGTTTTTAAAAAAAATCTGGGTTTTGGTCAGCATAGCTCCTGTTCCAGGAAGCTGAGTAGGGGAGTATGAAAATTTCCAGCAGCTTCCATAGCAGGTTTCAAAAGCAATCACACCGTTTTCTATTGTTTATTCTTGGAACTGGGTACCCTATGCTTGGTATCCCATGCCAGATAGGAATCCAGGGAGTAGAGCTGAGCGTCCCCTGGAAGGGAGTGGAGAGAGAGCGTGGTCTAAGGAAGAAAGCCACCTCAGTCACTAGAGTCCCCTCAGAGGTGACAGAAAGTAAGTAAACTCATCCACCAGCCATGGAAAACATCATGCTCATGTGGGAAAAACAGATATGGCAAATTTAATCCAGTAGAGAGGAGCTAGCTTGTCATCCTTATGGGCACAAAGTACTATTTCCGTAGCGAATTAAGAGATTTGTACATGCGGGTGAGTGATCTTGAGATGGTCAGTGAGACGGCCCCTGAACACCCATCGGTTGGGTCTGCTCTGCATATTAAATGATTTACTACTATGCACTGCATTCTAAATCACCTCAAAGAATCACAGATCAGTAAGTGAGCTTGCTGCTCTCGGGCTCTGCGTTCATGCCACTGTTTAAATTTCCAAAGACTCAAGTGTTACAATGTCGAAAGGAAACCTTCCAGTTCCTGGGAACATTTGAACGGCGGTTGAGTGTGCTGGTGGCCTTGCTGGAGTAGCAATTGGTTGCTGAGCTGTCTGAGCCATTGCCATGGAAGAGTCATGGAACTGATCAAGAGTTATTACATGCCTACTGTGCACAAAAACGTGACATTATCCCTACAAAGACAGGTTCTAGATACGTGCCTACTGTGCACAAAAACGTGACATTATCCCTACAGAGACAGGTTCTAGATACGTGCCTACTGTGTACAAAAACGTGACATTATCCCTACAGAGACTGGTTCTAGATAATGAAGCTTTTGGGGCCTGGGGCCAGAGATGAGAAGCTCTGAGTAGAAAGGGGTGTCAGCTGTGGACAAGGTGCTGGCACCAAGATGGCGCTGTCGTGTTGTTCCTAGGAAACCACTGACATCTGACTTCAAAGCCTTTTCCAAAAGACACTACCTCCTTCGCTCATAAATTCCTATTTTCTGGATAGTCTTTGAAAATCTCTCATTGATTATGCATGAGGACTTAAATTGCAGCACTTGATAGGATCCTTCCCTGGTAAGAAACCTGCCTGCGTGATTCCATTAAGGATGGGTGACATTTGTGATCAAAGAGTGATGATTAGGGACGTTTATCCGGCGAATTTCTGTTGAGAATCACTTTAATTATTCATTTTCTTTATGCTGATAACACTTTCTCTCGTGTCATTTAAGGAGCCAGTAAATGACCGTGTAAGGTGCGGTGTACACATGAAAGCGTGGGAGTGGGCAGCAGCCCTCCTAACGAGAGCTGTTTGATGGCTCTGACATGGAGCCTTTGCTCCCGAAGTGGGTGGTTTTAGTTTTCAATCTTGAAGTTCTATTCTTGAACTTTTCATTAAAATATCTCATCCTGTGCCCACCATGGATGTTCTGTAATCAACAGTTCTTCCTCTCCTTAGCTGTTTAATCAGGGTGGAGGCCAACAGTCTATTTGATTATGAAAGTCAATGAATTTCAGGGATAGCATTCCAGATTGGCATTGTAATTCTGACCTTACTATTGGTGGATTCTTTTTATGCACTGTAGCTCTGAGTTTGCCTTTGATGCAATTTCAGAGGACCACTTTCTTCCTTCAGAGTGATAGCCTTGGCCCTGTGTATACCTGCTGGGTAATCGTTAAAATTATATCCACAGAGGGGGGAAATGTGCTTTTGTCTCCTTTGCCATAGAAATTGAAGCCTGGGATAATTGCATGGGAAAGTGTGCAAATGCCAAATACCAGGAGGTGGTGGAGATGGGCGGGGTCTAAGAGAGAAATCTACAAACCATCACTGTATTTTTTAGAGAAAAAAGGAGGCCGGGGTGGCTGGGACTGACTTGGCCTTCCCAGGTTCAAAGACACGGCATCTGCTTCCGTGAGCTCTGCATCCACAGAGCAGTGAGAAGCACAGCTGGACGTTCTCCTCTGTGAGGCCCCAGTCCTTCTCACCTTCGTAATTGTGTGCGCTAGACTTTTTCAAGGTTGATGTGTTTCCAAACATTCCAAGTTTGCAGATGAACTGAGCTCATGGCCCACCCATGTGGCAGTTTTAGAGGGAGAACTGTGATTGTTAGTGTCTTATGACAACTTTGACGCACACTAGACTTATCTCGGAAGAGGAGTGTCAACGAAGAAAACACAAGTGGGTGGGGCATTTTCTTGCTGAATGATTGACGTGTAAGGGTCCAGCTCATTGTGGGTTGTGTTGTGCTTATCTTAAGGTTTCTATTGCTGTGAAGGAGACATGATGACAGAAAAAAAAATTGTTTGTATTGTTTTTTTGTTTGTTTGTTTTCAAGACAGGGTTTCTCTGTGTAATAGTCCTAGCTGTCCTGGAACTAGCTCTATTAGACCAGATTGGCCTCAAACTCATAGAGATCCACCTACCTCTGCCTCCCAAGTGCTGGGATTGAAGGCATAAGCTACCACTGCCTGGACACCATAGCAGTACTTATAAAGAAAAATATTTAATTGGGCTGGCTTACATTTTTCTAGGTTTAGTCCATTATTAAGTTGGCAGTGTGCAGGCAGACATGGTGCTGGAGAAGGAGCAGAGAGTCCTATGTCTTGACTCACAGGCAAAAGCAAATGGTCTGTCATACTGGGTGTGGCTTGAACGTATATGAGACCTCAAAGCCCACCCCTCACAGTGACATACTTCCTCCAATGAGGCCATGCCTACTTCAACAAGGCCACACCTCCTAATATTGCCACTCCCTTTGGAAGACATTTTCTTTGAAATCACCACATTCCACTCCCTGGCCCCCATAGACTTGTAACCATATCATAAGGCAAAAATGCATTTAGTCTAAGTTCAGAAGTCCCCATAGTCTAGAAGAACCTCAAACATATTTGAACGTCTAAAGTTCAGTCTCTTCTGACATTAATGTAATCTCTTAACTGTAATCCTCTGTAAAAATCACAGAGTGAAAAAGCACATCACATACTTCTAACATATAATGGCCCAGGACATTTACTACCATTTTAAAATGTGGGAAAGGGAGCATAGTGAGGAAATAGTGGGCCAAAGCAAGACTAAAAACCAGCTGGGCAAACTCCAAACTCTGCATCTCCATGCTAGATGTTAAAGCCTTCATCAGCTCTCCAACTCCTTTCAACTTTGTTGACTGAAACACATTTCTTTCTCTCAGGCTGGTTCCACTCCCTGTTAGCAGCTTTCCTTGACAGGTATCCCAAAGCTCTGGGGTCACCATCATTTTGGGGTCTCTAAGGAAATCCAGGCTTCAGCTTCACAGCTTCATGCAATGACCTCTCTAAGCCTCTACTCAGGGACACCCCTGACACGTGTCTGGCCTTGGTGGCTTTCCTTGGTTTCAGAGGCAAATTCCGTAACCCCCTTTTTTTCTTTCCCGAGCCATGTGGCCAAAGCTGCCAAGTTCTTCGGCTTTCAGGCTAGAACATGGCCCCTTGTTAGATTTATCTCCACCAGCTTTCTGTATTACATGGTTTCCTTCACTGCCTAAATCTGACTATTCTAGAACTTCCTCTGTAGAATAGGCTGATCTCAAACTCAGAGATCCTCCAGCCTCCGCCTCTGGAGTGTTGGGATTAAAGGTGTGTGCCAACATACCTGACTCTAAGCTTTTAAAAAATTCCTTTTCACAAGTTGGAAAGTTAGCTGGGTGAGAACTTACCCTGAGGTTACCATTCCCTTTATTCCACTTCTTAATCTGTTTATCTCCTTGTTCAGTGTGCTCCTTTTAATTATAGATCTTCATTAGCGTTAACACTAGTAGTCACACACCAGAGTCTGTCCTAGGCTCTTTTGAGATTTCCCTTGCCAACAGAATTAATCCAAAACTCTTCATGTTAGCCTCAGGCAGACCCTTTAGACAAGGGCCAAAAGCAGCCACTTCCTTCACCAAAATATCACAAGAACAATCTCTAGGCAATATATTAGTATTCTTCTCCTCTGAAACCCTTGAGCTAGGCACCCACAGTTCGAATCACACTCAGCAACACTGTGCTCCATAGACCCTACTAGGATGACCCATTAAGCAGAACTTAGTGTTCAATTACTTTTCTAATTCACAGCCCCAGGGTCCATGTCCCTTCAAACAAAAGCATGGCCAGGCCTATCACAGCAATACCATATAGTTCCTGGTATAGGAGTTGTCCTGTCTTAGTTAAGCTTTGCCTTGCTATGAAGAGACACCGCGACCATGTCAATTGGGCTGGCTTACATTTCCGGAGGCTTAGTTCATTATCATCATGGAGGGACATGGTTGGACATGGTGCTAGAGAAGAGCCGAGAGTCCTATATCATGACTCACAGGCAGCAGGAAGTAGTCTGTCACACTGGATGTAACTTGAGCACACTTGAGACCTTAAAGCCTACCGCCACAATAACACACTTTTTCCAACAAGGCCACACCTACTTCAGCAAGGCCATACCACCTAATAGTGCCACTCCCTTTGGTGGACATTTTCTTTCAAACCACCATAGGGCCATAGCTTGGCAGTCATCCCAGGTTGTGTAAGAAAGTGGACCGTGTGAGCCAGGGTAACAAATGAGTAAGCAGCACTCCTCCATGGCCTTTGCATTGGCTGCTGCCTCCAGATTCCTGCCCTGTTTGAGTTTCTGTCCTAACTTCCTTCAGATTGGTAGCTGGAAGGAGTGAGAAGTTCTTCTACTTCCCAGGCTCCTTCCCACTTCAGCACCTGGATTCTAGACTAGTTCTTAGTGTCACAGAACAGCTTCCTGTAAGGGAAGAGCCAACACAGTATAATAAATCATGTCCTTATTCTCTGTCCTCAGATGACTGCTCTAAAAAGAGAATTGGAGGTAGACAGAAATAAATCACCTCATGCAGAATCATGCATGAAGAATGGGATCCCGAGTCATAGTTCCAGATCAGATTCTAAAGTCAAATTTAGACTACTTATTTTGTTTTACCTTATTTTTCTATTATTTTTTGAGATTATAATCCAATTACATCATTCCCTCTTCCATTTCTTCCCTTCAGACCTTCTTGTATACCCCCTTGCTTTCTGTCAAATTCATGGCTTCCTTTTTGCTGTTATTATTACATATAATATTATATATGTATATATACAGTATATATACATATGCAGTCATGTGAGACTTTATGGGTGTCACTTTTGAAGACAAAAATCTCACAGCAAGCTCCATGATCCTCTGGCTCTTAGAATCCTTTCACCCCATATTATGCAATGCTCCCTTAGCAACAAGAGTGGCATTGTAGATGTATATCAGTTGTGAGTGCCCTCCACATCCATGTATTGTCTTACTAAGAAGACTAAAGGTGAACTGTGCCCATTGTCTTTGGATTTGGACAGCAGGTATAAGGTTGTTCACTTCCCAGCTGCCCAGACTCCCGAAAGAACCACACAGAAACTATTAATTAAATCACTGCTTGGCCCATTAGCTCTAGCTTTATATTGGCTAACTCTTACATATAAATTTAACCCATCTCCATTAACCTGTGAATCACCACGAGTCGGTAGCTTCCCACATAAAGTTCCCGTATCTGTCTCTGGTGGAGCTCCATGGCTTCTCATTGACTCCTCCTTCTTTTTCCCAGCATTCAGTTTAGTTTTCCCCACCTACCTCTATTCCCTGCACAGGCCCAAGACAGTGTTTTTTTTTTATTGACCAATGGTATTCACAGTATAGAGGGGGATCCCATATCATAGGGTTTTCCAGTGAGTTACTCCCATGCCAGAGATTTAAGGCTTGTGAATGAATCAACTCACATCTGCTCATTTACTCTAGGTCCATATATGTATAGGATTTTTGCAAGAATATAGCACTATTAAAGAGTGATTCTTGTCTTCAATACAAAGAAGCCTTAGAGCTAACCGAAGAGAACAAATTAATAGTTATAACAATTGAAGGGCATCTAATTGCTAGCATACAAAAGTGGTTTATATAAAAATTGTGGTATTGTGAGAAGGGAGAAAGCACAGGTGAGGACAATGGGAATGATGCTGAGATAAGATTAACCTAAGCTAGGGACCAAGTCGGAAATGGGTTTGAGAAGAATGCACTTGAGAAGTCTAGGAGCATGCAGAGGGGATGCTGGAGCAGTTAGGGTTCTGCACCTGGACGTGGAGTAAATGGGAGGCAGTGATGCAGATTTGCAAGTCACTGTGCCCTGGAAGCTGCTGGGGTGGAGGGAGCAGATGAGACGACACAGGGAGTGTATAGAGTGAAGACCCGAGGGATACGCCTGCCCATTCACCTGTGACCAAGGACGGAGTGTCGTGACCGCGTCTGAGCTTCTCTTCTAAGTAAGCAAACATGTTAAGAAATCGAAGACTAAAGACCATTCAGGGAAGGTGCAAATAGAGAAATAAAATCCCAAAGGAGTAAAGCGGGACGAACACTATTCAAAAAGGGTAACCATCCATTTTGGCCAGGGAAGCAGTGTGACATTTGAGACCATATGGGTCAGGTTGTGATGACTACAATGGCTGGGATGGAAAAAAAGGTGTGGCTTAGCCGTGATGCTCTGGTAATGTGTCCCGCAGATAAGACCAGCAAGGAGGCAGAGGTGATGCCTACGATGTCTTGCAGTGACTGGGGAGCACACTCTATAAAATGTGTGTGGAATTCACAGAAGCAGAACTCTTTCTTCTGGAAGCAAACATAGTGTGCAAAGTGCTACCCTTCTTTCCCTGGCCCATGCCAGTCTCTCCGTTTTGAGGAACCACTGAGAATCACAACTGGTGAGGGAACCATAAGGAGCCTCACAGGGCCTGACTGCCTAGTCTGAGAGGTAGGAGGAGCACTGGTGAAGACGAGCAGGCAGTGGGGCGAGTTAGGCAGTATGTCCAGTTTAGACGTTCTACCTCAGAATTATGGTGCTTTATCCAAATGGGATATTCTGTAGTAGTTGGAAAAGATGTCTGGCATGCAGGTACTGCCTAGAGCTTAAAGAAGGCATAACAAAGTCCTCTGTTAGGAGAAAGAGGTCGTGTGTATTCTACAGAAGAGAAGGGAGGGAGAGAAAAGGGAGACAGAGATGAGGGGAGGCAGGGGAAAGGCAGGCCCAAGAAGGGAGGCAGGAGAGAGACAGAGACAGAATATTTTATCAGAAGAAAAGCCAAGTAGGAGGCGCCTGTCAGTCAGCCCATATGCTGTCTCTCCAGCTCGCTCTCTCTTTTCTATACATTAGGGATTTGACCTTAAGCAATCATGGTTGTGGGTTGAGGGTGTCTTTCATTCAAGGTCATTAAAATTTAGACTCAGGAGGAGTAGAACCGTGTCAGAGCCCCTGAGTAGAAGCTGAACCTATCATCAGTTCCTACCACCTTCAGCCTCAGAGATGCAGCCTCGGGGGAACCCGGCTCATTCACATATGAGCCACAGATGCTAGCCCAAGGACAGACACATTCCCAAATTCAAAGGAAGAGAATTCTAGATGTCACAGCATTGTTGCATGGGTGGAACAATAGTGCCAGGTAGTGAGCTACGGCAGAACAGTTCCATGCCGCAGCAAAGATCGAAGCCCAGATCTTTTGCCCCTCTCATGAGGCCGTGAAGAGTGAACAAACCTGCTTCCCAGCTACTGGCTTTAATATACACAGAGGCGGGAGGGAAAAGATGAGATAAACTGAGCCCATATGCCTTTGGCCAGCACATCCGAGCATTGCGTGTGTAGCTAATTGATATGCACCTAGGATGAATGGTACCGAGGATAATGAGGAATTAGAATATGACCTGAAGAGAGCGGGATTGTGTTTTCATAAATAAAATGGCGTGTTTTCTCCAGCAAAAGAAAACCAGCTCTGACGAGTAAAGAAAGAAGCGGCCCTCTGCTGTGGTTGTGGCTCAGGGAAGAGCGGCCAGGCTTTCCTGGAAGCTAGACTGTGATTGGTAATAGTAGTATTTATATAAATTGTTCAAGATAAGAAGTTAAAATATCCTACTTTTTTTTCTGCATGAAAGTGTCTATTTTACCCTCAATATATGCATTTAAAGTTTGACAAGATTTTGAAAGATCATGGCTGGGGGGAAGAGAAACTTCTTTGCTACTTTGTTGGGAAGGACTGGAGACTGAAAGGGAAGAGGCTGGCTTGTTGGCAGTGTCTAGGAGTCCTCTGCTGTAGCTGCACGGGACTGGTGTTAGCTGGAGAACATGACAGCCTCCAGGGAATAGGAAAGTGTAAAAGTAACAACTGACTTCAAGTGTGCCCAGGCTCGGGAGCTCTTCTGTCATTATTGTCTGTAGACATGAAGGGATCATAGAGCCCACTTCTCAGTTGCCAGTTCTTTTTCTGTTATCAGACTCTTTAAAAACATTTAATCTAGCTGTGTGTATGTGTGTGTGTGTGTGCGCGTGCAAGCATGTATGTGGACACACACCTGCAAATCTTTATCTCAAGCCTGACCTTAAGTCCAGACACAGCGTAGTTATTCCGCAGGCCTCCCACATGGTTACAAGAGAGTATTCATTTTCCCCTTCCCCAGACTCTATACGTCTTCCTCCAACTGCTGTCTCTGTGTAGTGCTGTCATCCATCCGGCGGCTCGACACAGAGGCCTGCTTGTTAGTGTTGCTTGCTTTCTTGCATTTGCACACCCTCTTGTGAACAATTCTTGTGACGACTTCCACAAACTTCGGCTCTGCCCATCTCCTCTGGCTCCTCGCGTGCAGTTCCTTCCTTTCCCTTCCCCTAACAACACCTTCCTGACCCATTTCCCTGCCCCATTTCCTTTGCTTTATGTGCTGTTTCCCAGATGGCAACGGGAGCAGGCATTTAAACATGACCTAGGTCATAGGCTACCCCACATAAATCTTCTGTAGCCTTCTCGCCCTACTTGGAAGTAATGCCAGTATTTTCCTGGTGACTCATAGAGCGCCATGCAATCTATGCCCCTGCCCATCTGTCTGTTTTCTGTCTCTATCTGTCCCCTCTTGGAAATACAGATTCTATGGGTCTTGTTCACTGTTGTCACTCTAGTGGGGGCTGGGATCCAGGGAACATGCACTGTACATTAGTGTTACAAGCAGCCAGAAATGGATAATGCTAAGATCAGGTGGGCAGTGTCATATTGGAGAAGCACTAGGACACACAATGGGGTGCCAGCCTGCTCTATAGGAAGTTTCACTTAAAGAGCTGGAGTCTGAGGTTTTGAAGATCTATACCATCAGCTTACGGTTGACTTCTATTGTTTTCAAAGTAACTCCGCATGTGCTAAATGATAAGTTTAGGTATCTACAAATATTTCAAGCAATCTAGAAAGCTCCTTGGTTTGTAGACGGAAAAGAGCAATAGGCTGGAGTCGTGAGCAAGGGGTGGGAGCTTGTGTGGTGAACACTCAATGCCGTCCATGGCTGCAGAGGTGATGAGGCAACACGGAAGTAATCCCAGTGAAGAAGAGATGTGGAGTTCCCCTCTGTATGCTGTGAGTATTATTGGTTAATAAAGGAACTGCTTTGGTCCTATAACAGAGCTATAGGGGAACAGAGCTGGGTGGGGAAAACTAAACGGAATGATGGGAAAAAGGAGGCAGAGTCAAAAAGAAGCCATGGAGCCACCCCTGGAGACAGAGGCTGGAACTTTGCTGGTAGACCATGACTTCGTGGTGATGCACAGATTAATGGAGATGGGTTAAAATAATATGTAAGAGTTAGCCAATAAAAAGCTAGAGCTAATGGGCCAAGCAGTGATTTAAATAATATAGTTTCTATGTGATTATTTTGGTTCTGGGCGGCCAGGACGAACAAGTGTCCTGCTGCTACAAAAACAGGCTGCAAGTTGGTTTGAGAAGGAAAAGTCTGGGCCAGAGTTGCAGCTAAATGGTAGCACACTTACGTGGCATGCTCAAGGACCCAGGTTTTCTCTCCTGCAACCCCCACCACACAGAAAATATGCACATATCTAAGGCACAAGAAACAGAAGCAGTTAAGAGAACTGTGACGTCTAGGCAGATGTGTTTTGCCTCTGAATGGCGTGGGTTATAGAACTGGGTGCAATAAGGCAAGAACATTGTCTAAGACACAGACAGTGCTGTGAGGGGACGAAAGGAAAGAGTGGGCCACCAGCAAGCAGCCAGACAAGCGCAGACCCCGAAGAGTGATATTGTTTGATGAGAGCAGAAAGCTGGTTGGAAAGGAAGAGGACCGTCTTAAGCTCAGTTTTACGCATATAATGCTTGAGAAGTCTGTGCATCCTAAGGGAAGAGTTATTTCAATGGAAGCCCAGGAACTGGAAGAGAATACAGATCAAAGTGGGAACGTGGATTCTGAGAGTCTGCATGCAGCAGTAATTAATGCTGGCATGGGTGCTAGTGAGTCATGACAATATACTGTGGAAAGAGAAGCAAGTAAGGATGACACCCTAGAAAAATCGTGAAATTCAGGTGTGGAATGAAGGATGCGGAACAGGAACGTTAAAGAGAGTGGGAGTCATGTGACTGCATTGTCAGAATCATGGACAGATTGAAAAGGAGGAGGGGATCACAGGCTGTATCAAAGACACAAGAGAAATCCGATGAGATGAAGTCTAAGTAGTGCCTTCAGGATGTGGATGACATGGTTCAGCCAATACAGTCTCTGGAGCAGTCAGAAGAACAGGCATAAGGGCATAGGCCAGGGAGAAATGGATGGGACATGGTAAGGCGAGGCAGGGAAGGAGGGCCAGAGCCCAGAGGAATGTTTCCTACTGAGGGGAGGGAGGCAGTGGGTGTACGCACTGGATCGTGTCATCAGGGAAGGAAGGAGGAAAGCCTGCAGGAGATACGGCATTGATTTTGATGGCAGACATGGATGTTGATGTTGTACCAAGTCACAGCATCAGCTCCTTGACGGTGTGGCATGGGGAAGCCGATTGTTGACCCCTCTGTATCAGTATCTTCAGCTGTGAAACGGGGCCGTCAGTACCTGTAGCGTGGTGTGAAGAGAAGGGTCCTATCATCTGAGGACAGAGGCCTGTCCTATCCATGTAAGGACAGTGCTCGGCACAGAAGGCTCCTAACAGGCGTTTCCACTGTGAGTTTTGAAGATGGTGCAGGAGATCTGATCCGACTATCGGTCACCTGAGAGGAGGCTGAAGGGAAACAAAATGCACAACTCAAGCTAATGGACAAGGAGAAGCATGAAGACGGTAACGGCTGTACCAGAGCATCTGATATGATGGTGTTAATGATTATCCAACATTTCGTGAAAGCCCCATGAAGACAGTGTTTGTCTGTCTCAGCACTGACTGAGGCTCAGTAGGAGGCTGCTTTTGTAGCATGAGTAATGAATATCCAGAGATAGACATTGGGGTTCAACCCTAAAACCAGGAAAGCGAATCAGCTAAGCCATTAGAAAAGTCTTACCTACACCAAGGCATGGCAACCGCAGACTCAGCCTCTCTCTCCTCCCATTTTATATTCCCTCTAATGCTGGAATTAAGGGCGTATGACTCCCTAGGGCTGGGATTAAGTGAGCCACTACAACCTGGATTTATTTCTGCATTGATCTTGTGTAGCCCAAGGTGGTCTTGAACTCAAAGAGATCCATCTGACTCTGTCTCCCAGATCCTGGGATTAAAAGTGTGTGTCTCCATTGTCTACCGCTAGTGGCTTGAACTTTGCCTCTGGTCTTTAGGCAAGATTTATTTATCAAAATACAAATAATATACCACTACATACCTTCATAGGTCAATATTTGTTTCTCAAAACAGGAGCCCTGGTAGAGTTTAAGAAGTTGCTTATTATCAAAAGCGGAAGCGGAAGTGGAAGTGGGTGGTGACATTGTAGTTGTTTGTTTGTTTGCAAGTAGAAGGGAGGCCTCTCCACCCCTGCCTTTTGCAGGGAAATGACAACCTGTGTTACTTGGCTGTATTAGCTAACCGTGTTTGCTGTAGCAAGACACCTGATGATAGCAGCTTAAGAGAGGAAGGGTTGACTTTGCCTCACAGTTCAGGAGTGCAGTTCATCCTGGCAGAGAAGGAAGGGCTTACAGCAGCAGGCCACCTTGTTTCTGCTGTCGGGACAGGGAGTGATGGATGCCTGTTGTCAACTTCTCTTGTTGTCTCTTTTTAATTCAGTCTGGGATCCTAGTCCATGTGTAATGGTTCAACCCCGAGTGAAGGTGGGCCTCTCCTCCTCAAGTAACCTAGTTAACTTCTCAGAGATAGCCCCTGAAGCTTCTCTCATTGGTGACTGTAGATGCTGTCACGTTAACAGCACCCATCATCTCTTTGCCCCTTCTCAACTTTCCATGCAAAACATCAGTTTTATGCCACAGTCATCCTCTTCTGCCTGCAGGATTAAGGCCAGAATGTCATGGGAATGGCCTACATTCCACGCTTCTCTTGACAGTCTAGTCTTCCTACCAGAATGGGACATTAAGCAACACTGAGCTCTGTTTTATGTCTGGCACATCAGTTCCGAGGGCTTACAAATCACACACTCAGGTTTATGACAGTGATGACCCCACCCTTGGTGTCGGTTTCCCGTGTTGGTTACATTTCTGGTTGCTATGATGAAAATGCCTGGCAAAAGCACCTAAGGGAGAAAGGGTTTATTCAGGCTCACGGTTTGAGGGTACAAGCCAGCATAGTGTGCAAGTAATGGGAGCAGGCACCTAACACACCTGGTCACAATGCAAGGGACACATCACTGGATGCCAGTGCTTGACTTGCTGGTCCCATTTCTATTTAGTCCAGGACCCCATCCCGTGGGATG
The DNA here is from genome assembly GCA_028555095.1 of Dicrostonyx torquatus. Lineage (NCBI taxonomy): Eukaryota > Metazoa > Chordata > Mammalia > Rodentia > Cricetidae > Dicrostonyx > Dicrostonyx torquatus. The sequence goes on from JAQHUG010000020.1 coordinate 13,465,109, forward strand.
GTGCCAACCATAGTCTAGGTGGATCTATTCCCCTCTATTAATCCACTCTAGATAACCCCTGCCAGGCATGCCCAGAGACTTGTCTCCTAGGTGACCCTAGATGCTATCAAGGTGATACCACTAACTGTCTGTCACAGAAGGGATTCTTGTACAGACAACATAGAATCATGGAGTTTGTGAAGTTCAGAGCTGTTTTGCCCTGACAGCCACATCGCTCATTGTCTGTGAAACGTTAGGCGAGTCACTTATTATGGGTTGTGACAAGGACGGTAGTGCTATGCCTACAGCGACGTGGCAATCAGGGAATGCCAACAAATAGTGAGGCCGGCAGCAGTAAGAGGGTTACTGTGAGAACCTCTGCAGGTCATCAGTTCATCTCAGACATCTGAAAACTCATTACCTTTTGGCCCTGACTACCAACTCAGCCAGTGTTGACTGAACCTTGATCAAATGTCAAGACACCATTTATTTGGCATCTATGTATGTCTTAGTCAGTCCCCCAAACCCAGTAAGCAAGTTAATAGTCTCCTTTTTGGGTAGGAAATGAATGCTCTGGAAAGTTTTAGTCATTGTTCAAAGTCACACAGCTAAAAGAAGACACCAGTTTGTAAATATTGCATCACAGCCTCTGCTTTGAACATAGAAAAATTGTAACTCAAGATACCACCATGGGTTACACTGTATTTCTTAAAATGTAGCATGTACCTAACAGGGCCCATGCAGGGTAGGCTAGAAGATTAATTACCTCATTGTTTGGAAATTCCCTTCCTCTTGGCAACCTGGTTTTTACTGTAGTGATATTTAAAGTGGGATTGAAGGGTTTTTTTTTTTTTTTGGCTGTTGTTTTCCTTTTGCTTTTTGAGTCTCTTCTAAAAATTCATATCTGTCCATCTGTCCCATTTTACAGGTATGGTTCTAAGTTCCTTACCACACACGGCACATCTGTCTTCTAATGCATAGAAGCACATAATCCTAAAATTAGTGCAATAGATGACAGAATTACCAAACTTTGAATACTTTTTATGATTATGCTTTCAATGCAGATCTCAACAGGCCCATCTGGAATCTTTCTCAGTCCTTGTTGGTTAGTATTTCTTCCTTTACTCTCCTCTCCCTCTGTAATGTTTGTGATAGCCTCTGATTTCTTTCTCTGCCCTCAAGCTTGCATACGTTATTCATGTATTTATTCAGTCCATCAAGAAACATTGCTTTATTGATCTCAACATATATTTTTCAAACATTTACTATGTAGTAAAAATTTTCATTCTTGGTAATGAATCCCCCCTGCTGTGGGGCCAGAGATGTAACAGACACCATCCCTGTAATAAACACATGCAGGTCATTGCATTAGTTTGTGACTGGGACCTTTGGGAAGCAAATTCCTAAGATTAGCTATATAAAGATTTTATTAGGGAAAGTCCATATGAAAATAAATGAGAGATCTAGTTGGAACAGGGAAAGCTGCCAGTCTAAGGCAGAGTGAGCACGAGGGAGCAAGCAGGATTGACACAGTCCCTCTAGACCTTTGTACTGTCTTAGAAAGAAGGACTGCTGAGCCACAGTTTCTCCAAAACAACCCAGTCATCCAGGAAAGGGCCTACCTGGCGTTCCTCTCGGACCGGGTTGTGGTCTGGGAACATGCTGGGGAAAGCAGGTAGGATCAGCACTGGGATGCTTTGTCTACTGTTCTCCTGTAAGGTACAGGCCTGCGCTCTGCACCCTCAGGGCCACCTCTGACACAGGAAACCACACTTCTCCAGGCTAAGGGAGAGAATTAACAAAGGAAACCCTCAAGCCCTTTCCACTGGAGGAGAGCTGAGAGCTCACTCGGGCTGGACCAACCGAAGGAGCGTGTAAATCTAAACCCTTAAGTCAGGAAAGGAAAATGGAAAAGCTCCAAGGAGTGAAGGGCCTGGTGAGAGCTGTGCTCCTTCCGAGCAATCAGTGGTCGATTCCAGGATGTAGCAAGACACGAGGAAGGGCGTTAGACTGGGGTAAGTGCCCTTCAGGAGGGTGGCGTTATCAATGCGTGTGCAGAAGCTGAGAGAGAGTTTTAAATGCAAGAATGGTGTCACATGATCCCCAGTGTCCTGGGCAAGGTCTCATATTCCCAGATTTCTGGCTCAGGTCCTTGAAAGGAGTCATTCTCAAAGGGAAGTATTTCAAAGAAACACAGATTTGGGGGAATTCAGATGAATAGTATAGTATTTTTGGTCTCTCTGGTGTATTTCCGTATGGCTGTCAACAGACAACTCAATGCTGGAGTTATGAGCTTGTCTCTCTTTCTCCAGAATCCTCCCAATTACTCCAGAAGTCAGTCAATAACCTTATATAGCAATGAGCTTGTTCACGTGGCATCTGTGTGTCTCTTGACAGTTATCCACTTGGGAAAAGCCATGAGTCAAAAACAAAAATAAACAAAACAAAAACCAAAATGCATGCCATCATAGGATGGTTATAAACAAACAAGTTTGCTGTCAAGTGGCCAAGGGCCCAGCCAAGCTCATCCCTGCCTTGGTCGTCTTCTGTTTGTTCTAGGAGAATTCTCTTTTGTACTCTGTGAGTTGATGTAGACCACACATGTAGAATACATGGCAGTCAAGAGCACGCTCATGGTGGTACCCATACCAGGCAGTACAGCATCATCTGAAGCCCTTGAAACTTTCCATGAGAAACTCACCCCCAAAGAGATGCAGCACAGCAACATGCCTTGGTTATAAACTCCATTTCTGAGGCTTTCAATATTCAGGCAATACAAAACTTTCCCGTCAGAATTTCACGTGTCAGTCACACAGTCTTGGGTGAAGGACGAGCAGGCTGTGCGAAGGGTTGAAAGCATCACTCTGTACATCTCTTTTCCGGAAAGCCACATCCTTGATGCTGCTATCATTCCTCCTCCTCACCCCTCCCATCCTTTGCATCCCCTTCTTTTTGTAATTCACAGCATCCTTAGTGATTGGGTTACCACTTGGTTCCGAACACCGGACCAGGTTTCTATTCCATTCACATAAGAATCCAAGCATGTAGGACAGCCTACAGGGCTACATGCGCCTAACATTCCTCCCTCCAGGCATGGCTTTGTCCCATCGCCAGCTTCTTGCCTCTTTCTTTTAGCTCCAGCTGCATAGACTTCTTTGTTCCCTCTGAAGAGCTCATCTGCAAGGTCTTGTCCCTTGCCTTGTCTCTTGCTGGTCCGACTCGCTGCTTTCCGGGCAACCACGACAGGCACAGGGCAAGTGGCTGCACATGCCTGGGCCCTTCCTTCCCCTGCCTCTCTCCTTGGCACTCTGCCTTTCATTGTCTTTATTCGTATCTGAAATGGTATATAATTTACTCCTTCCACTCATCTGCATCCCACATACAAACTACTAGGTGCTGGCTTCTGCCATTTTGGTTCCTTGCCATATTTGAGTATCGTCAGATGGGAGGATAGGGCTGAGAAAGCCAAAGCGGCTCTCTCCAGTCACATGATTGGGAAATGGCCAGGCCTATCTATGTTCCAGTTCTAGTATGGGTCTGCCTGGCCCCCAGACCCCCAGCTCTCCCGATAGACTATGATTTTCTTTATTTCTCATGGCCAGTGAAGAGCTTTCATAGCATCAGCAGGGAGCTGCTGTTTCCTGGATCTCAGTCAGGCTGTGAGAGCAGGAAAAGCCAAAAAGTGGGGGGGGGGGAGGGGAAAGAATCATCAACAAAGGATCAAGGGAAGGGGATGTGTATCCCCTGTGGTTTATGAGATTACCCAGGCTGGATGGCACAGGCAGCTGGGGAAACAGGGATGTAGGAGCCAGCCAAGTGTTCCATTTAGATGTCACACACAGCTGTCTAATTGGCACTTGCTGTTTGTTAACAGAAGCAGCCTGGCCATCTAGAAACAAGAGGTCATCGAAATAGCGCCAAGGATGCACCTCGAGAAATGCTACTCCCTCCTCATCACCGTTGCAACTGCGAATTCTCCCCCGTAGCCTGTGGTGTGCTCTTTCAATGACTGAAAAGTCTCCTTCGCTGGACTCGCTAAGGCAGGCAGGATAGATCTGTGGGAATGGCAGGCAGCTCTGTTCCAAACCACTCCTGCATGCTGCAGATGACCTGTGTCTCTGTAGCAGCTGGTGAGGGGCTGACCACGGCCTGGCCTCTGAGGCCCTCGCAGAGTCTCTCTGAGCCCTGCTCCTTCCCAGACACCAGTCACCAGCAAAGAAAGGTCATGGGCGAGAAGCAGATAATTATGCTGTCTCAGGAACTGAGGGTTTTCTCTGAGGACCACAGGAATGCAGCTCATCTCTTCAGTCTTTCTTCTTCAGTATTAACAAAGTCAACCAAAAAAAAAAAAAAAGAAAGAAAAAGAAAGGTTTTCTTCCCTACCAGGACTCCCCAGTGCTGGAGGAGATGGATGAGAGCAGTCAGCATGAATTTTAATCAGGGTGTCTTGTTTTTCAGCCCTGAGTTTTTCCACAATCGATCTCTTTTTGTCTATTAACTAACAGCAAATCGTCATAGGCTTTGAGAATCAATCGATCCTGGCACGGAGAATCCAATTGCTTACATTTAGAGCTAAACTCTGGTGAGTGTTTCTACAGAAGCCAAATTTATGCAAAAGGTGTACCCCAAGAGGCTCATTTTTCCTTGTGAGAGTGACTGGCTCTCAGGTGCCTTTTAAAGGTGAGCGACTATTGTCAATGAGTTTCCACCAAGTGCGTTCTGATTTTCTTTTCTTTGTCAGGGACGAACCTGTGGTGAGCGTGAGATCCATGTGGATCCTCCTTGACCTGGCTTTTCTTTTTCCAATGCCTAGCAATTTTGGTTTGCTGCAAGTTTTCCTGCAGGGGCCTTGCCCCTCTGGCTTCTGGGAGGCGTGCTAGGGAGGTTGCCATGTAAGGTGGCGTGCTCTGGGGTCAGTCAGCACATTGTTCTGTGACTAGAGCCGGCTGGAGAGATGGAGTTTGGATACCTGAACAGACACATTGGCTACTTCTGCAAGGCTTAATGAGGAGCTGGCAGCATCTCAGAGGACTACAGAGCCCAAGAGCAGAGTTTCTTAACCTCATCTACCATGCAAAGCCCCCGTCAGCACACTTTCCTCTTGACCTTAATGACTGTGGCTAACCCACGGGCATTAGCCACAGAAATGTATGGATTTAATTACTCAGGAGATGGGGAAGCCACCAGGTGTCCAGACAATGTCCTGCTGACATACTACACGGGAAAGCACATGTTCCAGGCCTTTTCTAGCTTCCGGAAGGCCCTTGGCTTTTAGCAACAGAATTTAAATTTTGATGTGGTCATTTCAGTTTTTCCTATCCATACAGGCCAAACATTTTCAGAATGATCAACGCTTAATTCCTATGTTGGTTCCTTTGGCATCACTGTGACTCAACACCTGAGAGAAATAGCTAAGAGGAGGAATGGATATTTCCCTGCCTCTAGATTTGAGGGTATTCATCTCATGATGGCAGGGGAAACAGGGCAGGGCAGTTCTCGCCATGGCAACAGGTATAGGCGATGGAGCGACTGTTGACAGCATGGCAGACTAAGCAGTAGTGAGTACCCAGAACTGATGCTAGGTGCTAACCTTCGAAGACCCAGACCTCGTGACCCGCTTCCATCAGCCAGCCACCTCCATAGGCTCCACATCTTCAAATCAGCACAAGCCCGAGAACAAGGCTCCCAACAGTGGCTGTTGGGAGGTTTCAAACTTAATCTATAGCTGTTCTTTTATTTAACTGTTTGTTCCTCTGGTAGTTTACTATAAACATAAAAGTCAGATGGAATGTTCCAGACTTGGCTTGGGAATGTCTTACACTGCAGCACCACATCTGTTTTTGCTGGTCAGGAAGGAGTCTGGAGCGGGAAGACATGTTTGAACTCCTTCCCTTGCATCCTCCTTGCCTTTCCTTGGTTCCCATTCCACCTCTGGCTCCATTGCCCTTTGGAATCCCATGCATTCTCCTCAGGGCTCTGGCTTTGCCATGTTGATGAAAATCTTGCTTTCTGTATCTCAAACACATGAGGCAGGACCCCTTTGATGTTTGAGAGTCTTCTGTGACAGAATGATCACGGAAGGAAAAAAAATCACTGGTGATACTTTACTTAGCTAGCAAGTATGTGGGTCTCATTATCCAATCTTAATTACAATGAGAAGCATCTAATTTAGTGAGTTGTAAGACCATCAGATAATATGAAGTGATAAGCATGATGCTTTTCTCATCAGTTGCTGTATTCACAGTGAATTAACCACTTACAAAGGGCTCTCATTCATTTCCTCGTCCCTCACTAATGTCCTACACACATGTCTTTCTTATGCCCCTTTCAGAGAGTGTAGAACTGAGACCCAGAGAGCTGAAATAATTTGCTGTTGGTTCCTGATGTAGAAGGTGTCACATGACATTCCTCAGTCATGTCCCGGATGCCCTCCTGACACCGTTGGGAGAATGGCTTTGGAAGGTTAAGTTCACCGACCAGAGACTATAGATCTTCCCTCTTCTCTGTGGGATGTGCTTTCTTTTGATTTGGTCCAGATCTGGATGACCTGGAGAATGCCACAGCAAACCACAGGCTCTCAGATACCCTTTGTGATATCATTGTCTTCCTATAGCCTCTCCATACATTTATAAGAGAGAGTTTGGCCCTTTTATCAAACACGTTGGCAGCTGTGGGTGGCATAAGCATGGATATGCATGTCGACTGGAGGGGTCCGTGTTAGAGCTGGTTCTGGTTGTCAAGTGAACCCTAACACTGGAGAGAAAGTTGTTGTAGGAATTCTCTCTGTGGATTTGCCATTTTGGAGTACAGTTACTTTTGATGAGACTCACAGAAAAACGCTGAACTTGGAACCAAATGACAGCCAGGGTTGGGTTTGTCTCTCTGGTGCTGCCCTTAGGCAAGCTATGGGACATCAGTACATGGAGACAAAGGGGAGCTGGAAAAGGGGGTCATCTTAGCTAACGAGCAGAGGATGAGTCTGAGCCTCAAGGGGTTGCCATGACACTGTGGAGCAACCATTTTGTGGTAGATTCTTGCAGAGTTAGCGTTCTTCTTTCTACATCACAGTAAGCAAACTTGTATCAGGCTCTGGGGAATCAGTTTAACTATTGTCACGATATGTAATAAAAATCAACGTTATCATGCTACTGCTATTGCTTGTAAATGGAGACTTTTTTTCATTTCCCGGCCACCCAGACCCGAATTATCACACAGAAACTACATTAATTACAACATTGTTTGTCCAATAGCTTAGGTGTATTCCTAAATAGCTCTTACATCTTAAATTAACCCATTTCTATTAATCTGCACCTCACCACGAGGCTGTGACCTACCAGTAAGGTTCCAGTGTTTTTCTCCGTCTGTAGTTACGTGGCGTCTCCTTGATCCTACCTACTCTCTTTATTTCTGTTCTGATTTCCCATCTGGCTTTACTCTGCTAAGCCATTGGCCCAAAAAGTTTTATTCATCCACCAATCAAAGCAATGCATATAGAGAAGGACATCCTGTGTCAATTGTTAGCACTAACCATGCAGCTGGGGTGCCAGAGTCCATTTCAGGGTCCACTACATGAGTATCTATTCTCACAATTCCGTTCATCTCCATGGCACCGTCCTAAGCATCTGAGCTGGCACTGTGTCTCTGCCAGCAGAGTAGCTCATATTCCTGTTGTTCTCTGAGATACAATGTACCCATGATTTTCCTACAGCCCTCATCACTGCCCTTTCACCAGCCCTTCCCTCCCATCCTCCCAGCTCTGTCCTGGGCTTCTGTTGCTTGGCCTCTGCACCTTCAACCCATTCTGCCCCATACCAGGGATGGGCATAGCCTTCCTCTGACTGTTGCTGACCATTGCTATCCTGGACAAATCAGGGATCAGCTGGTGTTGTTAGGCCCCTAGGTTTTGAAAGCCGGGCTCTGCAGGAAGTTTGGCTGTGAGCCGAACAGGGGGATGCAATATTTCAGAAAGTGTGTCAACTTCTCTTCATCTACTGAAGACCAAAGTGCTTGAGAGAGAGAGAGGTGGTCAGTTGAACCGAACAGTGATTCATCTATTCAAAAATTACCCCGCTGTCTCCTCACTTTTTTTTCCTATGTCTTGAAAAAAAAGAATGTGTTTCACATAGCTATAAAAAGTAAGGAAGATGCCACTGTAGTTTATGTTAAAAGTGTATCTAATTGAAAAGATGTTTGGTGGCACGGGAGCAGCACTGTTACAAAGTTCTGTGTCTACTCACAGAGTGTGGTGAGGGAGCCACATGTGTGTGGCTGTGGACATTTGCAATGCGGCTAATTTGAGCCATCAACCAACTTTTGATAGTATTTTATTTTATGCTTCAGTAGCCACAGAACATAGCCACACATCCTGCAGACACCACAGTAAACAGTGTAGCCTTCTCTAGCTTGAGTAGCTTCAGATGTTAGCATCCTTCCCCTCTGCCATCTTGATGCACTTTCATCATGGCCCGTGGGGCAGAGGGAACACGGCTGTCTCTGCTCTCTAGAAGTTAGATCTACCTCAAGCCCCTGCCTCTGTGTCTGCCAGGATCACCAGACTTAACATTGACTTAGCCTAAACCTGAGGCCCACGTAGAAGATGAATAAAAAGAATAGTGATTGCAAGAGACCGTTTGCTATTTCCCACAAACCGGCTACATAATACTTACATTTAGTAATTCAGTCTTCACAGCATCCCAGTGAGGTCTGTCCATAAGTATAGTATAGCCATTTTATGTGCAGGAAACTGAGGCATAGCCACAGAGGTAGCATGTGCTAGGATTTAAGTTGAGACATTAGAAAGTAAAGCCTTCTCTCTGACAGCTTCTGAAGGGTTTCTGTCACGCTACCTTGCAGACAAATTCCTGGCCTAGCACCTTGAACCTCCTCAGTACTTACTGTGCATGACAGTGAACTCTGAATTTAAAAAAAAAAAAGATTCAAAGAATCTTTTCAGTTCAGAATCTGGTGCCAGTTCATTCTGGCACTGCCAAGGGTTAGTGCAAGCTTTACAGGCATAGGGCACAGTGTTCAACAGACCTGTGCTTCGGGCATCAGCTGTAAGCCCCAGGGCTCCTCAGCCCACCTGGACTTCTCATTAGCGATGGATCTCAAGTTCAAGAATTCATTGGCAGGAATCTCAGAATCCAGGAAAGAGCTAGACTTTTGGTTGGTTTCACTTGGATACAAATGGGAACCAGCCAAATGAGAAGGCGTTGAAGTCAAGATCTGGAGGAGGCGGCACATCTGGAACTCCTGGGCCCTATCCCTATGTAATGAGGACACACTGTCCTCCCAGCACATTGAGGCACTGGCTCAGGAAGCTGGGTTGAGCCCTGGGGCCAGCAGTGATGATTGTGGCTTCATTGCATAGGTGAACTTGGCTAAATCGGTGGCTGTGACTGTTACTCTGGCTCCCGCACTCTCTGCTCCCTGAGGCCACGCAGGTGCGCTTTGGCCTCTGCCCTCTAAACGTGCAGCTGAAGTTTTTAAGTGTGACTAATTTCTGTGCTGGAACTGCCTCAGAACTCAGCAGGAACATCATTTTACCACCGCAAGATTCCTCTGAGGGTTGAAGCTCTCCACCCCAAGAGCCTGGAGAAAAGGCAGAACCCTTCTGTAAGAATCTTTTTTAAATTAGCATATGTTACATAAATAAAATGGCTCTGCAGACAGCCATGCCTGCGCCAGCCACTTTTCTGGTGACTAGAGATAAGGATGGGGACTTAAACATCTTTGCTCTTTTTTGTTGTTGTTTTGTTTTGTTTTGTTTGTTTTTTCAAGACAGGGTTTCTCTGTAACTTTGGAGTGCCTGTCCTGGAACTAGCTCTTGTAGACCAGACTGGCCCTCAAACTCAGAGATCCTCCTGCCTCTGCCTCCTGAGTGCTGGAATTAAAGGCATGCACCACCATTGCCCAGCCATCTTTGGATTTTTTAGTCATTCCTGGGCACCTGCATTTTCTCATTTCCTCTTCGTGAAGCTCCCGTGAGAAAGACGCTATTGATGTCTTTGTTTTAAAGGTGAATGAGGCTAAAAAGTTAACAGTGCTGCCCATTAACACCACTGCTCACTACTGATGGGAGGTTGGGTGGTTTTGTTTGTTTGTTGAGAGAGTGAGCAGGAGGAGAGAGAGAGACCACAGAGGCCAGAAGAGGGTATCAGATCCCCCATATCTGGGTGACTGTGAACCGCCTGACATAGGTTCTGGGGACTGAACTCAGGTCCTCTGGAACATGAGTACTCACCTTCAGTCACAGAACCATTTCTCTAGCCCCTGATGTGATGTTTAAAGTAACAGTCAATATTAACTGTCAATATATAACTATGATATCCCCTAACTGTCAATCATAAGTTCTTTGATTATATAAGAATAATAAATGGGTGAGTAATAGGGGTTCAAAGCTCTGAGTCTTCCTGAAAATATGCACTAGAAACGGCCTTGTTCAGAATAGAGAGCGAGTGCGCCATGGGCCGGAAATGAACTTGTTCAGAACAGAGAGCGAGTCAACCGGGGCAGAGCTTGAGTGTTTCTTCCAGATATGGCAGTTGATCCATTTTGTGATTTTTCTTACGGGTTTAGTGAGGCAAGGTTATGCCTTTCCCTGTGCCAGGTCTAGAGTAACATAGCATGGAGTTAGGAAGATACAGCCCCGGACTTTGCATGGGTCTTTGACATATAGTGACAATATAAAATCAGATGTGTTGGAAGAGGGAGGATACTTGTTTGTCCTGGCCGCCCAGAACCAAAATAATCACACAGAAACTGTATTAATTAAACCACTGCTTGGCCCATTAGCTCTAGCTTCTTATTGGCTAACTCTGATACTAATTTAACCCATTTCTAGTAATCTGTATATCGCCACGTGGCTGTGGCTTACACAGGTTCCCAGCCTCTGTCTCCACTGGCCCCATGGCCTCTCTCTTGACTCTGCCTTCTTTCTCCCAGCACACAGCCTAGCTTTTCCCACCTAGTTCTGTTCTGCCCTTGCCACAGGCTCAAAGCAGTTCTTTATTCAGTAACCAAGGGAAGCACCACAGAGACAGAAGGACCTCCCACAGCACAGGTGGTCAGCGGGATAATCCACGAGAGCAGCTAGAACCAGGCTCCAAGTCTGGAGAAACGGGGAGGCAAGAGGAGTGTCAAGGAGGTTGGCGGACAGCATATGGTTGCCCAGGCTCGAAAATGAGCAGGCACTTGAGAGGTTCTTGCTCTACACGTGAGAGGAGAGAAGCACAAGTCTACCCACTCTCCTGCCCAGCCAGAGGGGCCTCGAGGTGCTTCAGATCTTAGTGTTTTGTGAGCTTCTTGCTCTGTTTACATTTAACCTGTGAGACTCAGACCCCCAAGGAGGAGAGTGGACACCAGGGCTTAGATCTCAGGAATGGTGAGCATGCATGTACCTGTGTGCTAGGGACTCTGTCAGGGTTCTGCATTTGTGCAGCGCTGGAGTTGGGTTGCCTGAGATAATCCCAGGGGTCCTTCTGGCTCTAACAATTCATTATTTTGAGGGTTTTTTTTGTGGAAAAAAATGTTTTGCAAAGCAAATGAATAGTGTAAACAAGATTATAAAGAGAATGTTTGCCTTCCTAAGGGAATAAACCATTCTAAAATGCACCAGGAGCATTCATTTGCATATAAACAATGCAAATTTTATATAAGTAGAGGAGGCTTGTTTTTCAGGTGCTTTGGTAAGTTAATTACCAATACTTTGTCAATTGTGCAAGTCTGTGTGTATTAGGAAGTGATATATCTGAATTCCTTGTAAATAGCCTGTACTTTGGACTGTTCATGATAGCTGAATTTTCTTAAATCACTTTTCTGTCCCACAGGCTATAAATGTTTGGAGTTTGTCTTCCTAGGAGAGATTTGAATACATTCATCTTGGGCTTATCTGATGCCAACTGAACCCCATTTGCCTTTGGGCATTTTGAGTCAGCGCAGTCCTGCCCTGCAGCATCTGAAGGCCTGGCTGGACTTGTAACTCACGCTGCCTGTGGTTTCTGCATCTTTCTTCCTCTCTCATACATCTGAGCACTTCTTCCCTCCACTCCCTCTATCCACCAGACTGCACCCAGTTCCACTAAAGTTAAACTCTGCAAATATTTCATTCATGTAGACAACGACATTTATGATTTGAACGTCATTCGGAGGTGGCAGTCTTCTTCCTGTCCCTGCTCTCCCCACATTCTCCAGACAGCTTCCGTTCTCAGAAACTGTATCTGACTCGACTCCTTTGTCAGCTGACTCTCTTTCATAAGCATAGAAATTGCCTATCACTTGCTGAAGCTTGGCCATTTTCTTAGGGCTTTCTTTCCTGTTCCAAAGTGGCCATTGGAAATAACCAGTTACAGTTGGTTGAGTCGGGGTGAACTCAGGCGAGGATTATCTGGGGGAATGAATGGCTTCTTTAAGGATCCTTAGGGATCTGGGCAAGTGAAAAGGCTGGGCGAATTTCCAGGCAGAATGAGCAACCTAAGCAAATGGATATTGCAGAGGAGACCATGACAGGGGCAGGAACCTCAAGTGATCTGCAGAATCGTGATAGGGAGGAGTTATCCCGAGAGCATCCTTGCTCAGAAGGTGGCCCAGAGTCTGAAAGCCACAGTGTTACAGTGTCCTTTCTGTTCCGTGAGAATATACCTTCCCATTCTGGAGTAGGAGATGGTTCCATGATGCTGAGACAATAGTAGACACGAAGTAGGAGACCAACAGATCAGCAGTTGATTGGTTGCAACATGATATAGGAGAGAGGAACAACAGGGAGAATGCCCTGAATCCTGTCTTTAAGTGAGGGGATGTGGGAAGGGAGGAATTGAAAGAGCGGGTGTTCCCTTGAGGAACACACTTTAACTTGGTTTTTCATTATGCTATCTGATAAAGTTAAGTAAAGGTGCTAAGCCTTTGTCTACCATCTACTTTCGGGGCTATAGGTTGGATATTTTTGGTGCTGGGGTGAAGCCTAGGCATGACACATGGTAGGCGGGGGCTGTTAGTACCTAGCCCTGCTTGTTTTCTTCCTTTTGGTCTTGAGATAGGGCCTCACTAATTTGCTCTGGCTGGCCTTGAACTCATGCTCTCCCAGACCTTAAATCTGTGATTCTCTTGCCTCGGCTTTCTGGATGGCTTAGTCAGTCAAATAGTTAAAATCGTGACTGTTTAGTTCACAGATCTAAGAACGCAACTCCTCCTTGCCCCACACTCTGCCTGTGCCATTTCCTATGAACCCTGACCTGTGGTGGCATTTTTGTCACTGTTTACTTGTGGTCCATCTGTCAGAAATGCATCTCTATGAGACCAGACAATATTATTCTGCTTTGGTTTTTAGCTTATTTATGGAACGGTTGAAATTTAGTGTGGGACAGATGGGGCATCCCATTCCACTTTAGTACCCCTTTCAAACACGCATGCTGATTTGATCACAGGAAGACGACCTGTGTACATTTCAGGTCATTCTCAAAGGTGAGATCATTTTTTAGTGATTCTTATGGTGTCACACTGCGATGTCTGGCTGGTCTCCAGATGGGAGCAAAACCCACTCTTTTGAACGTTTTGGATCTAAGATGCAGCAAAGGGAATGGTCTAGAAAGCTCTGTGCTTGTGTTTGCCTGATCCTGGGGCACAATTCTCATCTGTCTAGTGCCATAGGAGCTACAGTTCACAGCAGTTGCATGTCATTCCATGACTCTCTGACATGGAAGCTTCTGGAAGACATGAGCAACTTTTATAAGTGGTTCCATTTCTTTCCAGTGGTGTTCCAAGACCCCCAGTGAAGTTAACATCTAGCATTCTCAGAAAGGTTGCAAGTGTTCAAAGGGGGCCGGTAGGCTTATCCTGATTATTGTGCGCGCTGACTGTAGAGGGGACCATGTTATTGACACGAGTAGGTGCGACTGAAATTCTTCCTTCCAACTCGTTCTAATTGGACACAGGCTATGAGACTACCAGTGATGATCAATCTTATGGCTAACCCGAAAAACCTGGGAATGAGGGTTCTTCAGCTGAAGAGCTGTCTCTGATGGACTGGCCTGCGGCCATGTCTGTAGTGAGTTTCCTCGACTAGTAATTGATGGAGGAGGGCCGGATCCTGCGGGCGGTACCCTCCCTAAGCAGGCAGGCCTAACTTGTATAAAAAGGTAGCTTCCTGTGAGCCTGGGAGCAAGTCAGGCAAAAGCCATTTCTCCTTGGTTGCCACCTTAGTGTCTGCTCCAGGCTCCTGCTGTGTAGCTTCCTTTGATGATAGATTATAATCTGTATGATGAAATATGCTTTTCATCACGGTGTTTATCACAGCAACAGACAGCAAACTGGAGCACTCGCCTTCCACACAACTAGAAACAATGTCATGAATTCGCCTTCCTCCGCTTTCCTTCAATTTTCTATTTTAAGAAATTTCTGAAAATATATGAATTATGCAGCTTATCTCTCAGATGAAAAGGAATTTTCTGCTCGGATTGAATAGCTCCACATTTATTAATAGCAGTAAAGATTTCCATGTTCTTTGTATCCAATGGAATGCTACATAAAATACGAGGAGCCATTCCAGCAAGGATCACAGCTACAGGAGAAGAATTATAAAAAGCTGTATGGAATTGAAAGGCCCTTTAATTTGTCATCACTTTTCTCCATTCAGAAAGGATCTGAATAATTATGCCGACTATAAAGGGGACTGAGTGATATTTTTCCTCATTATGAGATTAAATCCTTAATAGACCACTTTTGCTGTAAGTTAAAACAAAATTCCCCACTCGTCTGGATTCCAAGAACGATGCAATCGGGATTGGTGATGGCTTGCCGGGGATGTGCTTGGACTCCTGACTGGTACCCACGAATGTGCGATCCAGGCTCATTTTCATTTGAAAAGTGCTCATCTCCACAGTTTATGGAAATGGAATTATACTTGCTTGCTAAGGATGAACTTTTGGCCTTTGTGTTACATTAATTCATGCAGTTGACAAGGACAGTAGGATTTCCTTCGGTCACGAACTATTGGTGACAGAAACCAAATGCAAGATTGTTTCCTTTTAATAGGGTTTTTTGTTTTGTTTTGTTTTTTTTTTGTAGGGGAAGTACTTTTAAACATGGCTGTGGTTTCCAAGGTCATTTCAAGGCCAAACTTCAAAGCCTTTAGAAAGAAGAAAAAATGTGGAAGCATCTTTTCTGTGTGGTTTGCATTACACTGATAGCATTCTAATCCTTACTTAGGTGTTCAGAATATTCAACAGAAGCTTTTTTTTTTTTTGGTATATGAGTGAAAGTGTTTCACTTTGTAGATGTTGAACATTTTCATTACATTGCCATCAAGACATCTGGCTCTCTGTACAGAAAGATGCTATCCAAGCTGCTCTGGGGAGTATCCTAAAGAGTATGACTGACTTATCTGTGAACCCTGTTTACTGCAATAATAGCCAGCATGACAAGATATGCCCATAGGTGTAATAGTCACACAAATGTTAGAGGGGTAACCAACTGCTTTCTAATAGGATTTAAGGCCCACTCCACGGGTGGAAACTCATGCCAGCTATTGCAAATGTGGTCAAGAATCCATGGCTGGGGAGATTACAGGTCCTAGGGGTAAATCCTCTTAGTGCTATTTTGCTAAATGGACATTGTATCAAACTGTCTTCTGAATTCATGGATCTATCTATAGTTTAGTACAGCTCTCATATCTTATCAGAGACATTTCTTTATCCTTAGATGTTGGTTGATTCAGAAACTCACAGTTGGGTAAAGTGCAAAGAATGAATGACTGTGGAGTGCTCAGCCACCAAAAGGACATTTATATTATACCTTATCCCTAAGGCCCAAGGACCATCATGGAAGATAGGGCAGAGAGAGTGTAGGAGCTGAAGGCCAGGGAAGACCAGAGCAAAATGGCTGGTATCAGCTGCACGTAACTTCTTAGAACTGGGACCCCAAGATGCTGCCACAATATCTCTGAGTTTCTGGAAGATGCTGCTTCCTTGGAGTCATCCATCACCTCTGGCTCTTATAACTTTTCTGCTTTCTCTTCTCCATTGATACCTGAGCCTTGAGGGGAAGAGTTTGATAAAGACATCCCATTTGGGACCAGGTGCTCTAAAGTCCCTAACTCTGAACATTGCTCAATCGTGGGTGTCTTTGCTAATTCTCACCCACTGCAAGAAGCTTCTCTGGTGCAGGTTGATCTGTGTGGCTAGCAGTATGTCATTAGGATTCATTTTATTGCTGTGTTCCTTTGACATAACAATAATAATGGATTTTCATGTAAGTCTATTTAGTTCTTGGCCATTTTTAGCAGTATCAGGTTATAGGTTGCATCTTACGTAATGAGCCTACAGTACCCGCAACCAGACATATTTCACTACCAAGTTACGGCTCTAGTGCCAGGTGTGAATCACCTCTTGTTGAGTGTTTGACCAAAGGAGTCCCATAGAACCCCCCAAGCATTACAGACTATTGCAAAAGCTGTTGTTTGCTTTCCACGACCTGATGGTAAAGACCTATTGCTGAAGACAACACTCCCTTATAAAACCAAGCATGGTAGAGTCAAACTGGTGCCCAGCTAGGAGCTTTACCCCTACTAACCAGCATTCATGATGCTGGAAGGTCCTATGCAAGCTATCAAAGGAGAACAGGCATCAATATCACCCAGCTACAAACCCTTTGGCCTACAACAGCAGCCTATCTGCAAGGCTTACTAGTGCAATAGTGGTGCAGATGGTATGGAAGGAACCAACCACCTTTGGGCATCTGTTGCTTTTCTATTAAGATCATTTGGAAAGGAGCAAGTATCTGGATTGAGTGTAGAAGTACAGATTCTTCACTGTATGGAAATGGCATTGATAATTCACCCATTATATAATACAGATTATGTAATCTCCTAAAAGAATCACTATAGAAGGTCTGGGGAATGGCTAAGAGGGTAAAGGTGGAGAGAAATAAGGATTGAAAGTTGTTCCTGACTGCCATACAGATGTGACACATGCATACACACACGCTCATACTACATACGCACACACACTAAAATGACTCACCATCTAAATTCAGCCTAATTTAGTTTGATGGGTTTGAAGGGAGGGAAAGTGGACAAGGGGAGTGCCAGCGTGTATAATTATGGAGGAAAGTACCATTGTCTTCCTTTCTGTCTTACAGCCTGAAGAATAAGTAGTGAATGCATCAGTCAAGAGCTAAGAAGATGCCGGCATTTCTCTATGGCAGAAAACTGCTCACCAACCACAAGAGGACCCTTTCTTGAGCAATGAACACTTCTTTCAAGGATGCACAGATTAACACATGACCAATCTTGATTTTTGGAAGTAGATAAGATTTCTTTTCTTCGTTTAATTTTAGTGGCAAATTATACTCGGATGAGTTTAAAGAATCCTTTCTCAGTAACATGTTTAGCACAAGTTCCAAACTGCAATCACACAGCAGCTAGTTGGAGCATTATTCAAACTTACAAAGAGTGGAAAAGTTTAATTTCCTGTTTATTCTAGATTTCCCTAGCGTTGCAGTGATTCTGTGAGACCCTTCATGATTATCATGTAAGTCTCTTAGATCCATTAATAGATATACTTTTGTCATCACGGGGAACATAGTTGGTGACAACACCCACAGAAACAGAACAAACTGTGGCGTGTGGAAGTTATATAACAGGGAGACTACTGGTCCTTCCTGCTTCACACCGATAAGCCAGCCTTGTCTCTACGTGCCAGGAGCATGAGAGTAGGTGGGAACAGAGAGGAAGGACCTTCACCCTGGATCCCCTTGATGGAGAGCTGCCCAAGATTAAACCAAGTTCTCCTTGCAAGCTGCCAGATCATAGCCTAGGAAAAGAATTAGTTTGATTGCATGATGATCCTATTAACTCAAAATGTTGCTGCAGCGGCTGGCCTCTGGTGTAATGCTTTATTGAAGGTATCCGAAGGAGAATTTAAACCCCAGAGTGAGATGGAAGTAGTTCTTAGGAAGTTGGCCTGAATTGTGGGCTTTCATTTGGGACAGTGATGATTTGGGGGAGAAAGTGATTAAATCCTAAAGAAGCTCCATTCTTCTGTTCCTCTTCCATCCTGTTGCTGAGCTGAGATTCGGTGACTTGAAAAATAATGCCTCCGGGTAGAGAGGATGGACCAGACAGGATCAAGTCTGAGTGCAACTGTAAAATTCCTCCTCCAGGGTTAATTTCTCTGCATTGGGATGGGAAGTGGTGTCTTGTAGACACCACGAGGTAGATGCAGAACTTCGTTCCTGGGCTCTCAGCTGGCTGGAGCAGCCCTTTACACCTCGTGACCACCAATCTAATGAAGTCAGACTTTTCCAGACATCATTGCTTTCCACAGAGATCTGAAGTGGTTACAGCCAGTGAGCAATACATGAGACGACACGGATGCACAGTGTTGTTCTTAAGGTGCCTGTTTTGTTGTGTGAGGGAGTCACAGTCCCTAGGGATCAAACTGTGGCTGCCAAGAGGAAGGTCACACACCACGGACCGTCACGCTGCAAGCGGGGAGGAAGAAGGGTGTGGTGACACCAGTTTTATTTTGCTATTTTGGGAAGAAGCACACAACAGAGCTACAATCGTCCGGTGATGGCTCTTCTTCGAATGTGTGGGATAAAGCTTTATTTGTCGATTCTGCTGTAAAATAAGCAAAGTCTGAGTTTTGTATTTCTAAATCTTTTTTTTTCTGTTTATGTTTAGTGCCTGAGCTCTTTCCCTGAAGTGTTGTGTTTATTTCCTTTTAACGACCTAAGATAGAAAAGCCTAGGAACATAGATTCCCCTTTGCATTACAGTGAAGCCTTGCCAAGCCCTTTATAGTTGAACCTCCGGCTCCAATAATCTGATTATTTCAGAGTGCCTCATTGAAATACCATTGCTCTTTGGCAAGCTGACACAAGCACCGCACTAGAAATTTTGTCAGTTTGATTGTCCTCACGTTTATTCATGCCCACGTATATAAGGGGAGTTTCATTCCAGCACACCGTGAAGACCACTTGCCCAGACTATGTGATGCAGAAGGGTTCAGAAATGCCTCTGTGTTCTGGGGACCATAGAATATGAACACTATCCACAGAAAACTACTGTTCACTGTTCCTTTGGTATGGCTGTATGTTTAATTAAGTCTTATATTACTTTCTGATTTTATTGTGGGTAGATGGGAGTTGGATTTAGAGCAAATGTTTTCAAACGGCCAGTTAATTCTGCTGGAGAGAAAGGAGACACATGCAGCCATCACTCTGGACACCCTGGAACATGAGGAAAACACACACCCCATTAACTCTGTGTTAAACCGAGATGTCTGTGTTCAATAGGACAGTCACTGATGGTTGCTATGGTCAAACGTTTCTTTCTCTTCTCTTCCCATCCCATGACATAATCTCGGGAATTCGACATGCATTGTTACTGCGCTCTGCCACTGAACTCCAAGCATAGCCCTGATTCCCCAGAGGACTAAATCACTCCTTGGTCCTGTCCTGGCAACACAATTCAAATTTGTTTTAGAAAATGTTCTTCCCTTTTAGTGCAGAAACAAGCTGGAGGCTAGCCTGTGTGCCAGTGGCCACAAATGTCACAGCAGTGAGTCCCAGATTGATGAACTCTCCTTACATACAGTCGCCACAGCCCGGCGAACTAATAAATATGTTCATAAAGCAATCTACTAAGCAGCAAATGCAGCAACGATCCCTTCTGCTGATAAAGTAGCCATAAAACTCATCTCCTGTTGCTGGACTGGAAGACCAATAGGATTTGAACTTTCTTGGCCTCTTAGATGACATAGGAACATAAATGTGAACTTTACACTGTCTGTTGGAGAAGTTTATTAGGCCAACCATATCAAAAGGCAAGAACAATGGGCCACACGTACAGTGCTGACCTCCTGCAGAACACTCGCCTCTCGGTCAAAGCTGAGTGAGACTTTTTTTGTGGTTGTTTTTTTGACAAGCCAGTGGGAATACAGAACGCTAAACCCAATAAGAGACTGCCAGGTCGTAACCACACTCCCCACCAACCATCTGTCATTCACTTGATCAGCTTGTCCAGTGAATTATTTTTCTTTTGTAAGAATAAAATTAAGAAGGATCTGTCTGTTCCACATATTATTGTAGGGATGGATCCCCTCCTCATTTCTGGTTTCGAATTTGTTCATATTCAAGGCATGTTAAACTACCTCATAGGTTTGTTGTGTGGATTAGCTGATAAATAAACAACTGCTTAAAATAACCAGTCTGCCTGTGCATGCTGCCGTAGTATTTTTCCTCACGGAAGGTCTGAGAGTCAAATCAACTGTGTGATATTTAAATTGGATGTGTAAAGGCCAGATGTGGCGACCACAACTGCCATCTTAGCATTCAGGGAGCTGCCATCCTGAGTGTGCCAGGATAGACTAGCGCACAATCCAAAACTGGGAGATATACCACCAGACCACACCAAATAACCAGCGAACAAAATCAAAAGTTTATTAATTATTTTAAATTATACTTTTATTTGTTCTTTTATGTATCTATTTGTTTTTATCTTTTTGAGACAAGGTCTCTCTTGGCCTCCCAAAAGGCTTTTAAATTCTTAAAAAGAGGAGTCAACACTGGCCTTCAGAGTATCCGAAATGATATTATGGTAGTTGAAATGTCTGGCTTTATAGTAATTTATAGTAAAATTACAGTGGTTTTGATTACATCTCTCATACCATGGCTGTAGGTTCCTTCACATCTGGAGTAACAGGTACATACTCCCAGCTGCTCTGTGTGCTCCTTAGCACCCATGAGGTTGGCAGCCAGTGAACATCTATCTGCCTTGATTGTGCTGTCCTGAAAACCTGTTAAATGCTAATTGCATTTAAGTGTGTGTGTGTGTGTGTGTGTGTGTGTGTGTGTGTGTGTGTAAAAGCAGTGTGTAGGGAAGGGAAGCGCATGCTCCTCTTCTGGAGACCAGAAGATAACCTTGGGTGTTGTTCCTTCTCAGGCACCATCCACCTTGTTTTTGAGACAGTGTCTCTCACAACCTTGCATTTTTTTTGGCCCCTGATCCCCAGGGCTCTTGCTGTTTCTGTCTCCACAGCACTGGGATTTCAAGGATGTGCCACCACACCCAGACTTTATCTGGGTTCTAGGTGGAGCCTGAATGTGGGTCTCTGTTGCTTGGATAGGAAGCACTTTGATAAGGAATCTACCTACCGGGCTATCTTTATAGCCCTTTGTTGGAAAAAGGCAACAACAAACCCAGCAGCTGAAAGAGAAAGAAACAGAGCTAGGACTATCCAGTTTCCCAGTGAATCATCTGGAAACTCCATAGTAACTAGTTCAAAAGTAATTTTCCTGCTGTCCCCACTTGGCAGCCATTTTCCTCTACATGATTAATTATTCCTTAATCGCTATTATGAGTAGAGGTTTTACATGCTAATTTCAAATGCTTCAACTTAATTAGTAATTCACTCTGACCTTTAAAACCCATACTCTGTAATCTTTAAATTATATGAGTAAGGGAAAAAAAAAATCTAATTTCTTCCAACTGCCATTAATAAGTGATCCATAACCCACTGTCACTCGGAGTCAGCTGAGGTTGTCCCAAGTCCAAGTTTAAGTTCTCCTGTGGTCACCAGAGCCAGTGAGGGCTAAGGGTGACTCAGCCTCTGAGAACGACGAGGTAATGCACACACAGCACCCTTTTTACTTGAAGGAAATGAAGATAACTGCACACAATAATGGCTTCCCTTATGATTCTCTTCGGAGGATTCTTGGCACACTTCCCATGGGAGTTGCTGCTTTTCAAGTAAGTAGCTGAATGTCTGGCAGGAAGGCCAGGAGCATCCAAGCCTTTCTCTCAGTGGCTAAGGAAGGATCTGCTCTGAGATCATTCAGTTTGTGTGTGTATGTGTGTGTGTGTGCGCGCACGCACGCACGCACGTATGTATGTTCATCTATATCAAAACTGTCTTCGTTGTTGATCAAAACTGACTCCATTGTTAATCAAGGCTGTCACATTAGTACTGGTGACCCGATCACTGGCAATTCAAGAGTTGTTATTCTCTCTCCCCTGGTCTACTTCTCTTGGAGAAATCTCTGAGGAGCTAATAATTGGGAGTGTGATCAGCTCCTCTAATATTACTGGCTCCATATGTGTGTAGGCAAGTGTGTAGGAACATTTGCCTGTTTTATCAATGTCTTTGGCTGGGTTGAGAATAATGTAATGGAGGACAGCCAGTGTGCAAGGAGGAGAGCTTCCACTCATCACCTAGAGAGAATCTGTCAGGTTCTGGGCGAGAGCAGATTGTGGGAAGAAAATGCCATGCCCTGCAGGTTGCCAGTCTTCAGCTCTCAGGACACTGATGGACTCGTACCTCTGGGCTCTGTATGTGGATGCTGCCAGCTAGCTCCTCATTTTCCTGCTGTGGGATTTGTGGCCACAGGTCTTGAGGATTACACGGTTACAAGTTTGGGGTGTCTTGTCCTTTCTGCCTTTGTTTTCTCACTCTTATCTAGCGAATGTGACTGATAACAAGGAATTAGAAGCAGTGTGTTGAGGCTCCATGCCATTTGCAGGGCAAGTTCCCACTTGCTCCCTAGTAGTTTTTAAAGTATTTATTCTTCGTTTATTCTCTTTATAACCACTTAATTTAAGGCTGACCATAAGTCTATGACTGCCTTCTTTATATAGCTTTTCTTCCCTCTTTGCTCTTGGGTTTACAGAGTTTAACCCTGAAAACTAGACAGCTGTCCCCTGTGAATTCTTGTGAGTCCTTGTGATGAAAGGAGTCTCCTGGGACTGGGGGTTCAACCAGGCATTGGCTCTTGGCAGTGCTAGGAGAGAAAGAAGCAAATATTGAGATTTTTATCTTTGTTTTTCCTTCCTTGCCACACTCACTGGCTCCAAGACAGCCCCGCCCCTGTTCCTCCCCTCCCCCACTTCATAAGCAGGTGTTATCTGTGGCTCCTCTCCACTGCTGTAGAGCAATAAAGATGCCTTCTTCTAGGAAAGGTCTGTTATTATCTCAGTTAGTGCTGGTATTTAAAAAGTACTAATCATTTTCCCTTTGAAATTATCTTTACCCAAACATCTGAGAGGGGAAATGGGAACCACCAGAAGGAAAAGACATTTAAAAAATTTAAGAAACCATGCACTCTTTTGCAGATGATGACCCAAATTAAAACAAGAGGTGTGAGAGGGGTGAGTATGTGTGTGCACGCTGTTTCTCTGGGTCTGGGTGACATCAAATCTTTGCTGTCAGCTTGGCACACTTGGGAAGAAAGGATCTCTGAAGAGTGGCCTCTAGCAGACTAGCCGGTGGGCATGTCTGTGTGACATTTTCTTGACTGCTAATTGGAAGGAGGACTAGCCCACTGTGCATGGTGTTACCCTAGGCAGGTGGGCCTGCATTGTATACGAAAGGTTGCAGAGCAAGGCAGAGAAAGCTGCGTTACTTTGCCGTCTCTGCTTCCATCTCTGGCTCTACACTCCTGCCTGGGCTTCCCTCAATGGTAGACGTTGAGCTGTTAGCCAAATAAACTCTTTCTCCTAAGTTATTTTAACAACTAATTATTAAGCGCAAGCGAAGAGAGATTATAGGGAAATGATAGAGATAGGTGGAGGTTAATGTATTATTATGCCAATACTTTGTTTTGATCTTGGATACATTATGTGACTTTTTATTTTTTTTCCTGAGCTTCAGTTATTTAAAGTGAGGCTCAGAGACAGTCTTCATTGTCATTACTTAATGTTGGTCTGGGGTTTGTAGCTGAGGTTGGCCATAAACCCATGATCCTCCTGCCTCAGCTTCCTGAGTGTTTGAATGTATATTACCATGCTGTTTAAATAGTGATCCCTTCAGCCTAAAGGGAAGAGATTTCTAAGGTGGTGGTGGTGGTGATGATGAAGGCGATGATGATGATGATGAAGATGGTGATGATGATGGTGTGCTAGAGAGGCAGCCTGGATCCTTGGGAAGCTGAACAAGCCTCTACAACCCAGCTATACTCTTTGAATTTTCTTCTGATAGATTTGAAAAGATCCTACAAACTGCGTTTCTTCTTTCTTTGTGACCATTCGACTAGCTAATAGCTACTCAGTATAATAGAGAACTGCAACTGATCTTTAGAACCGTCTTGTCCATCACCCCTATTCTGAGCATGCTCGTTTTGAAGACGTGACGAAATTAAAGCACACGTTGAAGGGGGTTGCCGCTAGAACAGCTCCTCTAGGGAAGAGCTTCCCAAAGGGCAGGAAACCAGTGTGTCCCAGAAGCTGTCACTGTGAATTCCAGAGGCACCTTTACCTGTCTCCTGTCCTCTGTATACTACAAAAACCCCCAATCCAGGCTAAGGGACTCCTGACAGTTCCCCCACAAGTCACAAGCATCTATGCCTACAGCTCTGCCAACCAGATGGGCTTTAGCCAGTACAGGAACATCACACAGGTAGCTGAAGGCCAGCCATTCGGTTCTCAGAGCAGCCACTGGGGAGTCCTAGTTGCTCCAGCGACAGAGTGTACTTGCCGCCTCTCTGTATCTCCCCACAGCATGTGCCCCTTATGCCTGTGTGGAGTATGCACATATATTTCTTATTAAAGTGATCCTACTCCAAATGACCTTTTGTTATTTTTTTTATTACATTTTTTGGGTAAGTAACACAGCTGTGGACAGCTCGTCTTTATTCCTTTGTTTCGGGATAGGAGGCATTTCACAGTGAAAGTAAAACTGGATTTATGGCTGCCAGTCTGCTTGAGTGCAATAAATGTCAAGCAGACATTGCTGAGTCACAGATTTTTGCGAGTCGAGACTAACCCACTCCATAAATCTGCTTACTGCGCAGGAGTCCCGCTCTGCAAAGTTGGCCGACGACACAAATGTGCATGAAGATCTGAACGTCCAGCTCTCCATATAAGTCAGCATGTTAGCCCCTTAGCTTTGCCCTTCTGCTGCTGGTTGGACATCTCTGCCTTGGGAAGAGGACCACTTATTCAGTGTTCTCCACATTATGAATGTCAGAGAGGAGGGCACGGGGTGAGGACATAGCTAGGTCCTCATTACAATTGGGAGACAAATGGGTTCCTGCACAGTTGGAACCTGGTTATTTTCTCTTTCATCTTGAGGGCACAATGCACTCCAGAGATCTGTGAGCTCATAAGAACTATGAGCCCATAAGAAAGTAGCTTGGCCTTGGTCAGGAGTGGGGGTAGGCCTCTTCCCTCCTACACAGAGCCTGGTGTACCACTCTGCCCACAGTGACACTTGATGCGCATGGTCAGCTCTCAGGAGCCTTCAGTACAGTTCCTGCTTAGGCCAGAATCCTGCTCCTTCGTTCTTCCTCCTGCACTGGGTCCATGAGCTCATTCCCGAGGCTGTTTCCCACTGATGCCCCTCTGGAAGGGGTGGTCTCTGCTCCCCTGGGCAGCTCTTCTGTGCCAGTAACTCTCTCTCCTTATACTGTTCTCCCAGCTGAGAGTGTTCTTGGCAAGTATGGTTGGGATCTTGGCAGTCCAGCAAGTGGCAGGAACAAAGGGGACATGTGTATGTGTGACCCGCACATGGTTTTCAAAGTCAGTTCCAAAGCAGAGCACCTCCTTACCATGTAGGAGACCCTGGGACTGATTCTCAGAACCACGGAGAGTTTCCCTGGCTCAGGATCTGAAGAGATTAATCATCCCCAGCTGTAATCATGAGCGTGTTAAAATTCTGCTCGTGCATGAGGGCAGTCAAGGTGTAGACACAGGAAGAGAATGGGAAGTGAGGAGGCTGGAGTTTCAGCAATGTCCTGGCAGTAGGTAAAATGGACGACTAGAAAAGATGCTATTTCCTCCAGGCTTGACTTTTGCAGGTAAAATGGTAGGGAGGGAGTGGGGTTAGCCCTTATTCAAACCCTGAGCCTGTAGAATATTAAAGCAATGGCCCTTTTATTACAACACCCAGATGAAGCAGTGCCTCTTGCTTCTTCTCTATTTAGAGATGTGAATTAAAGCAATCTAGGAGCCTGGCTGGAACCCGTGAAGGGAACGCTGGTACCGTCAGTACTCTTAAGTGTTGCCATGACTGTCTAGAAACTCCAAAGACTCCCAAGATTCCTTGCTTTGTAGCAAGAGGGTGATGCTCAAATGTTGTCGTCACTCCTGGGCACTTTATACTGTCCCTGGCCTGTCTGCTCTTTCATTTTGTGCCTCTAGAATGGTTGAAGGTGCCCTTAGCTTCAGTTGGCAGTGGCAGAGACAACTAAATATTATATCCAAATATGTTAAGCAGTTTTAACAGAGAGGCAGGAATCCAGGATGAATCCAGTGTGTAGCCCAAGGGCAACAGAGAAGATTTTTCTCACAGCTTTTTCACAGTTCATATCCTGCAGCCTAAGTGTCGGCAACAGCACAGCACGTGTCTGTCACCAGTCACCAACAAGAGTCATCTCGTTACCTCCTGCCTCTGAGTGTGCAGTCCTAACAAAACACTCTGGTAAATCCCACTGGCCCCAAAGTCACAAAAGAACAGCGTGTGTCAGCCCTAGGGTGAGAAATGAGGAACTGTCTTCACCCTGGGCTTAGGAATGCTGGGTGGGAAATGTTTGTAAGATAGAGGCTGGCAGGTCTCAGAAGCTACAGTTGAGAACAGGGCAAGGAAAAGGCCACTTTTTATGTCCTTGGGCTCAGTGTCTGTGTGGTAGAGCTCCTCCAAAATCCATCCACATCAAACTTACCACTGAGAAAAGTCAAGCCAAAGCACCCGCTTGGGGTGGAATGGATGGCACACACGGATCAATGCCCTTAAGGCACAGCACTGAGAAGAATAGCAGGGTAAGGGCAGCCTATCCTGATGCATGATCACTGTAGGAATGAACTTCCTTGTGATAATGATTGTTAAGGCGGAGGTGTAAATAATGAGAGTATAAACAGAATATTTGGCGACCCTGAAGTATGCGAGTTAGTATTCAGGCATTTGTACCGGCCTGCCCTTGAGGTCCTGACAGGATGTGCCCTCAGCCTCAGCCACTAAGAGTACCTTCTGTTCATGTTTCTACAGCCCTTTTAAAAGGTGGGCCTTGCCCACCTTCCATCTCTTCCTTTCTCTATTTCTGCTTCTCTGCCTGTCTCTCTGTCTCTGTGTCTCTCTCCCCGCTCTTTCTCTACCTTTCTCTTCTCTTTTGCTGTTCCTATTCAGAGGCCAGTCTTCCCTTTCCCTTCCTGCCTTTTCCCATTCACTTTTCCCCCAATAAGAAACCCCTCCATGCGAGTCCTGTTGCATGGTGTCTTTCTCTCGCATGCCGCTTTTTACAATGAGAACACTGTGAGCATGCACTGAGTTTTAGGTTTTAAAGACAAAAGTCTTTACACACAAGGTCTTAAACATTTTTAATCTTTTGTAATAGTCAGGATACTGTTTTCTCTGTCCCCATAGTTGGACATGGCAGACTCGGTGGAGCAAAGAGTAAAGCCCTTTGGAAGAGGATGCTTTAAACCAATTCGCTTCTGAAATGGCAAGGCTGGAGAGCTACCATTATCACATTGCATATCAAACAGTACACGGTTCCCTAGGAAGAAGGCTCATTTTTAATTCTGCTTCTGGTGAGTGGTGGCCATGGAGCATTGGATTCTGGAAATGCTTTGGCTGGGTGATTATGTGCCATTGGTTGGGGGACTGAAGAGCAGACATGGCAAAAGAAAATCTGGCCAAATTGGGCTTTGGGGGAAAGGACAGAACATGAGTCTTCAGATGTTAATTTAGCGGCGGCTTGACAATGAATAGAAGTGAACCTGAGAATGACCTTGTCGTGACTCCCTGTCTGAAGACTGACATGCAGTTTTGCATGATGCTTCCAAGGTTTTTCTTTAAGGCATAGGAGAGACTCAGGCATGGTAGGGTTCTAGCCCCAGATCAGCCACCCATCCTGAGGCATCTGGAGAGGTACTTTCATGTCTATACTATATAGGATGTCACGAGTGCTCCCTAAAGTCCCATTCTGGTCCATTCCTTCCAACCTATTCTTCTGCTTATTCTACTGTACCAGAGAGACCAACACAATGGGCTTCCCCTCTCAAGGGACCAACTCCTCCACATCTCCCTCGTGCACACATACCCTATCAGCACAGGATCTTGTAGGACAGAAGAGGCAGAGGGAACCAACTGGCCACTGGCCTTTGCTGGTCTTTAGTGGAAGCTCATTGCCTTGAAGCCTTGGGATGTTGATGCCCGTCCCAGCTTAAAGATCCTCCAGATGAGCCACCCAGGGACCCAATTATCAGATATCATAAAAGGGTGTGGAAGTAGCTCAGTCAAGGCCAAGGCTAACGACACTGGTCAAACGGAAAGGGCTCGCCATAGCATGGATGGCTTGAAGGGCTGTTGATTAGTTTCCAGATGATCTTTTCAAACACGAGTGAGTGAGACAAGGGGTCCTATCCAGTGGGCACGGTCTCAATGTAGTAGTATTAAAAAGATGAAGGAGCAGGTCAGAAGTTGACAGGATGGGGTCTGTAAGAGAAGAGAAATCCAGAGAGTGAAATCAAAAAATTGAGATCATGCATGCCTCTATTACATTTGCACCTGAGGACAGCATCCATCTAGGAAGCTGGACCAGGCATCAGGAACTGGGTAGCTGCAAATTACTGGCCCCAGACTGGCGGGTGCTGAGCAAGGGCAAGAGCCCCAGTGTACCCAGGTACCACAAGGAATAGCCAATCAGAAATGTCCTCTCCGAGTAGATGCCCAAAGACTGGAGTCAGTTGTCCTGAACATCCCCAAGTCCTGTTTTCCCATAGGATTCGAGTTTTGGCCCTGGAACCTAAAACACTCTGCCTATGCGTCTTGTGCCAGGATCACTGGCAGTTTTTCTGTCCTGTCTGATAGCAAAGTAGCAGCTCAGTCCTAGCCCTGAGAAGCCAGGGAGGGGCAGCCACAGGAATTGCAGTCTTTGCCTCAGTGGAGCCAACCGTTGAGAGACAGAGCCCAGCAAAGCACTGCTGTAGAGAATCAGGGAACCCGGCAGCTGTTGAGAGGGTAGGCGGGTAAAGGTGCCAGTCAGCGTGAGCTTGGGTTATGCTGTCATCCCCCCACACCAAAAGGCAAAACAAGTCCGTCAGACATAAGCCACTGCCATGGGTCTTTCTGGAAGCTAAGAAGCACAGTATAGAGAAGATCTTGGAGTAAGGAGAAAGCTGTGCTTATCACAAACTTAAAGCCCTCATTAGAAGTGCATTTGAAGGGCTGGAGAGATGGCTCAGTGGTGAAAAGCATTGACTGCTCTTCCAGAGGTCCTGGATTCAATTCCCAGCAACCACATGGTGGCTCACAACCACCTATAATGAGATCTGGTGCCCTCTTCTGGCCTACAGGCAGGATACTGTATAAATAAATAAATCTTTTTTTAAAAAAAGGAAATGCATTTGATAATCACATAACGGGTAACTGAGTTTATGGAAATAAAGAACACGAAGTTGCTCATTGCGCCCAGGAACAAATGGAATGGTCCTGCAGTACGGAGCTCTTAAGCACAGTGCTGAAGCAGTGTCTGTTCGATTAAGGGCCTGCTTTTCACCGAAAACAACCTGTCATGTCAATTTCCTCCAGGAGCTTGTGAAATATCCCAGGCCAGTTCAAGCCATCAACAGGAGTCAGTATCTCAAGGCTTTAACCAGTTCTATAATATATTCTCTTTTCCTTCTGAACACTAGCCCCCGCCCCAGAAAAAAACCATAAGGAAACAGATGAAATCAAGTCACTCTGTGATGTGGCACAAAGAGTTTGTTGCCCATTTTTTTTGAAAGTTCTATGTCATGCATGCAGTCTGTCCATGAGGAAAGTCAGCTAAATATAGAAACTTCGACCAAGGAAAAGCCAGTTAGACCTTCTCAGTTCTGTGAAGGTAAGCAAAAATGGCTTCTATGAGTGACTGAAGGCACAGGTTATTGGTGTAATTGTTGCGGAAATAAGGCCACAAGACAGGCAATGCAGGTGTGCGTAAAAAATTCATCAGTAGCACAAGACATCAATTTGATAAATCCAAGTGAGCTGAGAGAGAGAAAAAAAAACAAAGTTTGCAGAGCTGGACTAGCCTACCATGCTTCGATATCCTTCTCTGAGGACAGACCTCGGGCTCCTTTTGTTTTGAAGTTCTTCATATGTCCCCTTTTACAGCTGGGTCACCCCAACGCACAGAAGACCTAAACCTGTAGTTAGCTACCCAAAGAAGAAGGGCCGGAATCTGGGCTATGAGGCCGTTCTCTACCTGATGCTTTCCAAAGATTCAAATTGCAGCCCCCTCCACCTGCCTCCTGCTCTCACCAGACCCTGAGAATACTTTTCATGTTTTTGAGGTTTCAGACTTAGAAACAAATCACCAAAGAAGCCCTTAGATCCATGGGGACCAGGAGACGAACACACAGTGATGTCCCTTGGTTCCCAAGCTTGAGGACTATAGTTCAGAGTCCCAGAAACTGATGGAAATGTTGGGAGCATATGGCAGCCCGCTTATGACTTCAGCCGCTGAAGGTGGCAACCGAGGATCACCAGATCAAGTCGGTTAGTAAGACTAGCTGTGCTGGTGAGCTCTGGGGTTCAGCTGAGAGCCCCTGCCTCAGTGAATAAGGCGGAAGTACCAGTGAGGATGAATCCCAACGTTAGCCTTGGGCCTCTACAGGGCACATGCACTGTTCCCCTACACATGCAAAACCATCCATGTCCCCATGAACAACCAACATGAACATGACCATGGAAAATATTCCATTAGGCTCTGAAAGGTTTGTAACCGCCATCCAAGGACGGCTTTGTATACGTCTCTAATGAAGACACTGGGGTCACCAGCCACGCGAGTCCTTTTTCATTAGATACTTCTCTTTGCTCACCTGGGCATGGACCAGCCATCTACTCTTACACTGGGACATTAGTACACATATAACTATGGAAGATGCTAACATTCAATGAGTGGACCGTGTGCTTCACACTGATTTCACTGAGGTAAGAGCCCTCAACACTGTTTCTGACCTACACTAGCCAGCTTGAGGCAGCCAAAGATATCCAGCCCTCTTGCGCCAAGTGAAGACAGACTGCTCCATGTGGCCCATCACTTCCTTTTATCCTTTCCCGACTTTTGCTACAGTTCTGCGGGTCTCACCATTTTCTCAGTGTTACCAACTCCCTGAAATGCTCCAATAGCTCGTATGTGTTCTGTAAAAATACCTACTTTGAACTTCTTCTGACTTGATTTTGCTTTCCGCCCCCCTCCATCCCAACATCTTTCTCAGACCCAACATGATCACATTGGTCAACTGAGCAAGCAAGAATGAGAAGGCCAGCTGGATGACGATAACCCCGTCATTTGGCAGCAGCCATACTGATGCCCCTGTTCTGGTATGTTCTGGTATGCAGCCTTACTCTTTAGGCGGTAATCACAGCACAGCCGATGTCTCTCCAGTAAAGCTTCAGTCCTACACTACTCAGCTGTTAGGAATGTGTGACGCTGACCCTGATGCCCTATCTGCAGCTAGCGTCCCATCAAACGCTAATAGGGGTGTGTCCAGGCACCTGCTTAAACTCCCTCAGCTGTTCTTCCAAAGTCAAGTGCTGAGATCTGTCCTGGAGGCAGCAGCAACACAGGAGGTTGGTCCCGTTTCCTTCCAGCATCCCCACTGCCAAGTGCACAGAGCTGTATAGTTCTGAACCTCCACTTCCTACTATGTGCCCTGTAGCCAGACCCAGGCCCTTTTGAGCATTGCTAACATCATTTGTTTCTGACTTTACCATGGAATCTGGAACAAGGGAGTCCTGGGAAAGAAGGCAGCTCTGGGCTTCACCCCTGCAACTCCGTGCTTTACCCCTGCCACTGGCTTTCTTTTAGACAGAATTCACAAGCTGACAGTGGCTCTCTTACTGCCTCTTCTCAGCTGTCCTTCACAGATCCAAAGATTCACCTTTTGCATTGTTAGAGGTGGCTCGCCTTCTTCACCTGAAAGTTAGGAATAATAATGCCCATTTAAAATGCAGTTGTGGGGATTCTGTAAGATCTCTCTGTGAAAAGTGCTTATCATTTATTCATTCTAAAACTATTTCAAACTCATGTCACCGCTATGATGTATTTATTGCGGCTGGTTCTTTTCACATCATGAGCAGACGCTGTAGTGGAGGGGGGGCTCACAGTGGTGAAATTTTATTTGTTCTTCTGCTAAGCATTGAAACAAGAAAATAAGCTTTCCTTCTCATTTTTTTTTCCATTCTATTTTTGACAATATCATCTATGCAATGTATGATGGGCACAATCACCCCATTATCTTCCTTTACCCCCTGCTATTCCTGCTGACCCTCTTTTTTTTTTATCCCAACTGCTCTCCATTCTCCATTCATGTGTGTTGCTCCGCCCCCCACCACCTCCCCCACTGCCTCCACCATGTGTGAAGGTCTTATACAGCTAGCCACAGTGATTGTGTTCACAACTGCAACAGTCGTGTCTTGTTCAGAAACCAGCATTTCATAGCATCCCTCTCCATCCTTTTGACTCCAAGTGTAAGTGTGTGTGCATGTGTGTGTGTATATATGTGTGTATATGTGTGTGTATATATGTGTGTATGTGTGTATGTGTGTGTGTGTATGTGTGTATGTGTGTATGTGTGTGTGTGTGTGTGATATGTAAATGTCCTGTCTAGGGCTCAGGGCTCAGTTCTAGATTAGTTTCCATTTGCTGAATCAGAAGTGTCTTCAACAGTAGGCTTTATCATCTACTTCTAGCAAGCCTCCAAGAGCAAAGGTGCTCTTGCTGATGCCCAAGCCCCTGGGGGCTCCCTGGCCAACCCAGGGAATCAGTCCACCACTGGCGCTGGGATATTCATTTCAAAACCCGTGGCTTCTGGGAGGAGCCTTATGCAACCATGCAGAATGCCTATGAGCAAACTAATTTTTTTATTATTTGCAAGTTACTTGTAAATGAGCAGATCTGTGTGTCTTCCTCACACTCTTGGTTTTGGTTAACTCTGCCTTATATCCCAACCCTCCCTCCACTACCTATCCCTTCCCCATTGAGATCTTCGCGCCTAACATTTTCCCTTCTCTACTTTCATATTGAAGGTGATGTTTTCTCCTCTCCCCGTGTCCTTGAGGCCTCTTCCCCACTTTGCATGACTCCTTTCTTACTTTCTGGCCTCTACAGACCCTCCATCTTAAGCAATTTGAAGCTAAGATCCACACCTATGAGAAAAAAAAAAAAAAACAACAGAGTTTGTCTTTCTGGGTGTGGGTTATCTCACTCCACATAATATTTTTCTATTCCATCCATTTTCCTTGAAATTACATTTTTCTTTATAGCTGAATAAAATTCCATTGTGAGTGGGACTACATTTTCATTATGCACCCATCAGTTGAAAGGCCTCTAGGTAGTTCTCCTTTCTATCTATTGTAAAGAGAGCACCAAAGGACATGGCTATACAGTTATCCCTGCCCTATGACACAGTCATCTTGGTGTATGTCCAGGAGTGATATTATACTTTTAGCGTCAGAAAAAAATAAAGCCTTCAACAGTGATTTTTACACGGGCTGCACTAATTTACACTCACACCTACAGTGAGTCAGTGCTCCCTCCCCGTACATTCTTGCTAGTGTCTGCTGTCATTTGTTTTCCTTTGATGGGCATGTGATGGTGAGAGAGAGAGAGAGTTTCAAAGAAATCTTAATTTGGATTTCTTTAGAGGCTTGTGACATTAAACACTTGTAAAGGTGCTTATTGGATAGCTGTGTGGTTTCTTTTGAGTTCTAATTGTTCACTTCCATAGTCCATTGTTTTGACTGGGTTCTTTTCTCTATATTAAATTTTCGGAGCTCTCTGCTTGTTCTATCATCAGCCCTCTGTCAGCGGTACAGCTGGCAAAGACATTCATTCTCTCATTGTGAAGGCTGCTGCTTCTCTCAATCGGCTTTCAACCAACCCTTAACCAGCCGGAAGAACAAATTCACAAGCTCACACTTGTCAGTTGTTGGTCTTATTTCCTGAGTGACAGGTGACCTTTCCTGTCCAGTTCCCGCACCTTGAAAGGTAGTCCACACATTCTCTTCTAACTGTTTTAGCATTCCGAGTCTTACACTGAGATCTTTGATTCATTCAGTGTTGATTTGGGGACGAGGTGAGCAGCAGAGATCTAGTTAATTCTTCCACGTATAGTCTAGTTTTCATCACTACCTGTTGAAGATGCTGTCTTCCCTCCACTGCATATTTTTGGTATTGTTGGCCAAAGAGCAGGCGATTCTGAGTCTACAGATTTATATCTGGATCCATATATATATATATATATATATATATATATATATATATATATATATATATGGATCTTATGTTAGTCCATTGACATGTGTGTTGGCTTTCATACTACTTCTGTGACATTTTGTTACGGTAACTTTACCATGGAGACTGAGAAGTGTGCCTGACTGATCTTGGCATACCCAGGCCTAAGATCAAGGCAGAAATACAAGTAATAAAGACAGAGATGAGCGGTGAGACGCTGCTCCTAAAAAAGCCCTTGGGCAGAGGCATTGTCCAGGGCTTGCCTACACCTTACAACACAAGAGAACAAACGAGTGAAAACCAAGGAATAAAAAATTCTATTAGCCTGGATGTGATGTGTTTCACTGGAGTTGATTTGATGGAAAGTCTTCTACAGGCATAAATCGTCCATATTCTTTCCAGTGCGTAGGGTCTGTGTCCTTTCCTTCTGAACTGGGGTAGGCTTTAACCATCAGAATATGTTTTCATGGCCGTTCTGGGTCTTACAAATTGGCAGCAGTTGCCTGTGGGAGTGTTCTCCT
This sequence comes from Dicrostonyx torquatus, assembly GCA_028555095.1. Classification (NCBI taxonomy): domain Eukaryota; kingdom Metazoa; phylum Chordata; class Mammalia; order Rodentia; family Cricetidae; genus Dicrostonyx; species Dicrostonyx torquatus. The sequence goes on from JAQHUG010000020.1 coordinate 13,499,817, forward strand.
GTATTTTGTATTACTCTTATTGGTTGAATAAAGA
>JAQHUG010000020.1:13510697-13530541 GCA_028555095.1 Dicrostonyx torquatus
GAAGGCTGTTAGTTTGTTCCCAGCTGTTCAGCCCCAAAATAATCACACAGAAACCATATTATTTGCAATACTGTTTGGTCATTAGCTTAAGCATATTTCTAGCTTGCTCTTATATTCTACACTAGCCCATCTCCATTAATCTGTGCATCACCGTGAGGTCGTTGTTTATCAGCAAAGTTTCAGGAGGCTCCAGCTACGGCAACATGGCTTCTCCCTGATTCCACCTACTCTTTCTCTATATATCTTTCAGCCTGTTAAGCCATCTTTTACTCTGTTAAGCCATTGGCCAAAAGCAGATTCATTATTAACCAATGGCAATAAAACATATTCACAACATACATCACCTCCCACATCATTAATCTGTTTCTCTTTATCTACCTTTGCCTTGGGGCTTTTTACCTTTCTTTCCTTCTGTATATCTGACTTTCCTGCTGTCTCCATGGCTGACTGATGGCTGTCTGGCTTCTGGCCCCAGGCATGCTCCTCTCTCCCTTGTTTGCTCCTCTTTCTCTCATTCTTCTTGAGCCTAGATTTCTCCCCCTATTTATTCTCTCTCATACCAGCCCTGCCTATCCCTCTCTCTGCCTAGTGATTGGCTATTCAGCTCTTTATTAGACCAATCATGTGCCTTAGGCAGGCAAGGTGAAGCAGCAACACATCTTTACATAATTAAACAAATGCAACATAAAAACATAACATATCTTTGTCCAGTTAAAATAATATCCCACAACATGTATGTTTATGCATGTGTATATGTATAGCCATTCATGTGGGAAGGGATACCAACAGAAACAACTTTAGGGGAAAAATTTGTCAGACTTGTGGTTCAGGGGATGCAGTTCATCACAGTAGGGACACAGAGTGATGGGTATAGTCCACAATAAAACATAGGAACATAGGGTGGGTGGTACAGTCCATCACAGTAGGCATGCACAGTGGGTAGGTACAGTCCATCATAGTAGGTAAACAGGATGGGTGGGTACAGTCTATCACAGTAAGTATGCAGGATTGTGGGTACAGTCCATTACAGTAGGAACACTGGGTGATCGGTACAACGCCCATCACAGCAGGGACACAGGGTGGTGGGTACAGTCAGTAGGGACACAGGGTGATCAGTACAGTCCATCACAGCAGGGACACAGGGTGGTGGGTACAGTCCATCACAGTAGGTATGCGGGGTGATGAAGTGGGTCAGAGGCATCATCAAGGGCTCTCTTATTCTCAGTGGACCAGGAAGCAAAGGGTTCTGGTAGGAAGTGGGGACAGGTTTTATATCCGAGACTCATTCCTACTGACCTGGGACTGCTTCTTAGGCCCTGTCCAAGGATTACACAGCAAACCCTCAGAAAAACAGCACACCCAGCCTGAAACACATGTTCAAACACATGAGCCCCATAAGACACATTTCACATTCAAACCCTAACATGGCTGAAGGTTCATATTGGGTGAGAAAAAGAAAATAAATGGGTTTGGATGTGCAGATTCTGCCAGGAAAACCTGTGATTTCCCACCGACCTCAGAGGAATGGGGAGAGATTCTCCATCATGATTCTTTTCTTTTCTTCTCTCTCTCTCTCTCTCTCTCTCTCTCTCTCTCTCTCTCTCTCCCAACAAACTCTTCTCTATGGAGGGCCAGATAGTCAACCTATGAGGCCTCTTGAGTCAGGCAACCTCTTTACACCTATTAACTTCTATGAGTCACAGACCTAGTCATATTCAGTCCCTAAACACATATGACTGTACTCGATAAAGGCAGAACTTTGAGCTTTATGTAATTTTCAAGTATCTTGAACATTATTCTTCTGTTGATACATTTGATATACTTTTAAACATGTGATAGTCCTGGGTAGCTTGGAGGCTGTAGAAAAAAATACCAGTGGGGACAGATTTGCCCACAGATTATAGCTTAGTGCCCAATCCTGTCTCCAGCTAAGACCAGAACAGGACTATTAAGATACTGTCACTTAGACTGAAGGACTCTCAGGCAAATGATATGAAGTAGGTACAGCTCTTGTTACTATAACAAGACACTCCAGGCACATATGTTATACAGTAAAAGGGTTGATTTTGGCTCACAGTCCTGGGGATTGCAGAGTCCTGTGCTTTAGGATTCTGGTGAGAGCAGCTGGTGCATGTGGTTTTGCCAACAGCCTGCCTATAAGTCTGGCAACAGAACTATACCAGGATCCCATGAGCCCCGCGGAGGTCAGATCTTTAAGTTTCCTTTAGGCTCCACCTACTAAAATTCTACATTCTCTACCAATAAAAACCCGCCTGGAGAACAAGTCTCCCTCTCTATTGCCCTAGGGCTAATACCCATATTCAAATTAGAGCATCAGATGAGGGTTTGCCCTGCCCCTTCTTCTTTGCATGCTCAGTTCATCCCTTTCTTCCCTTTGCCTTTCCACCTCACCAGGTATTAAGACAGTTCCCATGGGCCCTTTAGTCTGCTAGGGTCATGTTGCATACTTCTGCCTGTCCTGACTCCAGGGCTCCTCCCCTTCCTACTGCTGGGGGTTTGCTGATTGGGTGATGACACCTAAAATAGTAGCAGGAAATCAATCTATTTTGAGTAATTCTTACCATCAGACAGAAGACTTCATTTAGGAAAAATAGATCTTCCTTCAAAATACAGATGCATAGCTTCTGAGTGGAAATGCCCAATGAGAAATAACGGGAGTGTCTAAGGACTTTGTGCCTGGCCTCTCTGCAATTTCTTTCCATTTCCTCACCCAGCAGTCCTTGATAAAAGGACTCTAGTGTTGTTATCATGCTTCAGATCAGCTCCCACCCCACCCCTGGGTGCTCCCACTCACACTCTGATGGGCTTTCAGAAAGATCTGGAAATGTGCCTGACTGATCTGCCCATGTCACCAGAACTGGTGCTCAGGGGGCTCGTTCTGCCCCTATAGGGGGGTTCTGGATACACCAAATGATACACCACCCTCCTTCCCCTCCCTTCACTGAAATGAATCACTGCTGGGGTGGAGCATAGGTAGAGTGTGAACTATGAACCCTTGGTCATACATTCTGCTACTAGAGACATCCATCACCATGCAGAAACTACTAAACTAAATCATCAGTGACTTTTGACAACTTTCCTTAAAAAAATCTGTGATGGATACATTGATCACATAGCTCAAAACTATGCAATATTGACAACATGATTTATTTGACTTAAAGGAAATGGTTCAGAGGCAGATGGCCCTCTACACAGCTTCTGCCCTTGCAGTGATGGCATTCTGATAGTTTGCACTGCTCTGAGCTGAAATGATACAGATAGGCCTTGTGAGTAGGATCACGTTGGTATCAGGTACAGTTATCTTGGTTGTTCATGGACTCGGAGACCTTGGATGGAGCTGGCTACCAGCTGTATTAATGTGCAACCTGAGTCTTCTGTTTCTTGTCCCCATGCTTTGACTCATTGGGGGCATCCCAACACTCTATTTCCTAACAAGGTTAAGATGCTTTGACAATGTGGACCATTTGCTTACAACTTGTTGACTTACCCATCTTCTGAAGTTCCCTGAGAAGAGGAACCTTGCTTAACACGTTCAGAGGGTACTCAGTACCAGGCAGGTGCATCAGGAAACTTATCTAAGGAGTCTGTGCCCCACGTTGTTCATTCCCTACATCTCATCACTTGGAGACACCATCACTTGGTTGTCCATGGATTCTGAGACCATGGACATAATTTATGTGTTCTATGTCCTTGCTTAACTCAGTCTATGGAGTCCCTGGTACCCCAATCTCTTCTTCTGTGTCAGGCTTCTTTGCTAAGGGAAAGGGTCATACTGAACACTGTTCCTTCTCCTTGATCCATTAACCTCCACGTTTTCTGGTATCATAAGCTTGGCAGTGATATCTAACCTCTCCACACTGTATCTGCCATGGGCTTGGGAGTCCATGACAGACCAAAGTATGGTTACTACCAAAGTCCAACTCAGTGAACCAATGAGTTTTATTGGAGCTCCTTACAGGAGCAGAAATAACTCAAAACACCGCTGTGTCACCGAAGCCCACTCCAACACTGGCAACAGTTCACAAAACCTGGGAACCTGAAACACACTGCACAACCTACAGGCAGCTCAGTAGGTTAGATTGTCCTTTCCAGGTGCCTCTGTTGATCTGAGTTTCTTCCATGGAGTTCTGTTGTGTTCTGTTTCTTTCCAGCCTGGCTCATTTCAGAGTGGCTCTCTGCTGTCTTCATTGTTTACTCTGTGAGGGAGGGGCCTGGTGAATCTAGTCAAGTCCTGGGACTTTCTGAACCCATTTTGAGCTGTTTACTTCCTGTCTTAAGGAGCTTCCCTGCAGGACCAGATGCTTCAGTCTCTGAGGAAACTGCTGGGTGGCACATAGGGAAGTGAAAACCGGGCAGGACTCTGAGATGGTTGGGTGGGTGAAGTGACGGTCCCTCCACATCTGAGTCCTCAAACCCCAAGCTGTAGTATAAGAAATGGTTAATCAGCAAAACAGACGAGTTAGGACATCACCTGGAGAGCAAAAGAAACTTTCAAACCAGATGTGCTGAAATGATGTTGTTGTGGGGTATCCACCAGAGAAGACGGCTCAGACTCGGAGGGGCAAGCCAGTAGAAAGTCTTTATTAGCCGACTGGCGACTACAATGGTGTTTGGGGGTTTCTGGGGTGAACTTTTAAATGCAAAAGTCATACCCTGTATTGACACACCCCAGTTAGCCAGGCACATACAGCAGGCAGAAAGCAATGATAGCACATTTAGGGACTTTCCCAGAACTGTTGACTTTAATGGATTAGGTCTTTTGTTCTCATTTTGGCAGGTGGTCTTGTCTACATGCTGGACTCCAAGGCCTCAACAGCACCTCCATTGTGGCATCAGTTGCTCTAAGGTCTGCGGTCCTGTCATAAAGCAGAAGTGTCCGGCCAGCTCCATGCTGGAACACCGACAGTAGATCGGAAATTCTTCACCACTCTTGCTTTTCTCTTTTCCTTTCCTTCACACTGAGCAAAAATCAATAGCTCTGGCTTCTGAAGCAGGCAGAGAAAGGCAGGGTGTGTGGGCTGGGGCATGATGGGGGTAGGGAGAGAAAAGGAGAGTGGGGGTGGTGTGGGGCAGGGGAGACTGCTGTGATGAGATTGCCCACTTCTGGGACTTACTGCCTCGGTTGTCACTTTCCGGAGCAACAGCAGAAGGATGATGGCCTTCTCAGGACTTCTTTTTTGTGGGATCGTGGATGTCATGCTTCAGGGATAAAAGAAGGAACATTAGTGCTCTGTAAAACCATGGAACGAGTCAGAGGGAATCCAACACAGTGAAGCAAGGAGCATCTCCCGCCAACGCGATTGTCTTTAGCAGTGTTTATACAAGTTCTCAGGGCTCTTAGGGGGCAGCAAATTAACACTTGCGGGCAGATTCTGAGGACGCCACAGGGGACCCATAAGAACCTACATGCCCGGACAGGGTGCCTAAAGGAGCAGCTGTCACTTGCTTTGCATGATTGGCAGTTAGAGCTGCCAAGCTATTCTTCCCAGAACAAAAGTCGAGGTGTATTTCACAGACCTCACTAACACCCTAGTTCGGCAGGACTGATGGATACCCCGGCCCCAACCACAATATCAGCTCCTCAGTGGGAATACGTTGAAGTCCCGCGTTCTGATTCCTCCAGTCTGCTAGGGATGTAAGATGAGTGGATGGAAATGCCTTTAGATGGCAGTGAGGAGAGCTGACTTACAGAGTTCAGAAACTGGGAAGGAATTCTGAGCAGGGAGAGAGACCGGAAGGAGTCCCCAGAGCCTTCCAGTTTGATGTGGCATAAGCAGGTGTCTTCAGGGAATGGAAAAATCGATACAAGGGCCTCCAGTGTCCTTTTTATTACCCGTGCACTGGTAATTCTAAATGCCAGGGCTGAAATTTTCCTCGAGCTGGAGAGGCCAATCTCTCTCTCTCCCTAACTAACCCTCCCTTGGCCCTCCATATGCGCTTGCTTGAAAGTGAATTAATTTAATACTCCCCCTTATTGATGAGGGAAATGAGCCCCAGTATCCGGCCAGAGCCCTGCAGCCAGAACGTCTGCTAAAAGCCAGCTCTCCGTTCTTCCTCCCAAAGGCCTTTCCAGCCCATTTACCTGCCTGACTCAGGGGTTGCAAACTCTGGTGGGCCCAGCAACCGCACAAGATTTGATCATGCTAAACAAATTAAGAAGTCTAAAAGTGCTGGGAAGAAAGGCCAGCGGCTGCCCTCTGTGCCCATTCTGCTCACAGCTCGTTCTGGGGGATTTTCAGCCTGGAAGTTGTTTGTTTTCTGATGCCTTCATTTGTAGTAAAGTTGCTCTTTCCATACCGGGAAATCCATATCTCTTCGTCTAAGCTGATTTCCCTCTTAAGAAATTCTTAGGGTTTTCTACTTGTACAGTGTGGGTCTCAGGCCTCAAATGTTGGTGTGAAAGGACTATATCCTAACTAGTGTACGATGTTTGAAATGTAATTTTAAAACCTGTTTAATTTAGGCTGACACCCTTCATCCTTCCTAGCTCAGGTAGTGAAGACTTTTACTGTATCAAGTTTCTCAACCACAGCTTTATTTTTGAAATGAAGTTCTCCTACTGGGAAGTCCCAGGCCATAAGTCTGAGGAAGGCTTCACCTTTCTCAAGGGGAGTCTCCAGCCTCCAGATGGCATTCCCCACCCCCGCTGTGCTACTCAGCAGGTGTTTGGATGTGGAAATTTCTGGCATTTTGCATCTATTACTGTTGGTGATTCGCTTTCCTTTTGAAATAAATCATTTCTTTCCTGAGCTTTTAAGATCAGAAACATATTATTTAAGGCCCACCTGGAAACAGAATTAATCCAAGGAAATGCATCAACACACCAAGAGAAAGGGCGGGCGTGAGATTAACTGACCAACCCACGACAAGAGCAAGCTTCTGTCTGATTTATTCTTCTGAGGAGAATGGATTCATTACCTGGGTGACATGGCTGCCTGAATTATTTCTCCTGCTGACTTCCCTCTGCCCACATCCCCTCCCCTCTATGGGCACCCTGAAATCATGTGTTTATACCGAATTGTGGCCTCTGCTCATTTCTCCCTGTGCATCATGTGTGTACTAAACTCCTTTCCCCCTGCCTTGAATCCTGGGGGAGAGTGCGGTAGCATGCGGGAATCCAGAATAAACCGGCAATGATGGAGCTTGCTGGCGGTTGCTGGCGTTGCCCTGCAGGACGCAGAGTTGGGAAGAGATTAATTCACCCTTCTGAGATGCGGAGCAGGCCAAGGAGTCTGCTGGATCTGTTCAGCCCTCTGTGGTTCACAACTCCCACTCACTACTGGACTGGTGAATGCTCCTCCTCCCTCTATCTCAGAGCCGTACAGCTCTGTGCACAGCATTTTAAACCAAGCTCACTTGAGATTTTCTATGTGCACAGCACGCTTAGGAATCTGCAAGCCAGTGTTGAAAGTAGATTCGGATGAAGCCACAGGGAACCAACAAGAACCCACAGCTGGGCAGCTGACCTGGGATTGGCAGGAAATGAGAGGTCATTCACTAGGTTGACAGCAGGATAGAGCTGTCAACCAAACCAGGGTGGTATACTCTATAGGTTAGAGACTGCCATGATGAGGAAAATGGGCTTTAGATCCAGCAAGACCTTGACTCCAGTCTCAACTCCAACTTAGCTCAACATACTAACCTTCAGGAGACATCTTCATGTCGCTGTTTTAGTTATTATTATGTTCCTGCAGCCAATTTCAAAGCATCCCTCGGATAAACTGAATTAGTTAAACTATATAGCTATTCCCTAATTATGGCTGTGGTGAAAAATCATGACCAAAATTACCTTGGGGAGGAAAGGGCTAACTTGACTGAGTTAATTTAGAATGAAGGGATATATCATCTCCGGTCATATTCTGGGACTCAGTTTCAGAAGGGTTTCTGCAGGACTTCGCTTGTGGTCCAGGGTGCTGAGGGCTTCTCTGGCACAGCATGGCCTTGCGTAGAAGTTTAAGTCTAATTATTTCAGCCTTCAGGTCTGCATGTGAAATCATTTCTTTCCTTATAGACTTTATGAATCAGAAGGTCATATTTGGCTTTGTCTCACTGCTTCATTTGCTCAGAGCTAAGCAAAAAAAAAAACAATATTATTTCCTTCTTTCATTGATTTTATTACCTTAAAGTGTTCATGGCCCAGCCTTAGCCTCATTCCTTAAACATTCAAATGATGCATGAAAACCCTAAACTGACGAAGGCCATACAATATGTACACACAGCAGTGTGGAGAAGAGACACCGTGCCTCCCATTTTGAGTAACTGTGGGAAGATCTTAGATTGGATCCACTTACTGAAAATAACTGAGCCAAACAGAAGTGGATCAAGGTGTGTCTCTGATGGTGTACTGGCTGTTTTGTGTCAATGTGACAGAAGCTGGAGTCATCAGAGGAAGGAGCCTCAGTTGAGGAAATGCCTCCATGAGATCCAGCTGCAAGGCATTTGCTTAACTGGCGATTGATGGGGGAGGGCCCAGGTCACTGTGGGTGGTGCCATCCCTGGCCTGGTAGTCCTGGGTTCTGTAAGAAAGCAGGCCAGGCCGAGCAAGCCATGAGGAGCGAGCCAGTAAGCAGCACCCCTCCATGGCCTCTGCATCAGCTCCTGCCTACAGGTTCCTGCCCTGTTTGAGTTCCTGTCCTCACTTCCTTTGGTGATGGAAGTGTAAGCCAAATAAATCCCTTCTTCCCCAGGTTACTTTCTGGTCACAGTGTTTTCACTGTAGCAACAGAAACCCTAACTAAGACAGATGGTTAATGCGTTCTGTTAAAGAAGCCACGTTTATAAGTCCAAAGTTCATTATGCTTAGTGCTGGAGAAGGTAAATACAAACCTCCTTGCCAAAGCTATATTATGACCTTGGACTGTAACCTTGAAAATCTACTTTATTAGTCATGGGAGTTAGGACACAGTATAGATGAATTTACACAGATTCATTCTCACAGGGCAAAACAAGCTGTGGGTGTTGCCCTATTCATCTGAAAAGCAGAATTTACCACCGTTGTTAATGCATTAAACAAAACAGCATCCAGGAGTTTGCAGATGTAGAGGAGAACATCTCCTTCGTGAAGGAGAACAGTTACTTATTAAGAAAATATTTATTTAAAAAAAAGAAAAGAAAATCTTTATTATTCCTCTGACAGGGAGCGAGGTGCTCTGGTAGAAATCAATGAACATAGAGTAAGATCCCCAGTGATACTTAGCTGCCAGTACATAGTAGGGAACACATAAAAAATTAACTAACTAGAGAAGTGAATGTAAAAAGCACCAAAATACTGGATTGCAAAGTAAATGCTAAGAAATTTCCTTGAGGGCTTAGAGTCAGGGGAATTGAGAGGTGAGCAGAATTTCAGTGAGATCCGGCTAGGGGGAAGAGCACCGAGAGAGGCTCTTGGGATGTTATGAGGATCTTCTAACAACATCTCCCCCAGTGCAACACGGACGAATGTTACATGGTGAGGAACTGGGATCTTAACGATGGGTCAGCAACATGGCTAGTAAAGTCATATGAGAGCTGAAGGAAGAAAAAAAAAATGAGCTGGCACTTTTAAATTCAACTAGTACCAGATTTAAGGACTTGGATTTCATCATGCAAATCGTGACCTGAGGGGCGTTAGAAGGGAATGAAGTCATTAGCAGTTGGGCATCTTACCTGGTCTCCCACAGTCAAGACATGGTAGGCCACTAGCCACATAGCTCCTTCACAGTTCTTATCGTTGGTGTGATTTGGCCTTCAATTGTATGAGTTTGTCTTTGTACCCCACAAATACCGTAAGCGCATTAAGATTTCTATAGGCCTACCTCCTGCGATAGTGCTAGAGGCAGTTAGTGAAGCTAACAAAGAAAGATATTTTAGGTTGTATGACCGTCTGGTATGAGATAAACTGTTGGAAAGTGAGAGAGGAAACTGTTAAGTAGACAGAAGTGGGTAGTGGGTTAGTTGCAACAAAAGGAGGTCAGCTTCTGAAAGGTATGGAAAAGTTGTTAATGATGAAATGAAGCCATGCTGTTGAGACGTAGTGAAGGCTCGGATATTCCCAGGTTTGTCATGGGAACGCTAGCTCTAACAGAAGCTTTCTGAGAAAGGATCTAAGAAATGACCTCAGAAATCTAGGACCGAGAGATTTTCAGTGAGAAAACTTTCCAGCTCACACAGGTTGACCTTGTGCCATCACGATTCACCTGATTCTCTGCCCCTTCCTTGGACAGACAAAGCCATACAAAGCCTTCTTGTGGCTCAACCATGTCTAGCTTTTGTACGCCGAGAAACCAACCCTGAAGCACCTCGGGAGCTGTTTCCTTTCCACATGGAGGCCATACTCGTCCTGGGACCTCGTGCGTCATCTCAGGGCAGCAGCCATCTGCACTGGGTCTAGAAATCACTGCCAAGGGCAACCTCCACTTCCTGGACCCACTGCCACCTATTTCTAGCCTCTTACCTCAGAACTCTAGCTGACTTGGGGTTTATTCTGCTTCAATGAGATGTTCTATTTTCATTTATATTCTATAGGCATCTTCCTAATCTGAGAGTGCCTACTGCTTAGACCGTCAGATCCAACTAACTCAAATGCTGTAACTGTGGTACCATTTGAGATGGATGTGAGGATATCTGCTTTTAGAGCAGCGACGAGGTCTTCATCCTCCTACAGGGACGCTTAGCCGCTATTCTTGACTGGATGTCATCCATTTTTGTTAGACGTCTCTTCAGGTAATCACAGGTTTAATGAAATTCCTGTGCAATGTATGTCTACAGTCACTCCCTTATTGGTTAATGGTGAAAGTATAGCAAATGCTCAAATGTGAGGGAAACAGTATAAGAGTAGATGCTGGAGCTGACACACACAGTCAGGGCTCAGCTCTAGGTGTGGGAGATACCTCTGTAGATAAATACCTAAGTGCAGTTATTCCTGAAGTGAGTTAGACACAGGTGAGTGAGTCAACAAGAAGCTTTGAGAGCAAATCCTTGCGCCACAAAGATTATCCCAGTTCTCACTATCTTTTGGGAAAGGGGACACTGGGCAAAGTGGCTACATCTAGAATAGGGCGGAGCAGTCTTTCTATATCACTGGTTTATGAGAAGACATTTCAAAGAGCAGAGGTTAAAGGATTGCATGTTGAGATTAGTGAACACCTTGAAACCATGAAGAGAGAGAAGAAAAGTAGCCCCAACCATAGCCAGCGTGGCGTTCAGAGATGGGGAGGACCACACAGGGGAGGCTGAGAGCGGGCGGCGACTCTGTGTGTACTCTCTCTCATTCTTGACACTTTCTCAGCCGAGGGTTGGTGATGGAAAAACGGCATCAGAAGCAGTCTTCGGCCATGTGTGCGAACCCTCAGATGGAGCACAAGAGCTTTCAGTCTGACTGTGATAATGCGGGACAGGAGCCGGCACTGTCCTCCTTGCAGGGCTCTGTGCGTATGTGTCCCTAGGACCTAATTTCAAAAGGCAAGAATAGAGCAGGTGAGAAAATGTTTCCAATTCGGTATCAAACAAAAGGACTCCCTGGTTCTCAGCCTGTAGATATTCTAGTCCAACCTTTTCCCGGCCCCTCAAATGTAACCAGTTGGAAGTCTTTTTTTAAGTGCTGCATTGTTCAACCTTTGAGATGAAGGATTTACCATTTAACGAGGAAGCTGCATTTTTTTTAAAATACAGAAATGGGACACAAGGTCTATAGCTAGGTCTGGTTCCTTCCTGATAAAATAGACTTAACATACAATGACATATCAAGTCGTAAATGTGTACAGATATGCAGGTCAGAGTATGAGAGCATCTCTTGTGTCCCTTCAAATGCAAACGCAGACACAAACCTCTGAGGAGTTCATGATCAACTGTTATAGGAAAACATAGAGTTTTCAAATATAGGAAAACATAGAGTTCTCTACTTTGGTCTGAGTAACGGAAGGCTGAGGCAGGGTGAAGGTGAGCATGGGGATACAGCCTACAGCACGGACCTATCACTGTTACAGGTTGATTCTATTTCATTATCTTCGTGGAGAGCAGGCTTTGGTACTTCGGAGAATGGCATGGCCATAGAAAATAACCCCTAAAGTGCGGAGCAGCCTAAGTAGTTATCAGAGGTCAGAAGCAGGAACCAGAGTTGAGGCTAGGAACGTGATGGCCTCTTGTTTCTAGTCCAGTGGTTCTCAGCCTTCCTAATGCAAACTTTTCATATAGTTCCTCATGCTGCAGTGACCACCCAACCATAAAATTATTTCATTGCTACTTCATAACTGTGATTTTGCAACTGTTGTGAACCATAATGTAAATATCCGATATGCATCATATCTGATATGCGACCCCTGTGAAAGGGTCATTCTGCTCCCCAAGGACTTGCGACCCACAGGTTGAGAACAATTGTTCTAGTCCTTACTCTGTTTGTGTGTGCCACTGGGAAAACTTCTCAGGATGTCAGTTAATCTGACAATGAAAATTCTAGTCTATTTCTATGTAGTCACAATTGCTGAACAAGCTAATTTATAAGAAAAATTCAGTCACGTGCCCAAGCTTCAGGAAAGGGATATCTTTAAAGTGCGTTTTGCTAGAAAGAGGTCTGAGAAGGCATCGTCAAAATTATGGAGATGAAAATGGCCAAAATAGCTGGAGGACAAGGCAATGAAATGGGTGTCACTTCTAGAACAACAGAATCTTCCCCTTTGACTCTATTGGCAGGTTAATTAAGAGCACAGCCATGATGGCGCTGAAGATGCTGGGGAGTCCTCACTGCCACGGTCATTGCTGGAGTCTAGATGGTGATGTTCCATCAAAGACCAATGCTGCCATTGAAAAAGAACTTTCCTGCATTGAAGACTCACATGGCTTCTTCAGGAGAAATTTTCATTCTTCTTAGGGCGTCATCGCTGCCTCCAGGTGAAGGGAAACTACATGTGGTTGTAGTTTGCTTGAAAATATTTTTGTTCCTTTAAAGACTGGATGATGTTGTATAAGATTTTCTACCTAAAAGCAAAGCAAAAGACACAACTGAGTATATCATGTTGGAGATTCAGGGAAGCAACTGTATGAAGATCAAAGCTCAACACTGACACCATGAGATGGAGGACAGAGGCTCAGCACTAAGGCCACAACATGGACCACTAAGGCTCAACATTGAGATCATAACATGAGAGACCAAGGCTCAGCACTGAGATCGACATAGAAGACCAAGGTTCAACACTGAGACCATAACATGGAACGCTAATGCTCAACACTGAGACCACAACATGGGGGACTAAGGCTCAGCACTGAGATCACAACGTGGGAAGCCAAGGCTCAGCACCCACAACGTGGGAGACCAAGGCTCTCAGCCCCATCACTTCACCATGGAAAAATTTCAATAGCTTAGTTTCCTGCCCCTCTTTCCCTCCCTTCAGAAGGAAACAACAAAGGAAGGGCTCAGAACGAGTTCGTGTTCTTCCGGATCTAGAAAGCTTTGGGTCATTTTTTATTTTTCTCCTATGCGTTTCACCTGCAGAAGTTTGGTCAGCAGTGTTTTAAAATCAGATTCACGGAAGCTTTCGGATCGGGCCCTATTTCAAAAACCACGGAAAATCAATATTGTCTTTTCCAAGAAGGAGTTCTTTTGAAGTGTCAAGTAGGAACACAGGAAATTTCACTTTGCATCGTTTTTAATTGGCCCAGGAGTCCCAAAGTCATAGGTGGGCCTAGTATCTCTAAGTAATTGGTCATTTGTTCCTGTTCAACAAAAAGGCATGGGGTAAGTCTAGCTAAACACATTTGAGACAACTTTTAACAGGTCATAAGGACTGGAGAGATGGCTCAGCGGTTAAGAGCACTGCTGCTCTTCTAGAGGGCCCGGGTTCAATTCCCAGCACCCACATGACAGCTTACAACTGTCTGTTACTCCAGTCCCAGCGGATCTGATACTCTTTGCTGGCCTCCACAGGTTCCAGGCATGCATATGCTGCACAGATATGCATGACAACCAAATCCCATAAACATAAAATAAAGAGATTTAAAAAAAATAACATGGGAATAATCTAAACACTAGAATTAACTCTAAAATCTTCTTAAAGACTATGAAAGCTTGGGCAAGCCATGGGTTCCGTATATTTACATTTTCCCAGGTATAAAATCAAAATGAGAGCAGAGGTATTTCTGCCATCTTTTCTGGGTAGATCTGAAGCTGCAAAAGTAACAGAAAGGATTTGTAAGTGTTGAATGCTGAATAAGTGTAGTTCCCACAATCCTCTGGGTCACATGAACTTAAGGGACAATCTTCCCAGAGTCATGCAACAATATGAGTGTTCACCCAGTAGCCATTACTGCCTCACACACTAGTCCAAATGTTCAGTGTTCATTGCCTTCCACTCGTCTCTGGCCCTCCGCTATGACCTTTGCATCCTATGATGGTCTTGCCACTCTCTGCCACCCGTTTTGGCCTGTGGCTCTCTCTGAGGGCTTGACACTGGCCAGTGAATCATACTCTGGGGTTATTTATATAAAGGGATAGAAAGTATCTTCCTCTGGTTTAAGATGCTTGTCCCACTCTCTCCCGGTAAGGCTGTGACAACTTCCTAATAAGGAACTACAGGAAGCACTCTCAGGAAGTGAGTGGGAGACATTAGGAGGGTGGACAAGGTGTGACACTGCAGGAAGCCTACTTGGGAGGTGGATGGGAGGAGATGGTAGGCAGGTGGACACTCAGAGATGTGACACTCTGCGTTCCTGGGTCATGCTTAATTTTCTAGGGCTTTCATAAATTTAAATTAAAACAAATTTAAACAAGTCTGGTGATTTGAGGGAGAACTGTACTGTCTGTTGAGGCCAGTATCTGGAATCAAGGAATTGTCAGGACTGTATTTCCTCTACAGATACCAAGCAATGATTTTTCCTTTTCTCTCCTGCTCGCAGTGGACTTTCCTGTGGCTGCATAGATCTAGTCCCTCCCTCCCTCTGTCTTCGCATTGTCCTTCATGTCACTCTTTGGGGATTAAGACTAGTAAAGGCTTGACTGTCAGGAGGTAGAGGAATGAACCCTTCACGTGGTGGAACACGGTGAAGGTTTCAGATCCCTGGGCCCTGAAGGCCATTACTGGGACCTCAGTCATCTTTTCTCGCCTCATGAGGTTGAGGGTCTTAACTCTCCCATCATGCACTATCTTCATGATGTGAAGCCACAGGTTCAGGTCATCAAGGCCA
Organism: Dicrostonyx torquatus; assembly: GCA_028555095.1. Classification (NCBI taxonomy): domain Eukaryota; kingdom Metazoa; phylum Chordata; class Mammalia; order Rodentia; family Cricetidae; genus Dicrostonyx; species Dicrostonyx torquatus. The sequence goes on from JAQHUG010000020.1 coordinate 13,525,872, forward strand.
GTCAACCAATCAAGGAATGAGCCCTCTAAAATGTTGACCTGGACCAAACCTTTTATCTTCAAGTTGATTTATCTCTGACATTTGTTCCATAATGTATCATTAGTTTGAAGCCTCACCTTGGTAATCCAAGCTGACCTTGTCTTAAGATTCTTCTTGATTTTCTCACAAAAGGCTCCCTCTCTAAATCAAATTACATGACTATGTCTTAGGAGTTGGACTGCCTGGATGCTTTTCCAAGCCCCATCACTCAGGCCTCTATATTAACCTGGTAGGAGATGGGAACTCAGCTGTGACATAGGTGATCCCTGACCTTCCCTCTGCATAGCTACGTACCCTAACTCATTCCCTCACCCAAGACCTGCCCTCCCTGGCTCAGTATCCTCATGAAAAACACCCCTGTCTTGGCACCCAAGATTTGTTACTACTTTGAACGTTCTCTGACCTTAAAGAAACCTCCTTGTCCAGTTTCTTTCCTACTCATTGTGTTGAATTAGATATCCGTTTAGCTAACCCATGTTGGAAGAGTTATGGGAGAGGCTACAGGAACATTGGAAAGCAAGTTTACCCAGAGTCAGGCAGCCACAACATACCTGCCTTTATGGTGGTCCAAATGGAGTCAGAATTCAAGTGATAACTGACTCCTCCTCCCGGCTCCCGCTGCGCTCTGTCCATACCTCCCATTGTAGCACAGCACACATTGCGGTTCTTTTACTGTGTTTGTGTTTGTTTCCCCCACTGCAGACTGCGAACTCATTCACTAGGCAGTGATGTATCACCCTCACCTCGTGGACCAGCCAGAATGCCTGACACCCAGTTGGTGCTCAAGAAGTGTTTGTTAAAAGCACACACATAATTAGTAACGGTCAGCAAATGGTGGTGGCATGGGCTAGGTGGTGGTCGTGCAGGATATGGGAAGTGGTCTAATCCTTCCTTTTGAAAGTTGAGCGTATAGTGTTTGTTGTTGAACTTGATGTGTACTATGAGAAGAGAGAGCAGAGATGGCCCTGGAATCTTTGATCTGAGAAAAACGCAAAACAGAGTTTTCGTTTGCTGGGTTAACCAACTGCTGTCAAGAGAGAGCAGGTTTAAGGTAAAAGGCAGGAGCTAAACTGTGTGCATAGGAAACTTGAGAGATAAGCGTGCTACCCCGGGAGAAATGTGACATAGCTAGCTGGCTGGGTAACTGGTCAGGCATTACTGAAAAGCTCCATGGCGGGAACATAACCTTGAGGGAAGCAGGAGTGAGAGGAGGCATCAGAGCAGAGAGAGGGGACAGTGGCAGTGCAGATGGCATCCCTGCTATACTCTGTTTCCAAGCAGCTCTGTTTCACAGGCTTGCCAGCCTCTGGGCACCAGCATAGCCTCCACTTTATCAGGGCAGTTCCCGTTGTGAGCCGGAGAGACTGCTACTGCTGAACCCAGACATCCATGAAGGACTTACTGGAGCAGGGGAGGAGAGATGGGATCATCAAACCATGGGGGCCAGGAAGGTTACAGTACCTGGGATAAGTTATGTGGCGGCGCAGAGCCAGGCGGACATGTCTGCAGGAATCGCCACCTAGCTTCCCAGAGAGAGAGAGAACGCCTGTCCGCCAGCTCTCTGTATACTCACTTGCTCCATCAGCCTCCATGACCTGGGGTACAGGGAATTCAACACTGAAAAGTACCCAGAAGCACGAAATGTGCCAGGCACAGGGTACTGTTTTAGCCAATTCAGACTCAAGTTCTTTTACCCAGCAAAAGGAATTTAAGTTTTCACTGACTTAGGCGAGTTAGAATGAGCGGGAATTAAAGAGGCTATACGCACCCTTTAGATGATAGCTTTTAACCTGTATTCCTATGCACATGTTCTTACATGCATGTATTTCAATGTGTGTGCCTGTGACATGAACACAGTAGAGAAGAGAGAGGCAGATGTTTTGGCTCATCACATTCACAATAACTTTCTCCATGGGACTCTTAACTCCACACTTCCAAAGAGGGTATGGCGGGCACAGCCCGACTGCTGGGTAACGGGGACATCTCCAGCCACAGGCTTGTTGCCTGCTGCCAATGCTGAAGAGACTGTCTCTCCAGTGTTAAACCATTTTGGGATGCAGTCGGGACGAGCTGCCCCAGAAGTTTAGATTGTCGAAGGTGTGAATCGCTAAGATATTTTGGGGGACAGAAAGAACGGTGGGCAGGGAAAGATCAGAAACAGTGCCATGGTGTTGCCAGAGTTGTGCCAAATGTTGCCTTCCTCTGGCCCACCACCTGCAACGTCATGTTCGGCACTTTTCCCAGGTGTGGCTAGCAGGACGTGGCTCAGCCCTAACGTGATAGGAAACCGAGGCTCTCTAAGGCAAAGGTCAGGTATTGCAGGTTTGCCTACTGCGAGCACAGTTGTCAGACGGCACCAATGTCAGTTCACTTTATAGACAGATGATTTTAGCTTTATCTAAAGCCACACACGCTAAAGTATCAGGCCAAAGAAATAGGCAAGAGAGGGAAGGCTTAACCGAGGCTAGATCTTTATGCAGACTGTATCAGAGCTCTCAGAATCCCACTGTGGTCTTCTACTCTTTATTGCATTGAGGGATGTCTAGCTTGCTGATAAAATACTAGTTCGGAATGTATGTGCTATATATGCACGTGTGTGCAAGGGTGTTTCTGAAACCTGGCGGCATATGGGTAAGGAGACTGTGTTAAGGTCCACCTTCCCCAGCGTAGGCAGGAGTCAACCTTCGAGGACTCGGAGAGAACAGAAAGGCAGAGCAAGGTGGAGTCACCATCTCCTGGGACTGGGATATGGCTCTTTGGCCCTCAGTTGGAGTTCCAGGTTCTCAGGCCTTTGAACTCTGGGGCTTACATTATGCTTTCTCCTTTGATTCCGCCAACTACATAGTGCAGGGCTTCCAAAATCCGCAATCTCTGGAGTCAATTTTCCACAATAAGAAAAAAATCCCATCTGCCCTCACCTCCACTGTCTTTCTTGTATTGGGTCTGTTCCTCTGGAGAAAACATGTACCTACACAGAGAACATTATGTTGTTCGTTGAGATGTAAAAATGATCTTTTTTTTTTTGAATAATAGATCGTCGAGTGCCTTTTTCTTTATTTTTTATAATTGCTTTTTGCCCTTTCCTAGTTTTTTTTCTCTGCCATCACTCTCTCTAGCACTGGAAAGCTCCGCCGAACACAAAGTATTGACTAACTCTATTTTATTTTGTAAAGTGGGGGGGGGATGTGGACCATGAGCCCATGCAAGCCTCCTCCTGCTTTGGTGGAACAGCCAAAGCTACACATTGCTGTATTGATTCCACCCACACTCTGCCAAGTCAAAACACTGATTTATGAGTAGCAAAGTAGCAAAATCACTCACAGAAAGAAAAGTAGGTTTATTGACAAAAAAATATGTTGTCCCTTGTAATCAGAAGAAAACCCCACAGGCGCTGTCCTATTTTCTTTTTTAAGAAAATAATTGTAGCTTGTCAGAGCTGAGTGTAGGCCGTAATCCTGGAAGATACAGATTGAAACAGCATTAAATCTAATGATAAAATCTTGAAAAATATAAATCCCCTATTTAAAAATACTGAAAATATGATTCCAGGAAAAGTAAGCATTCTTTAAAGATTTTTATTTATTTATATTATTGAAGGGATATTTATGTAAGGAACACATAAAACTTCAATACTTTGTAGATTACTTCACCAGACAAAGAGGGAAATTAAGAAGAGACTTTTTTTTTGCAAGCATGAACATTGAGCTACCCAGTCCCACGAGCAGAGCAGTTACAAGTAAGTAAGCCATATTTGTAAGGAAATGGGTGAAAAGATAAAATGTGCAAATCCGTGTCACCATGGTTAATTACATACACGCAGCTTTGTAATTGCAACCATGCACATGACCACAATAGCGATCTAAGCCTTCAGACAAGACTGGCAAAACCCTAACACATAGCCAGCCTCTCAAAGAGCCCGGAGTTTGAGCCATCCCATCCTTCACGAATGCAGACATACCGGAGAGACGCCTGTTCCCAAACTCAGGGTGTTTCAGCACTTGGATGTACGTGTCTGAAGCGTCTATGCTCCCCAAACAGTTAACGTTACAAGAATACACTTTCATGAAATCTAATTTGTGAAAAAGATGAGTTAGAATAAGTGAGGGGGTGTGCTGGCATAAGTCCTGGAGTCCATAGCTAGTGGGCCTGACATCCTGATCCCCAGAAACAGAAGAAAACCAGCCAGCTTTCAGAGAGACCATGACACTGCCTGTGTTTGTTCTTTCCCAGTGCCTGGAGGGTGAATGGTGACACCCATCCTAAATGAGGACTTCCCCCTAACTGCTCCACTGACCCCGACTCATCTCTCCATAGACTCCTTCACAACACCTCAAATAATGCTTTGGTGTATTTCTTGGTGTTTGTTCTCTCTATCCTGAAGCAACTCTCTGACGTGGCACCAATAGCACACCGCTCCCTACCCAGAATTCAGCCTGCTCTCCCTCTCTCTCTAAAGATACTTCAGTTTTCTTTTATTTTCTCAGTTTTTATTAATTCTTTGAAATTTTTGGACCCTGTGTTTTGGTTATAGTCACCATCTCCTCCAGTTCCTCCTAGACCTACTCCCTCCCCTCCCACCCAAATCAAGCCCTCCTTTTGTTTTTAATCTACCAAAAATGTTCGTGCTGCCC
>JAQHUG010000020.1:13531629-13541826 GCA_028555095.1 Dicrostonyx torquatus
TTTTTTTTTTTCAAGTGAAAATTGTACAAGTGAATTGTTACAAGTGAAAGCCTTGCACAGTTCAAAGTTTCAAAAAGTGAAAAAAAAATTAAATAATCTTTTTGTTAGCCTAGGTTTCCATGGGACTGTTTTGAAATGTCTTTCATGATCGTCATCCCTCGGTCTATTGCATCCTCTCCTCTGCCCTCCTCTCCCCTGCCCTATTTAACTTTTCCTGTCCCATTATTTCCCTTTAACCCTTTATACCACAGCAGTCTATCTCCCGTCTCCTGAAATCCCCAAATTACCCTTTACTAACTTCTTAGGGTGCTCTCACAACATAATAAAGGCAACATACAGGAAACCAATAGACAACATCTTGCTAAATGGAGAAAAAAAACCAACAAGCATCTCTTCTAACATTGGTAACAAGACAAGAATTTCTACTCTCCCTCCTTGTGTTCAATACAGCAATCAAAGTCTTAGCTAAAGCAATAAGACAAGTAAAAGAGATAGATAAAGGGCTACAACCAGGAGAGGAAAAAGGTCAAAGTCTCCTCATTTGCAGATGGTATGTTTCTATACACAAGAGACCCCAAAGACTCCACCAGAAAACTCCGACATCTGATAAACACTTTCTGAGAAGTATCTGGGCATGGAATTAATCCACAGACACCAGCAGTTTTCCCGTATACAAATGACAAACATACTTAAGAAGAGAGCGGGAAACGCTACCCTTGACAAAGCCTCAGACATATCTTGGAATAAATTTAACCAAGGAAGTGAAAGCCATGTACAATTCAAAGTTTCAGAAAATGAAAAAGAAATTAAAGAAGCAACCAGAAGGTAGAAAGACATTTTATGCTCGTGGAGTGGCAGGATGAATATTGTGAAACCATCTGTACTGCCGAAAGCCATTAACATATTCAATGCAATCCTCATCAAAATTCCAATGCAATTTGTCCACAGAAATTGCAAAAATAACCTTAAGTTTCATGTGGTAATATAAAGATCCAGGATAGCCAAAGCAATCTTAAACAATTAAAACAAAACAAACAGCAAGCTGGTAGTATCACCATCCCAGACGTCAAGTTACACTGCATGTATGTTAATAAGAGCATCGTGAGCCGGGCGGTGGTGGCGCACGCCTTTAATTCCAGCACTCGGGAGGCAGAGGCAGGCGGATCTTTGTGAGTTCGAGACCAGCCTGGTCTACAAGAGCTAGTTCCAGGACAGGCTCCAAAGCCACAGAGAAACCATGTCTCGAAAAAAAAAAAAAAGAGCATCGTGACACGGGCATCCAAACAGATTTGCTAACTGATGAAATAGAACTGAAGGCCCACATATATCTCCACACTCCTGCAGCGATCTGGTATTTTACGAACTGACCAGCAATATGTGTAAGAGATAAGACAAGATCTTCACCAACGGTGCCGGCCAAGCTGAATGGCTGTGTGTGGAAGATAAAACTAGGATTGTTATCTCTCACTCTGCAGCAAACTAAACTCCAAATGGATTTAGGATCTCAGTCTAAGACTTCATAACCCGAATCCTATAACACAGAAAGTCAGGAATATACTTGAGCTTATTGGGACAGGAAGGAATTTTCTGAACAAAATCCTGATAGTGCCGTCATAGCTGCATTGTGAGCAGCAATATAATAAATGTGACCTCATGAAACTAAAAAGCTTCTTTCTGTACAGTAAAGTACACCATAAGTCAACTGAAGAGGCCCGGCGTGGTGATATTTTATTATGCTGTAACAAATAAAGCGTGCCTGAAGATCAGGGTGTGGAACTAGCCTCACTAGGTAGCCATAGAGGCCAAGCGGTTGTTGGCACACGACTTTAATCTCAGCACTCGGAAGACAGAGGCAGGTGGATCTCTGTGAGTTCAAGGCCACGCTGGACATGAAACTGATCCAGTCTAAAAGAGAAATAGATCCAGGTGGTGGTGGCTCACACCTTGTATCCCAGCACTTGGGAGTCACATGCCTGCCTTTAATCCCAGCACTAGGGAGGTGGAGAGAGGAAGGGATATGGCAGTGGGAAGAGATGAATACAAGGTGGGGGGGGGACAGGAGCTCATCCTATTCAACCTGAGAATTCATGGAGACAGGCTCTTGCCCCTTTTAGTCTGCAGATTCAGTAGAGGTAACAAGTCTATCTAGTGGCTGGCTCCTTTACTTCTCTGATCTTTCCGCATTTACCCCGATATCTAACTTCGGGGTTTTTATTATTAAGACCTATTAGAATTTGCAGAACAGCAGGGTATAGGATGGGGGTGGGAATCTTTATCTATTTTATATTTGACAAAGGGTTAGTTTTGACTATATAAACTCAAAAAGCAAGCATCAAGAAAGCAGACAACCCAAGTCACACATAGGGCATAATAGAAAACACTGGGCATAACACATGAGCAAAATAGAAAGTTCTCTAAAGATGAAGCACAAATAGCTGAGAAACCTTAAAAATGATCAACATCTTTTACTATCGGAGAAATGCAAATTAAAACTACATTGAGATTTCATCTGACCCTAGTCAGAATGGCTAGGATAGAACAGGAGACAAAAGCAAAAGCAAAAACGCTGGTGTGGGTTTAGGGAACAGGGCCCTCTAATTCACTGCAAGCAGGAGTCCAACCAGCACAGGCAATGTGGAAATCAGTGTGGGCTTCCATCACAAAGCTAGAAACAGAACCGCCATATGATCTTCCTATAACACTCTTGGGCATATACCCAACGGACTCTATAGCCCTCTATAGATAAACCCCGCCATTCACATTCATTGCTGCCCTATTCACAATAGCCAGGAAAGAAAAGCAGCCAAGATTTCCATTAACTTATGAATGGATAATGAAAAATGGGGTACGTATACACAATGGAATTGTATTCAGCTGTTAAGAAAAAAGAAATTATGAAATTCACGGGTAAATGGATGGAGCCGGAAATCATTTTGACTGAGGTCGCCTAGACCCAGGAAGACAAAGGCTGAATGTGAACGCTTCCCCTCATTTGGGGCTGGGTGCTTCAACTCTGCGGAGACCTGAGGTCTCCCTCATATGGCTGCTTTCCATTTTTCCTGTTGAATGGCTTGTAGAGTAAGAAATCTAACTTTGAGGGTTTCAACTCTTGGATTGTCATCATGGTGACAGTGATATTCAGGACTTTGGACTTTGGGCTTTTCGGGACATTAGCATTCAGAATCTAGAACTGGTGCTGAGAACATTAAGGGTTATCTGTATCTCGGACAGCCTTCTGAAGGGCATCCAGTTAGTCAAAGAGGAGAGCTGGTGGGTGAGCTTCAGTGCGTTGCGGCATCATGTGGTTTTGATATTTTGAGGTTCTGGTAGGTTGACATTGGGCCCAGAAATGAGGCCTTTATAACCAGCATGAGCCCCAAATCAAGATGGTGGCATCAACTGTGTGTGTGTGAGAGAGATAGAGAAGGGATGTGGTTCATGGTGATTTATGTGGCTAGCTAATGCATCGTCCCGGGGTAAAGACTTTCTGACAGGAGCATGGGGCTCAAGGCAGAATCTGCGATCTGAAATTTACTTCTTCGCAGCCTCTGCTCCTTCTCCAATTCAATCTTTTCATATTTGGGGCATGTTAAAACTATTACTGAAGACATTGAATGATGGATGATGGCAACATATGAATGCAAAGAGTGAAGGCAAGATATACAATTAACCAAAATAGCCAAGCGTTCAGTTAGTGGGTTTGCACCATGAAATTTTAATTTTATAGAAGAGATTACATGCATTACTGCTTAATACTTCCATCGAATGAAACATTGAAAGGATGTCTCTGCCCTTTTCCCTACCTCTACCTGTACCCTCCCTGTCTTGTAACCTCCCCAAGTCCCCTCTCAGTACTGATGAAATCCTGGCCCATTTCAGTACTGATGAATCCTTTTCATCTTGCCCTGTCATTGCTTTCTCCAATTTCAGCTCCTGCATCTTCGTGACGGTCCATGACACTACACTGAGCTTTACCCACAAGGCTCACCGCAAGGCACATTATTCCCATGGTCATCCTGCACTGGCTTAAGAAACGACTCCCCAACCTTGGAGGTAGACAGGAACATGCTATAACCAGTAAAGTAACACCCCGACCTCCCTACAACTCATTCTAAACAGTGCTCTGAATACAAACATGGTTACACAAGGACTTAATTTCTCCCACTTTGATTTCCAAATCCGTAGCAGTAGTGTGGTCCCTAATGCTCAATTTGTGGAGATTCAGTGAACCTGTGCATGACAATGAATAACACCACAATCAGATCCTGAGCCCCATGAAGCTGTTAAGCCTCAATATGTATGTTTTTTAATATTAGTTGATACGGATTTAATATAAACCAAGTATCCCAGTTAATTAAATGTGTTGCTAGGAAAAATTTCAAAGCTAATTCAAAGTCATATTCAAAGGCCTTGGGTGTCATTTCAACATCACTGGAGTATTGTTGGTTCATCTTGGATGAAGAGTAAGTACAAGGACAGTGGATGGTGGCATTTCCCTGGTTCCCCAACACCATCTATTTTTTTTATTTTTATTTTTATTTTTGGTTTTTCGAGACAAGGTTCCTCTGTAGCTTTGGAGCCTGTTCTGGAACTAGCTCTTGTAGACCAGGCTGGTCTCGAACTCATAGAGATCCGCCTGCCTCTGCCTCCCGAGTGCTGGGATTAAAGGTGTGCACCACCACCGTCCGGCTCAACACCACCTATTTACAAAATATCATCAAATCTTTAAAGTAACTTCCTTGTCACCCCTTGGCCCCTCCCCACTTCGGAACCTAAGCCAAACCCCAAGGACACTATTATATAGCACAGTAGAGTGGCAGCTCTTTACTGCAGCTTAGAATAAATTTCATAAAGAGCTGGAGGACAGGGGTTTGATGGCTCTAAATGCAGAGGAGTGGTCAACGATGGAGGAACTAGAAGGGCTGGTTGTCCTGGTTCGATTGTCATACTTTGCATACATTATGCATGTATTAAGTAGCACATGTGCAATTATTTTGCCAATGAGAAACTTAAAAAGTGGGTGAGCGTGGTGTAGCATGCCTTTAGCAAGAGGGCAGAAGCCATTTGGCACTGGACATAAAGCTAAACAATTTGATAAATTGTCTTGCCGGGTTTTGGTCTGGCTTTTGTCCACTATTTCTCCACTGTGTCCCAATTTCTTCATCTCTGAATGGTGCTGTGTATTCTGTGCCTTTAAATGTTGGAAACATACAGTTTTCTCTTTGATTTTACAGAGTATTACAATGATAGTCCCTTGAGTCTCAGGATAAACTCTGAACTTTGGAATTGAAATGGTGTTGAGACTAATTCTATGCGAACATCCGAAGTTAGGCTAAATGCATTTTGCATTATGCTATTACCACACGACTGTGAGAGGCAGGGAGTGCAATGGGGTGATTTGAATGAGATGATCCCCACATTCTCAGGCATTTTAATACTTGGTTCCTAGTAGGTGCTGCTGTTTGAGAAGACTTAGGGGGTGTGGCCTTGCTGGAGAAAAATGTGTCACTAGGGAGTAGGCATTGAGGTTTCAAAAACTATACTCCATTCCTGGATTGATCTCTCTATTACCTGCTTGCTGTTTGAGATGCACACTCCAAAGCACTCCTGTTGCCATGCTTCCTTGTTGTTATGGTGATGGCATTCTCATCCTTCTTGAGCCATTAAGCCCAAAGTAAACCCTTTCTTTTTTTTGGTCCCATAGGAAATAACAACGACAACATGCTTGTTGGTGGAATGCAGGTTCTTACATGCGTTTATTTACTTATGCTTAAAATTGATTGTTCCAACTGAGTGAAATAGAGAAAGGTACAAAGTCAGAGTCAACCACAGTAGAAGGCAGATCCCATCCATGACTAAGCTGCTGTGTTTGTTGCTCTCACAAGTCTATGAGTGAGTGTCTGACAGAAATAAGGGAGGACAGGTTTACGTTGGCATATAGTCTCAGGGGGACTTGGTGTGTCATGTGGGGAGGCATGGTGGCAGAGAGTCCTCACAAGGTGGCATGCTAGCCACAGAGAGCAGCGGTCTGCAAGAGATATGGTGACAACACTCTCAGAACCAGTAACAGAAATCTATAATTATAACAGGCCTCTAAGCTTGGCATCTGAAATCCTGGCAGAAGAAATAATTTATTTAGTCATCAGACATTTATTTTTCCACCGGAAATAATTTTCATACAACGTATTTTCCTCTCCTCCAATTTCTCTCACACCCTTCTACTCACCCAACTTTATGCTCCCTCTCTTTATCTTTAAAAAAGCAAATAAAAACAACTCCCCCCACACACATACACAAAAGCACGGACATGGAAGTCAAAATGAATTTTAAAAAGACCAGCAAGACAAAAAAAAATGCTCAAACCAAGCAAAACCAGACAAAAGAAACAGTGTGCAGAAATACCGTTGAGCTCATTTTGTGCTGGCTGACTATGCCTCGGCATGGAGTTAATACACACAGTGAGACTCCGCTGGAGAAGACTGAGTTTTCCTTTGCCAGTAGGAGTCAATTACAACTGGCTGCTCACTAGGTATGAGAGCTTGTCTCCACTTCTCTCTCCCAGTGTACCCTGTTTGGCTTAAACCTCTGCAGGCCTGGCGTGTTTTGCCCCACTGTCTCTGAGTTCATATGTGCATCAGTCCTGTTGTGGCTGGAAGACACCATCTCCTTGGAATCATCCCTCACCTATGACTTTTACAATCTTTGTGTGTTCTCTTCCACAGAGATCCCTGAGGCTTGAGGGGAGGGGCTCAATGAAGACATCCCATTTAGGAGTGATTGCTCCAAAGTCTTTTTCTCTCTCTACACTGTCCACTTGTGGGTCTCTGTGTTAGACTGCAATAGAGGCTTCTCAGGTGAGAGATGATTCAGGCATTGATCTGTATGGGTATAGCAATATGTCATTAGGAATTATTTTATTGTTTATATAATTAATATATAGTTATATAATATATTATATAATTGTTATAATTATGTTTTCCATTAGACTATGACCTATCTTAATTAGTCCTAGGTCCTTAGCTTAATTAACAATAACAGGTATGGATTCCATCTCAGAAAGTTGTTGGTTACTCCCATAACATTTGTGACACTATTACATCAGTATATCTTATAGGTAGGTAGTGAATGTAGGTCACAGGGTTTGTAGCCCAAAGATACTGATGATTACTTTTCTCTTCTAGTATCGTGCAGGGTACCTTATAGTACCATGAGTGAGAGTAGGGGTGACGCTTCTGGTTAGGTACCAGCTCAACTTCTCCATTTCTAATGACAAAAGCAAGTACTGTATTCTGCAGTAGGGCATCACTATTGGTTGTGGATAGCAACCCACGACCTTGGCAATGGCCTGTGATGACTGGGGATTTCAGTGGTTCCTCTTTGGCCAAGATTCAATATGATATAACTCATTTCTGACCCTGGAAGCTTTACATCTTGGCATAAGACATCTAGTTGTGGCATTATCCCCCTATTATTTTGTGACTGTATTTAGAACCCTTTCATATATGTGCATATTTCAGGAAGCTTTTATAGTAGTAGGTTTCCGTGCTTTTTCAAATGGCCTTTAGTGTTAGATACCCTTCTCCATATTCCCTCTTTTACCTCCTCTGCCATTCCCTTCTCTACTTAATCCTCCTATTCTAGTTTACCCTTTATTGTTTCATAGAAAACATCTCCTGTTTTTCCCATTCCTTGGGAGATCCTATCCTCCAAAGCTAGTCCCTTACTAGGTACCTAACCTCTGTGGTTATTCAGATTGTAGCACAATATCAAAAACGTAAAGGCCGACATTCAGATATAAGACAAAACATCATTGTTTCCTGTTGAGTCTCCGTACCTCATTCAGGATGATCATTTATAGCTCTATCCATTTGCCTGAGGATTTCATAATTTAATTTTTATTAGCAACTAAATTATATTCCATTATGTAAAAACCCATTTTCATCATCCTTCTGTCAGTTAATGAACATTTAGTTTGTTTCCTATTTCTGGTTGTTATGAATAGACAATCCATAAACATGGATAGGGAAGCATTTATATAGTAGGGTTTATAATCCTTTGGGTGCATGCCCAAGAGTGGTATAGTTGGACTTTGAAATCAATTTCCAGCTTGCCACACTGATTTCCATAGTGACAAGCTTAGATGTTCACCAGCAATGGATAAGTGTTCTACTTTTCCCCACATCCTTTCCAGGATGAGATGCCATTTCTTTTATTAATCTTGGTTATTATGACTGCTATAATATGAAATCTCAGAGGAGTTTTAATTGCATTTGCCTGATAACTAAGGTTGTTAAACATTTCTTTGTTTCTTGGCCATTTGTGTTCTATCTCTTAAGAATTCTCTGCTTAGTTTTATGCTCCATTTTTAAGCTGGATTATTTGTTTTCATGACGTACAAGTTTTTTAGTTTTTTTATATTTTAGATACTAATCCTCAATCAGATGCATAATTGGCAAAGGCTTTCTTCCAGTTCTGAAACCTGAAACTTTACCCACATGATGGTGGGTTTTGCTGTCCAGAAACTTTTCAGTTTCATGAAGGTACCTCCAATTTATTAATGTGCTATTGGTGTCCTGTTCGGAATGTCCTTTCCTGTGACAATGAGTATAAGCCTACTTCGTGTTTCCTTTTCTATCAGATTCAGGGTATCTGGTCTTGTGTTGAGATCTTTGATCTGTTTGGAATTGAGTTTTGCACAGGACAATAAATATGAATCGATTTGCAGTCTTCTTCATGCAGCTATCCAACTAAGCAAGCATTGTTTGTCCCAGATGCTGTCTTTTCTGCAGTGTGTTGTTTGGCTTCTTTGTCAAAAGTCAAGTGTCCATAGGCTTGTGGACTTATGTCTGGATATTTAATTCAATTCTATTGATCAGCATGTCTTTTTTAATGCTAAAAATCATGCTATTTTTATTACTATAACTCTGAAGGACAACTTGAAATCTGGGATTGTTATACCTCTAGCAGGTCTTCTGTTAGTCAGGACTGTTTTAGCTATGCTGGATTTTGTTTGTTTCTATAGAAAGTTGAAAATTATTTTTACAACTTCTGGAAAGAACTGTTCTGGGATTTTGATTGAGATCATATTTAATCTGTCAATTGGTTTTGGCAGGATGGTCATTTTAACAATATTAATTCTACTGATCATAGAGATGGATCATTCATCTTCTGGTGCCTTCTTCAATTTCTTTCTTCAGTGTCTTAAAATTTTTACTATACAAGCCTTTTGTTGTTTGAATAGACATAACCCAAGGTATATTTGAGGCTGTTGTGAAAGATAATACTTCCCTGATTTTCTTCTCAGTCTGTTTGTCAGTTGTATATAAAAAGCTCACTGACTTTTATATTTTGTAGCCTGCCACATTGCTGACAGTGTTTATCAGCTGAATGGGGTTTTTTCTGGGACTTTTAGGGTCCTTTATCTATAAAATCTCATTATCTGCAAATAAAAATGCTTTGATTCTTCTTTTCCTTTATCCCTTTCACCTCCTTCAGTTGTCTTCTTGATTTAGCTGTGACTTCAAGCACTGTATTGAGTAGGTATAGAGAAAACGGACATCCTTGTCTTGTTTCTGATGTTGGTGGAAGTCTTTTCCTTTCTCTCCATTTGGGTCATTGCTCTTCAACCTGTGGGCCACAAACCTTTGGGAGTCAATGACCAATTTTATAAGGGTTGCCTAAGGCCATCAGAAAACACAGATATTTCCATTACTAATGAGGTCTTTTGGAATACAGTCCCAAGGATCTCTTCAGGGTTCAAACTGGACACTACAGCAAGGGAAAGAAACTCTCTTCTTAGGGAAACTGAGGGTAAAGGAACAAACTCTCTCACTATGTGTTTTTCTGAGTCAGTCTCTTTATTCTTTTGCTTCTATTCTAATTCCTCTGTTCCCCTTCTGATTCCTCCAGGCTTCTTCTCTTCTAACCTAAAAACTCTTCTTCTTACAGAATCCTTGAAGTGATAAAAGTTATGAGTTACTTCTCGTTGACCAAAAGCACATTCCTAGGGTAAGTAGTATGGAGTTGGACCATTGCCATGGCAATGCAAGGCTCCAAGATTATAGGAGTAAGACCATGAGCAGATGGGAGGACAGTGTCCAGTGACAAACTTTGAGATATAGGTCTAATGTCAGCAGACTGGCAAGCAAAGAATTGGCTTGCTTTTCTTAGGGTACTTTGTGTATCAACCTTGGTTGG
>JAQHUG010000020.1:13563080-13616931 GCA_028555095.1 Dicrostonyx torquatus
CACGCAGAGGGAAGGGGACAAAGAACTACATCCTGTTCTGCCATCTTTGTCCCTGACTGAGTCTACTAATCACATAAATAAAGAGGAAATGCTTCACAAGACGTGAAATAACTATGCTGCTGGGGGAAGGAGCATGCTGGAAAATGGTGCCATACCACAGTTCCTAGATGGGATAAGGGGGATCCCTCTTGGGCTGATTGTTTTCTTTCATGTTAAATTTCTTATCTGTGGCCCAGAGAACATCAGAGATGGGCCTCTCTGAACAACAGCTCCAGAGTTCACGAGATATTATCTTTTCTTGCTTATAAAGGGAAAGTGAAGTCTTGCAAAATATTTTGGATGAGCTACAAATGCATTTAGCTCAAGTAAAAATAACTTGGCTAAGAGTTCACCCATATGGCTTTATCATCTACCAATAACTACAGAAGTTTCTGGACTATTACAGAAGCTATAACCTCAAGCTTATAGGTGTATCTAGAATTTTCCTGTCCTCTCTTAATGGTCCCAGATGGTGATTTCAGCACCAAACATGAGCTCTTCATGGGACTGTGCCTGGGGCAGGGGTCAGAAGTGGCCAGCCAGTAAGACAGAGGAACGAGTAAGCAAAACAAAGAGAGGGTTATTCCTGTGATCTTTTCATTCCATTGGAGAGGAATGCTCTTCTAAAATTTTCCAGAACCATCTTACTTGGTTGAATGAAACCCATATTCCTTGTTCCTATATCAGTAACTCTCAGGATTGACTAAGACCCCACCGGACATATTGCCACCTGAACCAAACTGTGCCTTAGTCTCTGTGATGGTTAATATTGATTAACTTGACAGGATCTGGAATCATCTATGAGACAAGTGTCTAGGCATGTCCATGAGGAATTTTCTTTATTAACTGAAGTAGGAGAACACACACTCAATGAGATACCTTCTGGCAGCATCCCAGACACAAAGGGCTCCTCCTCCCCACTCCCTCTTTTCCCCACCCCTCCTCTTCCTCACCCCTCCTCTCCCCATCCCTCCTCTCCCCACCCCATCTCTTCCCCACCCCTCCTCTCCCCATCCCTCCTCTCCCCACCCCTCCTCTTCCCCACTCTTCCTTTTCCTTTTTTTCTTTCATTCTTTGCTAACATGGGAACCCCAGATTTTTTGCTTTCCAAAGTATCTGAAGGCCACTGGCTCCCCAGAAGTCTTCCAAGCCTTCAGCTCCTGACTGGGACTTCTGAAGAGCTGCTGAGTTCTCGGTCTCTTCCGTATGAAGAAGGTTATTGTTGGAATACATGGACCATCACATGAAAGCCAGTCTAACTTCTCTGTCAAGATATAGCCATGTTATGGGTTCTGTTCCTCAAGAGAGCCCTGACTAATGGAGTACCCGAAGGGAAACAAGCAAACAGCAATATTCAGTGTATTACAGAGTGGGCCTGATATCTAGCATGCACACCACACTGGGATAGTATAGTTTTTACATGGAGCAGTGCAATTCCTTAGCCTCTGGTGAAGACTTTCAAAATCAGTTTTGCCGTAATAAGTACTATTGGGTTGTTCGTGCCAGGTTCCTACCTGGTGTGGCTTGTCCCAAAGTATTCCCTGTGCAGCTCTGCGTCCCAACAGTTATCCCAAGGCACTGTGAGACATGGGCAGTGACTTCCACAGGGCCAGGAGTTCTTCACCCGACGAAGATTTTCTTATGTATATTGCACAAAAGACACTCCAGCAATAATTTCTGCTCAAACTAAAGGGACAGAGTTCATGTTCTAGATGAGTCAATCTCACTTGGCCTGTGACGAGAAATGGAATTTTCAAGGTTACTTGTTTCCAGAGAAAGAGCTACAGCTTGAGTCTTCTTGACTGATTTGTCTTCCATTGCCTGTTTCCATATCCCACTGATCCAAAAGAAATATATGGGGGTTTCAATGTCCCCTTAAAATCAGTCGCTCAGAGAAGATTATGTAGGGACAGAGCGGGGCAGACCTCTCACCGGAGTGGTACTCGCCAGCTGCTCCTTAAGGTCCAATCTAAGGGTCCTCTTTAATGCTTTGAAATGACTCGTAGCCTGAAGCCTTAACCCCCCCCCCCAGTCCTAGGGCGATGAGAGGGGGTGAGAAAGGCCTTGGCATGTCCATGTTGTTCCCTGCTGGCAGAAAACCTGTTTTATAAGACCACAGCTGATTCACACTTTTAACTGGCCTTTGTAACCGCCACAAAGTCAATAAAACAGAGGGGTTTAGTCGTAGGGTGATGTTTGGAGCCACATTGCCAGGTTGAAATCTCAGCTCTGTCTGTGAAAATCTGTGCTGTCCTTGGGGAGGTTATTAACACCTCTTCCTGCCTCAATCCCCCTCCTTCTTCTTCTCTTCTCTTTCTCCTCTGGCTTTTTCCTCTCTCTGCCTCTACAGAGATGAACAATAACTAACTCATGAGACTGTGAGAATTAATCTACCTTGTGTGTGAGAAGCAGAACAATACAGGACATGTAAAGAAACAATACCGAGGCAATGTTCACTAAGGAATGATACATTCCATTTTATTTCTCTTGGAATTTTATTAATATTTTCAGTACTTAATTGATGAGAGTAGACTCATAATGTATGATATCAACAGGGCACCATCTGATGCTTCTGCCTGTATACAGCTGATATGTGCAAATGTCATGTAGTATTTAAACCAGGTTAAATGCACATGCATGGACTCTGATGTGTCTCTTGCTTGTGCTGCAGTTATCACAGCCTCTTTCTCCCAGGCTTCTGGATGAGGCACTGTCTAATTCCTTCGTCGTTGCCACCCTCCTTTGCGATGTATAATGAAACCTCTTTCTCCTTTGTGATGTATAATGAAACCTCTTTCTCTTATCTGACTCCAGTCTGTTCCCATTGATCAGATAAGATGATGAGTTTCACAACTGAAAAAAAAACCATCCAGAAAACAGAAATGTAAAAATGGCACATTTTCCAAAATATCTTATTTACCAAGATGAGTAAATGTTCTTTTTCAATTTTATCACATTTAAAAGGCAGTGAAGTCCTGGATAACAGACACACACAGAGCTGATGATCCTACACCATTTCATGGCTGTTCTTTCAGTTCTATAGCTCCAAGAGTCAACAATTCCAAGGACTAAGATGATCCTTTTGTGGGTAGAAAGGAGCTGAATGGTTAGGGAATTTCTAGTAGACCAGGATCTGTGCATCCAGAGACGTGTCTGGAAGCAGGGTCTTCTCCTTCACCCAGACATAAGGAACGGGCAGTTGGAGAGCAAGATTCAGATTGACTTTATGGAGAATAGTGACAATCCCCTCAGAGAATCCTATCAAGCATATGGTCAAGCAGGTTAGATCGGCCCAGTTGATTCTGTGTCAGATGAATGTCCTATTAGAGAATGACAAGACTCAAACCAGCCCCTTTCTGTTTCAAAAGAGACTAGAACCTGTGTGGCTAAGGTGCTAATTAGCACCGGACAGAAAAACAGAGCATCTGCTTGGTCACGCCTCTACAGCGCAGGACAGAGTTCCTCAGAGACCTCTTTATCCTGGCCCCCACCGCACTCAACGGAGAAGGACCAGCAAGCTGGGCTCGACGTTTGGAAGAACCCTCTTGAGATGTTGACACATTGCCCAAGTGAATATTCATCCATGTTCACATTCAGGACCCCAAAATTCCATGCTCACAGCTCTTACATCTACACCCACATAATTAGTCACGTACACACGGCCATCTCAGAGCTGAGTACTGTTGCCTCAAACCCCCAGTCCTAACTACAGAGAGACATTCGCCTCATAGCGAGATAGTATATGCAGCTAGCCTTCCTTTGATCTAAGCTGCTGTTTGCTAGAATCATAGAAGTTGACCTTTGCCTGCTTTCCTTATTTCATTCAATATCAAACCACACGCACAAGATGACTTTTATCCGTCAATTACATGGAAAATTGGCAACAGACTGATGCATTTTTACTGGACTTCTGAAGAACATAGAACCCAATAGACTCAGATTAAATATTGAATACACTTATTTCTCAAGGTGACTGTGTTTTCTCTCTTCCTGAACTCTACTTGGCTTCAAAGTTATTTGATTATCCTCTTTTTCCTGCTTTGCTCTGATTCCCAATCCAGCATGAATTTCTTCCCAGTATGTATTTTAAAGACTCAGTTTTATTAGGTATTTTACGCAAAGCCAACGCTTCACTTAAAGTTCGGTTTGATGCGTTTTGACAAATGCATGTACAGTAAGGTCACTGCCATATCAAGCTGAAGGACATTTATATAACTCATAAAATGTTTTCAGTCCTTCTTGCAGCCTGAGCCACTCTGACTCCCAGCGACACCCAGGCCCTGCACCAAATTCTGGTCAGCAAGAACTGGTTTTGCATTTTCTAAAATTGTATAGAGACAGACACGTAGTATTTACAATTTTCCATTTTCCCTCTATGCCTGTCTTCTTTTATTAACACAGTGCTTCTGACATCCATCATACTTGACTCATATGTGCCTTCCCATGTATGACTAAATTACCTTCTGTCCAGTGATTCATTGCCGGTGAACAGTTAGGCAGTTTCTACCTTAATGTTGTGGTGGGAAAAAACACTGAAGTATTTGAGGGAACATACTTTTTTATTTGTCTTGGGGAAATCCCAAGAGTAGAATGGGTAGTTTCATGTCTCAGTAAACCACTAAACAAAGGGATCCTATGTTTGATAGCATCTCTCATAGTATAATAAAGTACTGCTTACGCTAATCTTTGCCAGTAATTAGAGCTATGTGTTTATAAGATTTCAATGGCTATAAAATAGAATAATGTTAGGAGTTCCAACTCTAGAATTCTCATTTGGTTCTCTTTCATATTTTCTACATCTTCACTGTGTTTGCTTGTGTTAATATATTATAAATGAGTTTCTCTTTACCTCATTGAATACATGTTCAATAATGGCTTTCTTAAACAGTATTTTTAATTGTATGTACTTGCGTGTGCCTGTGTATAGGCATGCTCCCATGCATGCATGTGCCAGTGGAGAACAGAAGAGGCCATTGTATGCCCTGCAGCTCTTCCAGGTGGTTGGGAACTGCCTGATGTTGGGACAGTGTGTGCAAGAGCTGTGCCAACAGCTGGTCTTGTATCTGCTAACTCCAAATGTGTGGGTTTATCTCAAAATTCACTTTTCCTTGAGAGTGTGTTCACTTTCTTGGTTTGCTTAGATGAGCTGTGAAGTATATTAAGCGTAACTATTAAGAGGTGGTAACTCTGGGCTATTTTCTTTCTTGGAGATTACTTGTGCTTTGTTTCATAAAATGCGAGTGTAATTAGATTCAGACTTCCACTCTCGCTCCCGTGGGCAGGTACACATAGCACAGGAATCCAGTGTTTGGCCTTTTCTGGGGCTGCTCCAATTAGTCTGGCACATGTGTCTGTCAGGGGCTCTGCAGAGTGCAAAACAGGTTTGGATTCAGGATTCGAGGTCCCCCCTTTAGCATTCTTATTTTTGGGGTGCCTTATTGGCATTTGGGGTCTAGGACTGTCTCAGTTTCTATTCTTTGTTCTTTATCATGGAAAGAGAACTGCTTTTGCTCAGTGCGCAGTGCCCTGGGGAAGCTGCTGTCTGTGTTCTGCGTGCTGTGCCGGTCTCGGCTGTTGAAGGGAGGGGCAGTCGGATGCAGGACTCCTGCTGCAGCCAAGCACAGCACTCTTACTTGTATTTCTTTTGTGAAGATGCACATCTCTTAAAGCCTGTCCTCCTCTTTTTGTTTTCAGGTTTATCTGCCACATTCAACTGACTTACAGGGTTTTCAAAAATAAAACTAATCGGTCCTATTTGGACTCTACAAGCTTTTAAGATAATCTCAGGTTTTCCCTCTTGGAAGCTCGCCAGAAGCCACCACTTCAAGGTGACTGCATAGACAATTGACCCCAAGGCTACAAAAACAAGGCAAGAGAGCATGCAGTACTGCAGAGAGCCTGCTGCATTTCAGTAGAAAATGATAACCTTGCGGGGGCTTCATGTTCTGGTGACGGACTCAGGGCCCTGGTCATGCTAAGTAGGCACTCTACCCCCGGAATCCATCCTCTGACCCCATGGGATAGGTTTTAAGGAATAGGGCTTGAGGACTGGAGATATGGCACAGCTATTAAGGGCTAGGCTCACAGCCAAAAATATAAGAATTGGGTTTGGGGCTGAAATATCAGCAAATGAAGTCAAGGCAATGGCATCAGCAATAATTTTACTTTCTAAGGAGAAGTACCCGAACTTATAAGAGAGTTATCCTGCACCTGAGGTAGGGAAAGTCTGCACAGTGTGATGCCTGAGCAGCAAATAAAGGCACTAGAGATCTGCCACTTTAGACAGGAAGGGCGGATGACAGAGAATGACATAAAATAGAGATAGAACAAAGCTCCCAGTCACTACATGATGATTGGTCTCTTCTTTCCCGCAAGAGATCTGTCCCAAGATCCTGTGGCTGTCTACGACCATAGGCGGTATTAAATATACCATGTATACCCATATAGCTATATATGTATACATATGCACATATATACATGCATATATATCCAAGGGAGCCATTGCATCCCTTGGGGATGGAGTCACAGGCTGTTATTAGCTATTGGGATTGAACCTTGTTCCTCTGCAGAAGTAGCGACTTCTTGTAGCAGTTGAGCCATCTCTCCAGTCCCTCTTGTAGACATTACTATTTGTGTATCTCACTGTCACTCAAAGTTTACAAACCTTCAGTCTTCCTTAACCTCCAGAATGCATCTGAGTGCTTATACCAGTCAAATCCTGATGACTTTAGCCCCCAAAGCCGTCTAGAGTTCATTCCCTGCCCTGGTGTTCCTACAGCAACTTTCTGGCCCTCGTCCTTGATGGCTCCCCTCCTGCTGCTGTTAGAATAGCTACCCAGCAAGTTCCTCAGCCCTAAGCCATCAGCCCTCTCTTCTGCCACATCACTGGTAACAGCTACAAGAGTAACTTACCAGGAACACAATTTAGGACATCACTTCCTAATTTAGGATGTGCCTTGCATGGATTGACAAGCACTGGGAGACATGAACTCAAAAGCATGAGAGCTAGACAGTGCCCTTGTTGCTCACCCTGGCCACAGCCCTCCAAATCCTGGTTCTCTGCACATGACATGTTTGTCTTCTATCCATGCCTGCAGTTTCCCCTACCCATGTCTCCCTTCAGCTGGTTACTGACCACTGTTTTAGCAGGCTTTCTTGGAACACCAGCCCACAAATCATGAGATGGAGATGCATTATCAATTATGAATGCTTGACCTTATCTCATGCTTGTATCACTAGCTCTTATAACTTAATTCAACCAGTTTCTCTTCACCTTTATTTTGCTTTGAGGATTTTTACCTTTCTTTCATTCTGTATGTCCTACTTTTTTTGCTTCTTCTGTTGTAAAAGGTGTGGGCTGTGTTCCCAGTACCTGAGAGGAGCGCGGGCCATTTTGTTCTTTCCTGTCCGGCTCTTGGCCACCAGGTAGCTTATGCCCAAAATAACCACATGAAAATTGTATTAATTAAATTACTGCCTGGCGCATTATCTCTAGCCTTTGCTTGGCTAACTCTTACATCTTGCTTTAACCCACAATTAGTAATCTGTGTATCATCACGTGTTGTGGCTTACTGGCATGAGTCTAACCAGTGTCCATCTCAGACCAGAGCAGCATGGCGTCTGGCACACTTCCTTTCTTTCCCAGCCTTCTGTTCTGTCTACTCCGCCCACCTAAGGGCTGCGTCCTATCCTACAGACCAGGGATTCTCTTTATTAACCAATGAAAGCAACACAAAATACCGAAGATCTGTCCTACACCATTCTGTGTCTGGCTGGCCAGCAGCTCCTGGTTGGCTGGCCCTGGGCATCTCCTTTTCTTTCTCCCTCATTTTCATTTTATCTCTTCTCAAGCCTTGATTCCTCTTCCTATTCATTCTCTTTGCCCATCAGCTCTGCCTATCCCTTTAATGCCTAGCTATTGGCCATTCAGCTCTTTATTAGACCAATCAGGTGCCTTAGGCAGGCAAGGTGAAACAAATGCAGCACATCTTTCCCTAGTTAAATAAATGCAACATACACAATGTAACACATAACGTTTATATAGTTAAAGTAATTTCCACAACACACTGTTCTCAAGAACCTATGGACTTTGTCACTTTGTTGTATCTTCTTCCTGTTTCATGCATATACTTTAATACATTTAATACATTGTGTTAGTTTATATGTCTATACCCTCTCATCGACACCATCTAGCTGGTGGAAAGCATTTTATTTATTTTATATTTGACACTAGTTCAGTCAGTGCCTGGCTCCTGCTGTTTTCTTCCGGATGAAAACATGACAGTTATAGGGGCATTTGGGTATCTCAAAAGTAACTTTCATGTTCTCATCCCCTATCCTCTCTTTTCACTACCAGTCAAGTCTCTTTGAATTAGAGAAATAGCTATGACCCTAGGGCACAAGAGACTTTCTATAAATGCGAGAATTATTCAAAAATTTGAACATACTGTATCCTAGAATGTATTCCTTTCCCTGTTAGTTGCAAAAGTTCCCTAAAGCTCAGGAACTGTCCCTGTCTCTCAGTCTTCCCTGAACCCACAGGACTGTTTTTTTTTTTTTAAATCCATGGTCCCTGTTAGTTAGTTTTGCATGTTCCTGTGTGCAAAGCTGGAACTTAATGCTCTTACATCCCAGAGTTGCTAAACAAGGAACATACATCATTTCAGACCATGTGAGGCTGATGCAGACAGCTGGAACTTTTTAGCATCTCAGGAATATTTGTGGAATGCTAGCATTCCCCCCAGGGTCCCTTCCTTCTCCACTGCTCTGTGGTATCTTGCTGGGGGACAACGATCTTGTACCCTGTAAAGATTTGTTGCTTGTATTTTAATAAAATACTGATTGGCCAGTAGCCAGGCAGGAAGTAGAGGTGGGGAGACCAGAATAGGAGAATTCTGGGAAGAGGAAAGAGTCAGTCTGCAGTCATGACCCAGCTGCAGAGGAAGCAAGATGTGACTGCCTCACTGATAAAGATACCAAGCCACATGGCTAACACAGACAAGAATTATGGGATAATATAAGTTATAAGAGTTAATAAGAAGCCTGAGCTAATAGGCCAACCAGTTTATGGTTAATGTAGACCTCTGTGTGTTTCTTTGGGACTGAATGGCTGTGGGACCCGGAGGGACAGAAACCTTAGTTAACAGTATCTGAGCAAGTTTTATTTATTTATTTATTGGTGATTCCTTAGTCCCCAGGCTTGACATCAGAATGTCAAGAATGGCTGCCATGCCCAGGCAGGAGATGGTTGCTCACTTCTTCCCAGCATCGCTCTATCCCCACTAATGCACTTAAAGTTTTCCCATCTACTTATGCTAAGAATAATTAAATAAACCCAAGGGAAAGTTCAAGTTTTCAAAGCCTGGGGGTGGGGAGCAGAAAGAGAAAGGAAAAAGTTCATTTATTAAGTTTAAATCTTACTGTACCAGGTTGCCAATGCTGTAGAATGCTAGGAGGAAAGCTAGGCTGTTACAAAAAGGTTTGAGTTGGGTCTTGCTGCAGTGGTTATTGCTGACAAGTTCCACGGTGTAGCTATTTTTTCCCTACTTTGTAGCAAGCAAGGGTATATAGTTTACTAAGTTCTCCTGTAAGGGTGTCAGGGACGGTAGAAGATCTGGTAGCAGATTCTACCTGCTCAAGCAAGTAGAGAATCCACGCCAACAGGATCCTGGGCAGGGCATTATCTGGGACTGCAGGACTCCTAACGTCTAATGTATCAGCTTCCAAATGGGGTGGCAATGCTGCTGTCTTTGTTAGAAGCTTTCAGTGCAGCCCATATAGACAAGCAAGCTGCAGCTCTCGCCATATGGGAGACAGATAATACAGTTTCCCCAACTGAGCAGCAGGCCCAGACAGAAGGATGGAGAGATACTGAGCACACGGCACCTGCCCTGGAGAGCAGCACACCAGTCTGTGTCAATGCTCCTCGCGGGGCTCAAGGGCATGCTAACAAAAGCCACATAGAATGCCAGAGAGTTTGCCTATTGAGGCAGATGCCAGCTTGACAGCCAGCTTCTTGCTTCCTTGCTGTGAAGTGGGTGCTTTGGCTGTCTGGTTAGGAAGTCACAAAGGCTGACTGTGAAGTAAGTTGGGGTTCCCACACCTTGCCATGTGCAGCATGAGCTCCCACAGAGTAATGGACTTCAAGAGCACAGTTGCAAGTTGAAGTTACCTATGTCTGTCTTAGAGGGTTGCCCTTTTAAGTAGATTAGAAAAATTCCCAAACACCTGTTAAGAACCCAGATTGGTAAGCACCAAAACCTGCTGTAGAACAATCTTTGTATACTGTAAATATGTGTTACTCTCATTGGTTAATAAAGAACTGACTGGCCTACAGCTAGGCAGGAAGAGCCTGGGCAGGAGAGCCAGACTAGGAGGATGCTGGGAAGAAGCGGGGAGCCCAAGGAGTTGCAAGGTAGACAAAGAGGAAGCAGGACTTGTAGAAAATAAGATAATATGCCATGAGCCCCATGGTAAAACTTGGATATGAAATACAGGTTAATTTAAGTTGTAAGAGCTAGTTAGTAATAAGCCTAAGCTATTGACCAACCATTAATAATTAACAATAAGTCTTTGTGTGGTTATTTGGGAGTGGGGTAGGCTGGCCGGTCAGAGCTGACTGGTAGTCTGACAAAAAACTCCACCTACAGAAACATTGGTAGACATCGTAGGTCTACCAGGAAGGATAGTCAGTGACCTTGTTTGACTCATCTACTTAATGGCTTAGCAATTATTGTCTGATCATTTGTTTCTAGAATTAAATGGAACTTTGTAAACACAGGGAAAGTACCCATTGAAGAGGTAGCCAAAGAGGAAGGCCTTGCTCACTGTCCACTGTCTTCCATGGCTAGCATCCACTCACCTGAACCTGCGCCTGTGAAGGAATTGAGTTCACTTGCTGCCATCCTAGATTGATCATGACCTACCAGGACCCTGCTGGGTTCCTCACACATCCTGGGAGGACTCCAGGCAAGAATGGGTTTTCTCCCTGTGTGGCAAGAATAGTAGTGTTAACCTGTTTAACATAGGCCATCGCTGGAAGGCACAGCCAGGATTTATAGCTGGTTAAGCCTCAGATTTACCTCACTTCATCCTGACCACCATAATGAGCTTAATAAAGAATGTATGAAAGCACTTTCCCCTTGTTTAAAACTGGAGTCTGTTCTGTAGAGTACAGAGAAGCCTGCAGACTTCTCTTGCAGTGAAGAAGTATTTGAGAAAAGAAGAATGAGAATGGAAGGAAACAGAAAAAGAAAAAAGAAAAGCAAGGAAGGAACTCAGGGGGCTTACATCAGGATAGTACACAGTATGTTCAGTTGAAGAGGAGCCTTGGGTGGGTGACAGAGAGAGAAAGAGGGCTGGACAGGCAAGCAGATACCCTTGCCAGCCTCATGCCATGGTGATCTGCTCTGCAAGGGATAGGTCACCTGTTAAAGGGCTGGAGCTGTGCCTGCTGGGCCTCTTGCTGGGACTCAGTGGACTTGAGCCACAGCCTCAGGTATTCCAGAAGCCTTTGTGCCCTGATGTAGGAGCTGAGCGCAAGAAAGACACATGAAAAATTAATTCTGTGATTTACCTTGGGGAAGGGCAGCAGAGCCGGACGGTGTACTCAGAGACAAGGAGGCAGGGTGGTGATGAAAACTGGGACACTTAAGTATTCCAGGGTTGTCACAGTCTAGAGCAGGGCTCTGGGAACACAGGGCAGCGGGGAGCTTCCACGGCTATTATTTACATCTGATATTCCAAATACCCAAGACTCAGCAGCTGGAGAAGGAGAGATGCAAAAATTATTGCTTCTATTTTTCAGATATAAAAAACAAGTGGAGGCATTATGAAAAGCAGAGTATTAAAAATGGAAGGGGGTTTACCACAGTTCACCATACACACGGAGACCCATACATATCCAAGTTCTAAATGCAGACAGAAATGATGAGCGAACAGACAGAAAAAAAAATACAAAACAGCAGAGAGATGTAAACAAGCCCACAACCCTGAGCTTCTTGAAAATCTGCAGCAAGGGAGTTTTAAGGCTCCTGTAACCAAAACAAAGGAAGACAAATGACCTTCAAGGTCTCCTGACCCAAACCTCTCATTTTATGGATTAGGAAATGAAGGTCTCTATTATATTTAAAAGCTTTTCATCAATGAAATGCATTTCGTACTTTCTGTAGCTGAGCATGGAATTATTCCCACTTTAATGTTTCGGATTGATTTTTTTTTTTCAAATGGGCTTTTATCACAGCACTGCTGACCTCCCAGAAAGCAATTCTACATTAGAGTGGCACAGAATGCCTCTTGAGAAACTTAACCTTCAGGGAGCCATGACTTCACAGAGTCACAGAGCAGTCCCTAGGCTGGGAGCTCCATTCTAACCTCCACACCCCCGCCCCCCAACTCAAATCTTGTCTTTAACCCTTTTGTCTCTTCCTCAAGCTGTCTGGAGTTTTCCTAGCCCTTATTTTGCAGTTGCTGGTCCAAGCAGCAAGTGGGAGGAATCACAAAAACACCTCTGACTTGGTGACTGTTCCTGAGATTTGCCCCAGAACCAGGACAAGCTAG
The DNA here is from genome assembly GCA_028555095.1 of Dicrostonyx torquatus. Classification (NCBI taxonomy): domain Eukaryota; kingdom Metazoa; phylum Chordata; class Mammalia; order Rodentia; family Cricetidae; genus Dicrostonyx; species Dicrostonyx torquatus. Next base: position 13,575,678 of record JAQHUG010000020.1, read on the forward strand.
TCAGTTGGTGGGTCATGTGACACCTTCGAAAGGCAGCCGGAAGAAGACTCCTTCCTGGCCTTTGGTGGGTTACTCCCTCCACTCAACTATCTATGGGCAAAAATTGCTGCTGAAGATGCTGAGACCAAAGGAAGAAAATCCCCACTGGGCAAGGGTCCTGCTCCAAGTAGCCTTCCTCCCAGAAAGCACAGCCCAGCCCGGGAGTTCCTTCCAGTGGCTCCCCTTCCAGCATCTCTGCTTGGGATGTAGATACGAAGCCGCAGTTTGCCCTGCCGCAGGGTAGTTCATATTATCTCCCATCCCATGGCTGTTTCAGGGAGTTTTGTTTGTGTGATCGAGGCAACCCGTCTTGATCAGAAGACAGAGAGCTTCTAGAACTTGGAAGATGTCCCTGAAGGGCAGAGAAACATGCCACATTTAATGGCCCCTGTCTTAGCATGCACTTCGGATCCTCTATCCCCTCCCCATGTCCCTCTTTGATTTTCTTGTCCCTTTTTTTTCTAGGGATCCCCTAGAGAGTTAAAAGCTCAAAAGTCTACAATTTGGTCTGAGACTCCTAGGGAACCCAGTAAACACAAACACTTGATTGCTGGGTCTTTGGAGTTTTGGTTTATGCTGGATTAGACCATCTCGTTAGGTTAAGAATAACCCAGACTCTGGTGGTTTGGGTTGAAATTTTGCCACCAGGACTTCATCTTAATCTTTTAGAAAAGAACATCCAGGTATCAGTTTCTCTTTCCACCCTGGGTCATGCAGGTTGAGTTCCCACTAGAGTCCCCAGGGAACCTGTGAGAACATAGGGATTGGTTTCAGCCAATCAGAACAGTGTGTACTTCTGAGGCATGACAGGCCAAGAGCCAATCAGAACACTGTATACTCCTGAGGCATGACAGGCCAAGAGCATTGACATGTTTCAAACTGAGCCAACTGGGGAACCATAAAAGCCTACACCAGGACCTCATGGTGGACAGTATGCTTGCTTCTTTACTGCACTAAAGCCCTGAACTTTCGTGCTGGTCTTTCCAACCATCCTCAGGGCAAAGATCCTGCAAGCAGAAGAAGCCGAGTCCAGGACTCGGAATAATGTGAGCAGCCTTCCCCACCTCTGCTGGCGGAGCTGAGGCAGAGACCCCACTTGACATTCTTTTGTGCTAAGACTGTGTCGTGCATAGTTCACCTGTCACTGCAGCATCTTGGCTAACATACACAATTCCTCTTTCCCGGCAGAGTTTTATTTTTATAATCCATCTTTTAGTTTGTTACGGCCAGGCTCTTTCCTAAGACTTGGCTTTTTGTTTTGTTTTGTTTTTAACTAAATGATGAGTATTTTCAAAACGGTGTTTCTAAGGTTTAAGTAACAGTGTTAAGTCAAGCGGAGTATTTGCCAACACGATTTAAGAAAAAAAGACCCGACTGTTCTTTTTACATTTCTCTCTAGATTCTGTGTCTTTCCTTGTACCCTACCTAGAGGAAGCCACAAGCTTGACTTTGGTCTTAGAGTCACATGTTTTTAACACTATCCTGTACTCAACACCTAATGTATTTAGTCTGCTTGATTTAACTTTGTTTGCATGAAGACATGGGGTATTTTTCCTTGGCTTGGCTTTAAAACCTGCTTGTCCATTCTTGGATTCTTCCAATTGGGATTGTGTTGCTAATCTTCAGGTTTGTTTGCTTGAGCTACAAACATTCTGGCTATAAGCAGCCTGGGATGGGTGTCCTCGTGTGTGTGTATAGGTTTAACACCTGGGGGGAAGAGCCTGTCTGCCCTGGCTTACCAATAATTTCAAATTTACGGAATAAGTAACAGCTGTTCCACGGATATGCCTTCCTGCAAATGGAGAGAGTATTCCCCACAGTTTCTTTGAAACCAGATATCACCAACCTTTACTGTTTGTCAGTAGTGGTGGCTGGGTGCTCATATATCTCACCCAACAGTTAGCGCTTACATTTTTATGAGTTATGACATCAAAATCATGACTATATCTATATCATCAGAACTTGATCAATGCTACTTCGGAGGTAAAATTGAACAGCATATTAATCATCTCTTAACTTTTAAGTGAATGCACGACAGATTTATTGAAGTAATTAATCAGTGAGAAATCAACAATAAAATGGTTAAAGTCGTGTCTGTGGCAAACAAAGCAGGAAAATGCTTAACCGAGAAGGTTAGCTTCCCCGGTATAGTTGGCATGCATCCCACAGCGCAGTAAACACGGCGCTCGAGGCTTTCTCTGCTATCCTACGGAAGTCCTCAAATGTCTACAAAAAGAAAACAGAAAGAAAGAAAAGAAAAGAAAATGCTTTGTATTCCTGTCTGACAAAAAATCTTTCTACAAGTTGTATTTACCCATACAGAGTTGAGAATTATCCTGATCTCTAGTAAGTCAAGGAAAAACACCTCAAAAGCCATGGTTGTGAAGGTTTTTGTTTTGTTTTGTTTTGTCCCAGGGGGGTCACATCATAACCATTTCAGGTTTGGTCTCTATTGAAGCGACTCGTGCCTGCCTCTGGAACGGCCCATGGAGACCTTGATGAAAGCCAGCAGCTGCTGATACAAGCCTTGATGAAAGAAGGTCCCCGCTGAGGAAGGGCACTTGCTGTATTCTGACAAAACTCCATCAACTTACAAAATTTTAAAGAGTTTCCGCTTTGATTGTAAATAGCTCCAAAAATAGTCTTGATCACAAAAAGCTGCTGTCATGCCAGAACGGACGCACTTCATTTCCACAGTTGCACAAGAACTGTGAGTATGGAAAAGCCACTGTTGATATTGTTAGCAAAGTGAGAGAGCACTGTGGCTCGTGTGTGTGTGTGTGTGTGTTTCCATGCACTGTGTATGCATGTTCATATTTGCGCATGTATGTGGGGGCAGAAATCAACCTCAAGTGTTATTTCTCAGAAACCATCCACCTTGACTTTTGGGACAGTCCCTCCCTAGCATGGGTCTTGTCAAGTACGCAAGGCTGTCTGATGAGCCTCAGAGGTCCAGCTGCCTCTGGGTCACTGACTGGGCACCATTACATCCAGCTTTTTCTGTGTGTTCTAAGTATAAAACTCCAGTCCTTATGCTTACAAAGCAAGCACATTGCCTACTGCCTTACCTCTCTCCCCAACCCAGAAAACTAACTTCTCCTTGGAGAAACCAAATGTCCTCTACAGTTTCAGAAACAGGCTTTATTTTATTTTCTCTTCCAAGCTAGGCCTTGAAAAACATTTAATGCCCACCATTTTTGCCACAAGGTCTGTACATGTGGGTGTCCTTCTGTCTCTGTCAAGACGCCTGGAGCCCGCAGACAGCCCTCCTCCCCATCTGTAAGGGGCAGTAGCTTTAAGGCAAGAAGCCATGCCCTTCAATGGCTCGAGGCTAAGAACCCTGACTAGGGCTGATGAGGGACGGAAGGATGGAATAATAGGCGTGGAAGGGGTGGGAGCAGGTAGTGCTGCAGCCGCTGTAACACGTGGAGGAGGCACATAGCCAAAGGGACAAATCTTGGCCGCTTTAAATTTTTGAACAGCGTGACCCAAATAACCCAGCAGTTATATTTCAGATGCAACTGCTAAGTGTATGTAAAAGACTAGTCAAGGGAGAAGCCTATGCACTTTTTATCCACTGTCTTGGTCACATCTTCCTATCCCTGCTTATACCAATGGCTTCCTCCATTCTGGGGAAAGGCTATTTTGCTAACTACCTGGAGTCCCAAAAGGCTCTCTACAAATATTTGGGGGGAGGTGGGTTCCAGCACTCCAATTTAGACAGGATTTAATATGTCACATGGATTGCCAACATGTGTGCTTAACGGCAGTCCCTTAAAATGAGAACAAATATAATTGGGAATTAGCTTGGACCCACAGTAATAGCACAGATGTGGCCCGGTTAAATCAGCACAACCTAGAAATGCAAAAGACTCCACCAGATTGGCTTCTCTGGCTAATACTGCAAAAATGACCCCTCAACTTGCTAAAACATAGCTTGTGATTCCCTTGGTCAGAGAGACTGTCATGATCATCTCCCTTCTTGTCATCTTCCAGGATGGTGCCGAGCACTGCAGTGAACTGCCCCCAGAATAAGCCCGAAGGTCCACCCTGGACATGTGAGAAGTAAGAAAGGGGAGATGCAGGGAGCGAGCAAAGTCCTGAGTGAATGTGCATTGTTTGACATGGGCGACCAGTGCAGCCGCTGGAAAAGGCCCACTCGCCAAGCTTCGATGTGGCCCACACAAGGGAGTAGTCAGGCAGTCCCTTTGCCCACCTAGAACCCCACAACTGTGTCATTTGCCCGCTGATGGTTTTTTTTGCCAGATATAACATAAAAGTTGTTAAACCGAAAGCAAACATGGGAACATGCTCTTGTCTGCTGGCTGTGTATCTAACCCTCAATTTTCTTCACTTCTTTATTTGTTTATCTATGTATCATCCATTTGTCTGTTTGTCTATCTATCCATCATCTATCATCTATATATCTTTCATCTATCTAACATCTATCTATCATCTATCCATCTTTCTATCACCTATCAATCATCTATGTCTATCTATTATCTATCTATATGTCTATTTGTCATCTATTATCTACCTATACACCTATCACCTATTTATCATCTACATGTCTGTCTATCTGTCTGTCTATCATCTGTCTATTATCTACCTATCTATCATCTATATGTTTATCTATCTATCTATATCTATCTATTATCTTTCATCTATCTATCTATTCTATTATCTATTATCTATCTATCTATCCATCCATTTATCTAGTAGTCAAATTCATCCTTCCCTTCCTGGGAAACAAAGGACTTACCTCTGAAACGCAGCCCCCAAACTGATGAAGCTGCAAGGTCTCCATCCCATTTCCATGATTTATCAAAGATTTCCCCAAAGTGACACAGATAACTATGTCTTATGTATTAGACCTGATGCTTCAAATTCCACACCCCTCCTTTGCCTTCGTTTTTATCTTTGCTTTTGCCTTGATTTTCAGGTTTATCTCAGGAGCATTCCCTCTTTGGGAATTCAAGTTTTCCATAGTCAGATGTTTTAGGCTCATGGCTCAAATCCCTGTTCGGGTGTCACTCGCCACACCCTGCATTGCTCCAGAGATCAACCTAACCGGGCCAGTGAGAGAATGAAGAAATAACATGCAGAAAAGCTGGGATTAGGGGGACGGGGCTCTCTAATGGAAAATTCTCAACATACTGGATGCTCAGCATGTTTATCTTAGACAGTTGAACAGGGAAGCTACGTTATTACATACAGATGAGCAAAGAAGTGGGTTTATTGTATACAGCTGAAAAAGGAGGTTTGTTTATCTAACGTTGGTAGGAGCAGTCTCTGTAAGAAACCTAAACACTCAGGGAAGAAAGTTCTAGTGAATATTTACTGCACATGCTGGAAAGATCTGCCCAAGTACCAGGAGAAAGCCTTGCCATTTCCCATGGATCTAAGGTACTGGAGTTCTTGACATGGCCTGCCCAGGGCAAACCATATGCATTCGCTCAGGACTTGATGTGTTCCCTCCAGCCAGGGTCAGTAAACTTTTTTTGTAAAGGGCTACATAATACACACTTTAAAATTTGAGGATCACAAGGCTCCGTGGCCACTCTACAGACAGCATGTAATGTATGCATCTCTTCGAATTGAAGCCATAGCTACACAGAGCCGTGACCTTTGCTTCCTATTGCTGTGATGAAACATTGTAACGAAAGTGAGTCGGGGAGGAAAGGGTTTGTTTGGCTTACACTTCCATATCCCTGTGTGTCAATGAAGGATGGAGATAGGAACCTGGAGGCAGGAGCTGCTGCAGATACCTTGGAGGGGTGCTGCTTACTGCCTTGCTTAGGGTTTGCTTGACCTGTTTTCTTATGGAACCCACAAACACCTGCCCCGAGATGGCACCACACACAATGGCCTGGGCCCTCACCAATCTAGCACTCATTAAGAAAATGCCCTATAGGCCTGCCTAGGACTCAATCTTAATTTTTTTTTTGAGGCATTATTTTTTAAGTTTGGGTTCCCACCTACCTCTCCAAAGACATTAGCTTGTGTCAAGTTGACATCAAACTACCCAGCACAGAGATGTTTGATACTAAATGGATCATTGTCCTTTAAAAAGCTCTTGAGTAAAGTCATTCAGACAGTGTCATCTTCAGCAGAATCATCACATTTTATTGTATTTTCAGCCGGTCTAGAATCCAGGCAGAGTTCTCTCCTGAAGGAACTTGTGCTGTGTTAATCTTTTTTCATATTTACATTTTGAAAACAGTGAAACTATTTAATTTTTAAACAAAAGTGTTATTTTGCCCAACCAAAGGATCGCATTAACTTTCATGCTAAATGACATCTTGATGCTTTCACTGCTCCGAGTAGAATCTTGTCCTCGACTCCAACTTTTCACCCAAGTATGGACAATCTGTTACAGAAAGAGCAAAGACGGCCCTCAGTCTGTGGGCTGAGAAACCCTTGGGTCAATTTGTAACAATGAAAATGCATCCTGCAGATCAGATATCTACAATTTACTTTACAATTTACAAAGTAGCAAAGCTGCAGCTTTGAAGTAGCAAGGAAAGGAGTTTTACAGTTGGGCTCTCTGCAACATGAGGAACTGTGTTACAGAGTTGCCGAGCTAGGAAGGCTGAGAACCACTGCTCTAGGACGTTAGGGACAGCTGGTGTTAGCGTGTTAATGGGCTTGAAGAGCTCCTTTCCTTTTATAGGCTGGACTCAGCAGGTCGATTTCTTTTATATACCTTCTGCCTTTTTAAAGTGGCAAAATGGACATTTGCTAACCTTGAGAAGTGTAACCACCCTCTGAGACATAAAACATAGGATTGGGAGGCAATCTGTCATACAGAGAAATTATCAAGGATTCGGGTAGTGAAACATTACATATTAAGCCAGTCAACTAAGAGGGTACTAAGAACTTAATATTAACTAGCTGATGTTTCGATTGGGCTTAAACTGGCACACTGCAGAACGCAGTTACCTGCGGTACAAATCACTGCCACAGCGTTCTATGTTTCATAGTCTAAAACACCTGTGAATAATAGAAGTCCCTTTAGTAAGTGAACCAGAAAAATTAAAGAAGGTTATGCCAATCACTCTCTTAATAAAGAAATAAAAGATCTGAAGCCCAGGTCTTTATTTTCCTTTAAAAGGGGGAAGTGTAACGCATTGCTTGTTTGTGTTTCGCCCGGCATCAGAAGGCAAATGCGTGGGCAGCTCAACCACTGGAAGCTGTCCTTTGTCCCTTCAAATTCGCTTCTGAGTGAGCAGCTTCTACAGGTTTTTGTTGTTGCCGTTGTTGTGTTTAAGACTAGCATACATAAATATCAGAGTCGGGTTCTTTGTTTTAGGAAAGTTGTGAGAACATTAGATTTAAATAGATTTACATAAATGCCCATAAGCCAATTAGAACAGAGCTTACTTGTTCTGGCAGACTGTACAATGTGTTGGCATGTTCTATAGATTACTATGTGCATATGGACACAGATGGTTACGTCAGCTCACGCATCCAGAAACTGGGTCTTCTCTCAATCAGCATGGAGAATTTGCATCTCTGCTCTGGGACACGGTAATGCAGAAGACAGGAACGAACCCATTGAGACCATGAAGAAGAAACCGACAAAACAAACAGAAAAAAAAATATTAAAGACGGATGGTTCTGTTCTGTCTCCTAAGGACACGGTTTCATTTACTCTGTGTGGAGAAATCACTAAGTCTCCCTGGCATCGCCACCTTTCAGTCCTGGACTTGCCAACGGCTGTGGCCACGAGCAGGCAATAATGCCAACACTGTATGGACGTGAACACATCATCATGTCTAGAGACCCAGCTAGGAAGAGGAAACGGATAAAACGAAGGGCAGAACTGGGGCGGTCAGAAAGGAGAGGGAGGGAGGGGCAGCAGAAGCGACTTGATCATCTCTAAGAACACAGTGCTGTGGGAAGGAACAAGGGCCTACAGGGCCGGGGAGAGCAACTGGCTATGGAAGGCTACCATCTGGAGTCTCCAGCAGAGCCTCTGAAAGGTGTCAAACATAATTTCCCCAAAGCTAAATAAAAGCCATGTCTGTTACACAAACATGAAATGAGCATCTGTTAAAGATTCATGTAAGTCATTAATGGAGGAATCAGCTCGAAGACAAGACCAAGTCTCCAAAAATTTGGTGTATTGATTCTTTGCTCAGAATTTTCAGTGAACTAGTTTTGGTTTTGGGCTTGGGGTTTTTGTTTGTTCGCTTGGTTGGTTGGTTTTGTTATTATTGTTTCGTTTTCTCTTCCTTACATCTGGTGACAGGGGGATAATAAAGTAAAATGCACGGTAAATACCTCGCATCATTAGCAAGCCTTATCCCCGGTACAGAGTTCTGTTGCCATGTGGCTCCCTCCAAAGCACAATCTTCATCTTCCAGGAAAAAGAAAAAAATGTAATGAACAGGGAAGGGGCGCAGGGCAGAGTTCAGAGGTCAGTGGGCTATCTTCACTGTGGCAATGAATGAGGGGAAGCGGCAGAGGAGTGGGTCCCCAAGTCACATGACCTCTCACAGGACATTTGAATAGTGAGCACAGGATTTCATTTGCAGTATGTTCTTAAGGACTCAAGATAGGAATTATCAGTCAATGCTAAAATATTATCCAAGTTATTTTTATTACCAGAACCTTAAAACAATACATTTAATAAACAGATGTTTTATACTTTTAAGAATTTTTGTATTTTCACAAGGACATGAAATTATTCAACGTCACACACACACACACACACACACACACACACACGAAGCATTATATAACCCCAGGCTTACATATATAGTATATCACAATTTCATGTCAACGTTTAATACAATGTAAGAAAAAAAACATTACTTAGACCTTGAATGGTCTAAAGAGAGCAAAAGGAGGGAGATATACAGCATCTACAAAACTGGGAAGCAGAACAAGAGACTTTGAAAATAACTTAATTATCTGCAAAGTGCAGATCAGGAATTAGAACAGACCTGTGGGTGACTCAGATACTCGGGGCAATGCTGGGAATGTGGAAGACCTTGCTTAGCATCAGCTGGAAGGAGAAGATCAGCGTGAATCCAGGATGTTCAAGGCAAGTGGCGGGATGAGGACCTGCAGGGACCAATCACTTGCTCGGAGCCTCTCCTTGTTCTCTCACACATATATGCATCCTTGAGAAAAAGCCCCTGTGGAATCTCCTGCTATGACACTGTTCTGGAAAGATTTAAGCACTGCTCTTTGTATGTGTGCAAAAAGCATGTGGGTTAGAGCTCTCTTGCGGAAGAAAGATTTTGTAAGCAGGTGTGATTGACAGTTCTTTCCACTGAAAGATCTGAAGCTTAAGGCAGATTCATCATTGTGATTCTCAAGCCAAGTTTACATGTGGAGAGTGCAGATCTTTTGTCTTTCCAGCCAATTCATCATTATTTACAACCTCTGTGTTGTATGTAACCAAGATGTCCCCAAACTACAGTGCAATAGTGTCCCCAGGTCTGATCTTCTCAGTGAGTTTATCTACTTAGAGACTCACACCTTGGTTTATGCCAAAAAGAGAACTTCCTCTCCACTTCATGGCTACCTGGAAATCAGTACCACCTTTCTGCCATGTCCAGTGATACCCCATCCTATCACAGGCATAAAAGCAACTGGGCCAAATGACCACAAACTGAAGCTTTGCAGACAATGAGGTCAAATGAAATTTTCCTGATCAGAAATCATGTCAGACATTTTGTGGTGGCAACCCAAAACTGAGCATTGATTACAGTCCCTACTCAACAGGTGAATTCATTACTGAGAATTTGTATTCAGATCCCTCGGGCTCAAGGTGCTCCCACTGATGGGAGCGGTCAGAATGAATTTTTAAAGTCTGTAGCATTTCTGATGAGTAGCGTATTTATCCTAGGGGTGCTGAGAATGGAGTTGAGTCTGTAGGTTAATCTACTTGTCTCGGAAGATATATTGCAGAAGATCGCATGGGGCCCACTTCAGAGGGAGTTATATAGTAGGCTGTAGGATTAAGGAACTCAGGAGGTTTTGTCAATTTTTGAAATGAGTGTAGATAAAGTTTAAAATATGATCCAAGGAGCTTATACTTCAGAGAGAGAGAGAGAGAGAGAGAGAGAGAGAGAGAGAGGACATCATCTCTGAATTGGCTTCAGGGTAACGAGATCAAAAGTCCAGGAAGTCCGTGGTCCTCTTAGCCTGGTCCGTGGTCCTCTCAGTCTGGTGAGAAAAGCTGGGATGGGAGGACTCAGGGAGAGTCCAGGGCATCTGTCTCTCACAGGCTCAGGACAAGGGGCATTCCCAGGCTGTCAATCATGCTGCACATCCGATAAACAACATCGCACAAAGTATCTGAGATACTTTATGAGAAAGGGTTAAGTTTTTAGTGAAAATGAATTTTGATCAGGTGCGCCGATTGCCTTTTGTGCCACCCTGCAGTTCGACGCTACAGGCCCTTTCGCTGGATTTTATGAATAGAAGTTGTGAGAAGCCGCAGAGCTGATGACATATGAGTTGTAGTAAGAATGTTGCCACTAATTAAGAAAGAGAAGAGGGTTAGAGAGAGGGCTCAATGGTTTTGTGCTCTGGCTGCTCTTCTGGGGACCTGGGTTTTATTCCCAGAACCCATTAGACAATACACACTCGTCTCTAACTCCATTTCCAGGGGATCTGATGCCCTCTTCTGACCTCTGTGGGTACCAAGCACTCATGAGGTCCACAGGCATTTGTGCTGACAGAACACCTCAACACGTTAAACTAAATTTTAAGAAAAAGAAAAAATAAGACCGGGCGGTGGTGGCGCATGCCTTTAATCCCAGCACTCGGGAGGCAGAGGCAGGCGGATCTTTGTGAGTTCGAGACCAGCCTGGTCTACAAGAGCTAGTTCCAGTGCAGGCTCCAAAGCCACAGAGAAACCCTGTTTCGAAAAACCAAAAAAACAAAAACAAGAAAAAATAAGAAGGAGACTTGAATTTTGACACCCCACACACAATAAAAGAAAAGTTCAGGTTTAAGTTTCTGAAATCTGCATGAACTCATTTGGATAAAATAACTTTGTGGATATAATTGAGCTAAGAATTAACAAGCTCATCCTGGGTTATCTGGAAGGCTTTGACCCAAAGGCAGGTAGGTGTATTTGGAATGGGGAGTCTATTTAAAGTAGCCCAGAGGTGCAGCATGGTAGACCTGGCACTGAAGATATAGGTGTGGGAGAACTGACCCTGGGAACATGAGAGCCAGAGAACTGGCCCCGTGGTGAAGAAAGGAGAGAGCTGCCAGGCTGACCAAAGCTGCAAGTACCCAGGCCAAGAAACAGGGTTATGTGTTGACCCACCCAACACCCACCCCAACTGTGACCTGCTACAGCATGGGGGAGGGTGGGAGGGAGTCCAGTCCTGTGGACCCAGGGCTACAGGATGGCCACAATGCAGGGCAGTGATGAGATGTCCGGGAAGAGTTCCAGTGAGGGCCCAGCATTGATGGTGTATAAGTGAAGGGGCCCGAACCAGACCAACGATTATTTGCAATAAATTCCTGCTGTAAAAATATATGGATAAAGGGGTTTACTGTGCAACTCACTGTGTCACACTGCAGCTTCCATGACGAGATTTCCCCCTTATTTTTTCCCTTTTTTTCTCTTATTTTATTTTATTTTATTGGGAAGGAAAAGGGTGGGATCAGGAGGCATGATAGAAAAACACAAAAAATAAATAAAAGGAAAGTTTTTTTTAAAGTAACCCAGAAACTTGAGGTATCCGATATAACCCAACACACATCTGGGCCCAATACAGGTAGAGATGGGAAAAGGGTTCCCCTTAGGATATCCAGAGGGGCTCTGGCTCTTGATCTGTGAGCTCTCATCTCCAAACGATGAGAGAATAAGTTTCCATTGTTTAAGGCGTTCAACTTGGAGTAATGTGCTATAACCGCCCCGTGAAGGTAGGGAGTGTATGTGTCCTACAAAGGAAGGGAGTGTTTCCCCTACAGCACTGCAGCATGTCCGTGATAGGAAGGAACACGGAGTCATAGGGAGGTGGGCAAAGTGTTGGGCCAGGGATGCCATCAGTGCGTACTAGTTTTCCAGCCCAGGAAATGGAGACAACAAAGGGCAAAACCAGCAGCGGAGGAAGAAAGAACAGACAGCTTCATAGAGATCTAGTGGCTAACCGAAGGGCCAAATCGGCTCTAGACTGTCCCTTGGGAATGGGTGAGTGGTCAGGTTGTAAAGACCCCTGATTCTTTGGTTGGGAGCCCAGGACAGAGCTAGCTGCTATTGCATCCCTCATCCCAATTAACAGGTGGACAGAAAGACGATATCCCTTGTGTTGAGCACTCAATGCTTATTCCTTAGATGGCAGGTCCAACCGGTTATTTTTGTTGTTTTGATTTTGGTTGGTTGGCTGGTTGGTGGCAAGAGCTGGATGCTGCCTGAGGGAAAGCTTCTAGAAAAGGAAGAGGCTCCAGAGAAATCCACATTTGCAGCTGTTTATTCAGTCTTCTTGAGCAGCATATGCAGGGGCTTCCCCAAAAGAGGGATGGAAGCTCCGCTCTCATCGGAGCCAGGCAAAGACGGGGACCCCAGAGAGACTGTACCGCCAATCTCATATTTCTCAAATACGTGTTCAGCGTGCGGTTAACAGAGGAGGGAATGAAGCAATTGCTGCCAATAAGCGTCTTAAACAGAATTCAATATTAAACTTCTCAAAGGGAACTTCTACTTACTAAAGTTTGTTTCTCATTTACAGAATTAAAACCATCATGTAAAGAAAATTAAAATTTTGTCTCATTTTTCAACTGTTTCTTTTTCTCCGGCTTAAGAGCAAATGGATTCTTGAGATGTTAATGGGTTCAAAGCCAGATAAAGATGGATGTGGTGGCACATGCTTGTAATCTCAGCTTTCAGGGGTGGAAGTAGGCGAATCGGGGGTTCAAGGTCATCCTCAGCTTCAGGGTGAATCCAAAGACAGCCTGAACTACTTGAAGCCTATCTCATAAAAATTGAAAAGCAGGACCAGTTAGAAGGCTCACCAGGTAAAGGGGCTTGCTGCTGAGCGTGACAGCTTGAGACCCCGATACCCAGAACCCATGTGGTGGAGAGTGAGAACAGACTGCCATAAGTTGTCTCTCAGCCTCCATCTGTGCACTCTGACAAGCCTGTGCACAGCCCCACAAGACGAACATAAGTAAACACAAATGAACGGACGAAACAAAAGCAGGAATCAGAAAAGTTTGCAAATTATTGTAAATCTGAGAACATTCTGTTTGAAGAGTCGGTTGGCTGCAATTGCCAAGATAATTGAGGCAAAATCCCTTGTCGGACATGTGCCACTAGAGCCGCTTTCAAACCTCAACCGGGAGACCCAGTCATGGCTCAGTGAGAGAGAGCTTGCTTAGCATGCTCTGTCCCGAACACCACCGCAGCAAAAGAAAATCTACTTTAGACTTTTGTCTCCCCCTGAGGGTTTAGAAGCACTCAAAGTTCACCAGTTACAGGAAAAGCCCTTCCCAGATGAACACCAAACAATGCCAGGGTTGTGTGTGCTTCTGTCTTTGCTGGTGGACCCCTCAGGCAGCTAATTGTCCCATCTGAACCTTAGTCTGAAGCTCAGGCTAATAATAGCCTCTGGCAGCCTGCTCTTGAGCCTGCAATGGGGCTTAGTGACCACTAACAGCCTGTGCATGGAGCTCTATCCATCTAAATTGTTTCCATCCTTCACAGCACAATGTACAAGAAGCTGACAAGGCTATAGCTCACACTAGCTTCTTTCCTAACAAGGTGTGGCCATTATTGCATTATGAGTCATTCTGGGGAATCTAATCAACTAGGAATTTTTCTATTAAAACTTTGACTTTCCAAAGTTCTTTAACACCAAGGATGTATTTTAAATATTCAGAGAAAATGATTTTTAAAATATTTATTTTATGTATGGGTAGGGGTATGTGATAGGTGCACAGGTGTGAGGTTGCCTGGGGAGACTGAATGAGGGCGTCAGATGCCCTGGAGCTGGAGTTATAGGCGTTTGCAAACTGCCAGATATGGATGCTGGGAACTGAACTTGGGTCCTCTGCAACAGCAACAAGTACTTTAAACTCCTGAGTTATCTCATCTCCCCAGAACCAGAAATACATTTTGACATAGAATTTATCATTTTCATTTTCTATTTTCAAGACAACAAAATTTAAAAATTATAATCCCATGTGCATGCGCATGTGGTCAGTACTAGTTGGACATTGTGGGGAGAAAGAAGGAGGAGGAGGGGGAGGAGGAGCGGAAAAAGAAGAAAAAAAGAAGGAGAAGGAGAAGGAGAGGAAGAGGTGAAGCTAAAAGATGAACACATTGTGTGGTTATGGGGAGCACTGAAGGGGTGGATGTTAGGTATGGGGTACATATGACTATATTTTATTCATGTTTGATGACATTCTCAGAGCATAAAAAAGAACAATAAAAACTCCAAACATACAAGAACAACAAATATAGAGAGATCTGAGTGGGGCTGTTTATAAAGTAAGCAGTGGCCATAGGATCCTGACCCTGGAAGGCCCATCACTCAGCCCTTTTCATTAATACAATATTTCTTTTATTTTAGATGACATGTTGATATCTTTCAAACTTCCACAATTTGTTGGCCCTATTTTTATCTCTTTGAAGTAACAAATATATCAACTTTCTTAGAAAAATACTATTCTAGATTTCATGTATTTAGTGAGGGTTTGCCACATAGCAACACTTGTGCTTTGCTCTAGAAACGAACTGTCAGAAGCAGAGAGAGGTCCCTCTCTGCTGGAGTCCCCAGCACGTTAGCCTGTGTTTTAATACCTCCAAAGTCTCCTCTGCTATGGATCACTTACCATGTGTCCCACATGCTAAAATCAATTGTCTTCTCAAGCCTGGCTTGTCATTTCGTGAAAGACTATCTTGGTAGCTTTGCTGGGTGGTCCTTTGCCAGCCTCTGGTGTTTGAGGTTGCAGAAAACTAAGGAAGCTGCTGATAAATCCATCCCCTCAGAGCCTGCTGACATCGTCACCACACCCCCAACTAAACACCAAGGACTTTTGGGTGAGGGTTCTGAGGCTGAGCTGCAGCTCGGCACTCCGCTAACAAACCGGCCATCTGGACAGTCGGTTGGCTTGTCTGTGAGATGAATGGTCTAGAGGGAGCAACTCCAGGTTTCTCTTGGCTTTAGTGTTGTAAGGACGACAAGTCGGGTAAGGCTTGGTTTTATTTTTTTCGATCATGAGCTTCCAATTAGAGATTTCCATCAGGCAGAAGCTTCTATTCTCTTTAAAGGCCGTGACAACAGTTGTAGGGGAAGTTGCGCTGGAACATCCCACACCAACAGAGCAACTCACAGCCGCCATGGCCGGTCATTAATCACTGCCGCAGCATGAGGCAGAGGTTGCTGGTAACTGAGGAGTCTCTGCCCCGGCTGCTGATGGAACACAGAGAGCGTGGGGAGATAGAGGAGAATGTGTTAGCCAATAGTACTCAATTACCATGTTAGGCAAACCTTTGAAACTGACCAAAACCCAAGATAGAGTTGGAAGAGAGATTATGTTGACTTTATGAACATTTCAATCCCCTGTGGTGGAAGGAAGCAGACGGAGGACACCTGGGCTCCCAGGCAATCTCTTTCTCCTTCATTTTTGTGTGGGTTCCCAGTCTGTGGACGGTGCCACTCCCATCCAGGCTGGGCCTTCCTCCCTTATTTAGCTCTCTCTACAAACACTCACAGGCACATCAGAAGTGTCCTTAAACAGTCTCCTAGGTGCCTCTCAGTCTGCTGAGGCTGAGAATCAAGAAGGACCCTCACAGTTTCTGAGTTTCATATGTGGCCCTGCACCTGATTTCCTGCCCAGGTCTGGCCTGGGGGACCAGTGGGAGCCTGAGTTGAGGGGCAGCAAATCCATCCTGTACACACACAGGCTCCTGATGCCTTCCCAGGAAACTCAGAAAATGCCACCTCTGACTATTAGGATGCAAATCCATGCCCACAGTCTGCCATTCTCTTTTTGTTGGCTTTAAAACCTAGAAGTGTGAAGGCGTCCCCCACGTCTGTCCTTCATTTAAAATCACACTCCTCAGCCATCATTTCCCTCCAAGAAATCTCTGGGAAAGGCCCAGGCCACAGCCAATGGGCATACCCATATGAATGGGGAAGAGTCTCTTTTCCATTTAGGGAGGGGAATTCCAAGTCACCCACCCTTCCATTTAAGCTGTGAAGGGGGCAAAAGGCAAAGGACAAATCAAAGAGTTGGAAGGGACCTTAGAGAAGGGCTTTTCCCAGGTTCCCCTCTGGTTCTGGTGAAATCACTTGTGTAAGACTAATTATTTCTTGGTTCTCACACCCCATTATGGAAAAGGAATCATGCTAAAAATAAACCCTGATTCAGTAAATATTAAATCCAACAAAATTTGTGAAAACAATGCAGAACTTGAGTTTTCTACCGAAAGGTAAACTAGAGGAACATAAGAGCTGCATATACAACGGAACAATCCTACATAAATGTTGGTATTAAAAGGTGGTATGTATGACTCATTGGAATGAGAGACACCACTGTGTGTTATGAGGCTAGGCAAAGATATAAAACAGTAATAAGATCAAAGCCGCAACAATACAGAGACACTGGGTCGTTCATTTACTGCAAGGAGTCCTAAAAATGATATAGTCATTCAGTGCCATGATATGAAAATACATTATAAAACTAAATACACAACACAAACCCATGGGCACAGTCGTGGCTGCATGCACAGAGAAGTCTATCCAGGAGTGTGCGTGACATCTCTACTCAGCATAACTATGCACCAGAACGACACGTGTGTTTTCAAAGAGCAGGTGGTGAAACAGACTGTGGATGTCCATACCTTGAAATAGTACTCAGCAGTGAAAAAGGAATAAACCATGGACGTGTGCCATTGTGTGAGTTTGCATTGAATCAGGCTGAGCGAAAAAGCGAATCTCAGAAGGTGATTGGGAAGCAGGCATGCTGACCCAGGACCGTAATCCATCATCTTCAGAGAACTCCAAACAAGGACGAGCAGACTCAGCATATATAGGGTAAGGCCTTCTCTGTGTTCAGTAAACGTGGGCAGTTTCTTGCCGCAGCCTCATTGGAACAAGGTTGGCAAGCCCCCTGAGGCCCCCTTTAGCAAGGCTCTTAGTGGTGTAATGGCACTACCTTCTGTATGTTGTTGCATTGGTGATTAGGTTTGACCTATGGATTTGGGGTTGCACAAATGCTCAGAACAGAGCAGTTTGTGTTAGTATGACATTCCTGAACTGACAAGGTGGAACTGGAGAACTGGATGGAGATTGGAAGGCAGGGAGAGCAGTAAGGATCGGAAGCACAGGAAAGGGATTCTTTTTTAAGCTTTATTTATATATACGTGTGTGTATATACAAGTGCCAAGAGAGCCCAGAGGAAGATGTTGGATCCCCTGGCACTGCAGGTACAGACAACTGGGGGGCTCTCTGATGTGGGTGCTGGGAGCCCGACTCTGCAACAGCTGCAAACCCCCTTAACTGTCAAGTTTTGTGGGACTGGATCCATCTGCCTTCTGACTCTGGTGACAGCTACAGGAACCCATATACATGATATACTTGCAGATTTATGCCCATAAACATACGTGTAAGGAGAGCAGGACACATAGAAGAACATGAGTTGATTACAGCATTGTCAAAATTCTGGTTGGAACCCTGAACTATGGTTTCCAATGGCATTCCCATGGGGAAATCAGCTATAAGACTCGTGGACTTTCTATGTATTATCTGCCACACAAGAATGTAAAACAGATAATTACCTCAAAATGAAATGAGGCTTCCAGTATTTATGTGGAAAACAGCCTAGCTAGGCGGAGCCTGTGTGGGATGTTGGAGGGCATTGCTTGCTCGAGGTTGTCTGTATGCAACAGATTCCACTAGAGCTAATTCAGGCACAAAGGGACATAACCAGAGATGGAGGGGTTTCACACATCAGGAGGGCTGAGAAGCAGGCTGTGAGCTAGGCTAGGGATGACTCCCTGCAAGCCGCTGAAGGGCCGCCTGAATCGGAACACAAAGAGGTGCTTCTCCTGCTGGCCCAAGGCCCCCCTCCCCACCTTCTGGACCACACTGTCTTGTACCTGCCAGTTGCTGCCTCTCCTCAATCAACAGTTGTTTTGCCCGAGAAACTACAGGCACAGCACTTCCTGCTCCTCACTCGGTGCTTTAGATTCAGAGCACATGGCTTTCCCGGGAAACCTGAGGGGCAAGGGAATCAGAGAAATGTTCCTTCTGTGTTTCCGGCTACTAAAGGGAAACCTGGCTTTGGGAATTTGAGCGGCATTTAGTGGGGCTTTCTTCTGCACATATATCAGCATTTCTACTAGGAGTG
Organism: Dicrostonyx torquatus; assembly: GCA_028555095.1. NCBI lineage: Eukaryota > Metazoa > Chordata > Mammalia > Rodentia > Cricetidae > Dicrostonyx > Dicrostonyx torquatus. Next base: position 13,594,050 of record JAQHUG010000020.1, read on the forward strand.
AGTCTCTGTATATCACGGGGTAATCCATCATTTTCTTCTTGTTCTCTGTGTATTTTTTCTGTGTGTGTCTCTTACAAAAAGATATGCTAACATCAATGAAAGCAAAAACCTATTCCACTTTAAAAGCCACACAAACAAGTCGTCGGCGAGTTGGTAGGGAGCGTGGCAGCGGGGCTGCAGAGATGGGGATCCGATTATCTCCAAAGCACCTTTAAAGTCTGAGAGCCTGTGCTGCCATGATAAATGAGCATCCAGCCAGACACTGGCAGGCTCGGAGCTGGGAATTAAAATGTCGTCTCTAAAAACGTGGCAGGGTTGTGAGACAGCTCCGTGGGTAGAGGTGCTTTCTGAGCAAGCCTGATGATCCAAGTTCAATTCCCAGAGCTCAAGGTAGAAGGAGACAACCAGGAAGATGTCCGCTGGCCTTCCCACTCTTGTCTTGTCATGTGTTTACCTAAACACAATACATACACACACACACAGGTACACATAATACACACAAAGGAACACATAACATGCAGACACACACAGATATACACTGGCACAAGCACAGACACAAACACACACTCAGGCACACACTCATGTACACACAACACACATACACACACATGCATACACACACATACACAGGACCAACACACAGGCACATATAATTCACAGACACATATACACAGTTACACATAACACATACACAGGCACACACATACAGGCATACATAACTCACAGACACACACACACACACACACACACACACACACACGGGCACACATACATGCAACAGACCCACACAGAGGCACACATAATTCACAGACCCACACTCAGGCACACATAACATACATATACAGCACATGTGTACACAAACATCATACACAATAGCAATAAATACACTAATTGTTTAAAGAGCCATAGCAGTGAGTGACAGGCTGGAGAAGGCAATATTGTGTGACAGGGACTCCAGCAAAATCAGAAGCAGAAAGTGAGGTACCCCATGAAAATTCAGGCCCATGGTCATTTAACCTTCCAATATCTTTCAAATGAATCATTATGAAAGAAATCATGATTCTAAATGCTGTTTTCAACTCTAATTGTGGTCCTTGCTGATGGGGTCAGGGCCAGGACTCCTGTGTGATCTGTCCCTACAATGTCTCTACTGGCAGCTCAGTTTTTATAATTTTATAATTTTTTCAACCAACTCTGTGGAGGCCACATACAACACTTCAAGCCACAAAGTATGCAAGTAGCCCTTGCTATACCTAAAATCTGCCTTTGAAATTCAAGGTTTAGGGGATTGCCTTTGTCTCTGCCCCTTCCATAGGCATCATATCAGCTGGCAGGACATAGAGGAATCCTGTGTTTACTAACTTCTTCAGTCTTAACAGCTGTGAGGTAGGTGAGTAGTTTAAAAAGGTGTGTGTGTGTGTGTGTGTGTGTGTGTGTGTGTGTGTGTGTGTCTTTCATGTGTGGAGGCCAGAAAAAGGCGTTTGATCCCTAAGAGCTGAAGCCTTGGGCATCTGCAGGACATCTAGCTTGCTATGTGGGTATCGGATCCAAACTCCAGTCTTTATGATTGTGTAGCAAGTGTTCCTGACTGCTGAGATATCGCTACAGCCCATCTTCAGTACTGAGCACATCTTTGTGTCTGAGCGCTGTTTGGACAGAGTTAGCCCAACGACATCCTGTGTTGTTTTCAAAATTGGAATGGAGTCACTGATACCAAGAGGCCATCTGCAGGAGTTCCTCAATCCCTTCTGCTGTTTAGTATCCCAACCATTTAGAGTCATTTTTACAACCCAGTCTCTTTTGAATTCCCTGTCAAACCTAGTAGTTACCTGTGCATAGGCCACCTAGAAGTCTAGGGAGCTAACTTCCTATAATGGGGGACACAGATCAATCAGAAATAAAACCTGTAGGTACACTTTTCTTGGCTACCCTCAGGAAGTATTTATATATATAATTATATAATCTCTCTTTTAAAAGATACACAGTGAGATTGAGAGACCATACCATGAGAAGGTGCCATCCCACAAGAAGGTACCATCCCATGAGGAGGTGCCATCCCACGAGAAGGTGCCATCCCACGAGAAGGTGCCATCCCATGGGAAGGTTCCATCCCACGAGAAGGTTCCATCCCACGGGAAGGTGCCATCCCAGAAGCACGGCATGGGCTTCTGTCTGCTCATTGGCCTGCCTCAGTTTTTTAATCCTGTCCTCAGTGTTTTGTGCTCCAAGCAGTGTGACTATACAATCACTCACGATTTACTCTGGCTCTAGAAACCTCAACTTGCAGGAAAAACTCTGGCAAAGTTACAGCTGGTAAGATCCAAGGCCAAGATTAGAGCCCAGATTCCGTTTTCCAAAATCGTGGTGTTTAATCACTTAATATCCTGCATCGAAAGAGCTAGGGAAAGAGATAAAAGCCATTAAGTTCTTTTCCACAATTCCTTTAAAAGAGGAACTCATACAACAATGTAGTATAGTGTGTGTGCGCACGTGCTCTCCTTTACCAAGAAGATTGCAGGTTGTCAGGTCTAGCAGCAAGCGCTTTCACCCATTGAGATAAGCTGAGAACCAATAAGATCACCTCTAAAATAAGCCTCCCCTAACCCCCAGCTTCACCCCTCATGAACCTCATATTCTCTTTGTTTCCAGCTGGGCACTGAAGTCTCCTGAATCAAATGGTAATTTTGTTTATTTTGTCCCCCAACAAGAGTATGATGGGGATCCCAGGGTCCTAAACAAAGGGGCCGTATGTGAGACACCTCATGGAGCACCTGCAGGGTCATTTGGTGACAGCCCCAGAGGTGTGTTCCTGAACACAGTTTTGTTTAGCTTGGCAAAAAAAAATCCCAAATTGTATCTGGTAAATGCTCACTCTATTCTTATTACAGAGTAAATAGGAAGCCAGGTGCAAAGAAGTAATTATATAAGCATGGAGAGACCCACATCTGCAGGGAAGATGTGTCAGGAAGCAACATTGAGCTGGCTGCAGTGGGACTTCCTTGTAAATCTGGCACTTGGCAGTATGAGGCTGGAGAATAGTATTACCAAGAAAATCCAAGGACGGACTGAGCTATATAGCCAGTCCCAGTATGAGCAAAATAAAGCAACAAGAACCCCCAGCTATCAATGGCCGGGATGTAGCTCCGTGGCAGAGCACTTGCTTAGTGTATACAAGACCTTGGGTTTGCCCTTCAGTGCCACAAAGAAAAACAGCGTGCCAAATGTTCCGACTGCAGTTTCCTTCTTGAAGTTGGCGTTGGCTTTCAAGAGTACTTTAAGCAAATAAATTGTTGGAGTTCTAACTATTTAAGGAGCACATGGCAGATTTGTGCAGTCTGGGGAAAGCCCGGGATGGTCAGACAATCGGTGCTGTGTGGGACCTCGTGCATAGACGACTCAGGCAGCTGCCACTCCATAATGAATACTGATACCTGCTTGGTCCTGCTGCCCTGCTAGAATTCTCTAATTGACTGTCCCTGCTTTAACTCATGTAAGTGTCATAAGGAAGCCTAGCACCTTCCTCAACATAGAGACGAAAAATAGAGCAGAGGGACTAATTAGTCTATGGGCACTGAGCATGAAATCCAAGAGTAGGAGTTGACTGAACGTAAGCCCAGGGCATGACATATGCGGACGGGAACTACTGGAACAGAGAAGAAGGGTAAAGGACCTGGTAAAGCAGCAGGCGAGCCTGGGAAGAACAGTGTGTGCAAGCCTTGGGCCATGTACTGACTCAGCCATGGAGATAATAGATTGAGCACACTCTTCGAAGGGGCGCTGCTACTTACCGGTGGTTGCCAAGGCTGATTCCTTCTCAGCGGGACTGAGAACACCAGCTCGGCCTGCGAGCGGCCTATCAACTCTCCCGTATGATAAGAAGGAAAATTGCCTCTTCATCTCCATTATTGCTTCACTTAAGAAAATGTTATTAACCTTTAAAAAACTTACCATTTTGTTTTCCTGGAGTTTGGTCAAGGCCCACATTTATCTTGAAACCGCTAGTTTCTGCACATTTTTTTAATTGAAGGGCTTTAGGGCAAATTCAATTAAGTTGTGGTATGTGAAATGAAACTTGCAATATATTAAAAATATTCCGCTGCACAGTTCACTAATTACCCAATTTGTAATTTGAGTCCCATTGTCGTTTCCACACTACCTCAGAAGACATGCTCAGAAGAAATGACTGAGGGCTCCCACAGTCACGCATGTCCATAGGCAATCGGCCTTAAAGGCAGCCTGCCTGTGATGAGGCCACTCTAGACTTAGGGAAGCACAGAGCTGGAGGGGCCCCGAGATCTGCTTCCCAATCCTTCACATCATATGAGCAAAACGGTGCTCAGGGAAAGGAATCTGTTCAATAAGGATAACAGATAACAGAAAACGGGGTCCAGCGTGTGCTGTTGGACAGTTCAACTTCCTAGAAATCCTGTAGTGGGGGTGCCAGTGTCTTGGGCTGTGGAGCTTGACAGAGACGTGAATGGGTCTGTCACTCACAGCTCTGGGACCTGCACGTCCTCTCTAGTCGCCTCCAGTTTCTACCCCCTGCATATATTGGTTACCAGGAGTCGTCACTGGATGAGCGCCGTTACCAGGAGTCATCACTGGACGAGCCCTGTTACCAGGAGTCGTCACTGGACGAGCCCCGTTACCAGGAGTCATCACTGGATGAGCTCTGTTACCAGGAGTCATCACTGGACAAGCCCTGTTACCAGGAGTCATCACTGGACGAGCCCTGTTACCAGGAGTCATCCATCACTGGACAAGCCCTGTTACCAGGAGTCATCACTGGACGAGCCCTGTTACCAGGAGTCATCACTGGACAAGCCCTGTTACCAGGAGTCATCACTGGACGAGCCCCTTTACCAGGAGTCGTCACTGGAGGAGCCCCGCCCACTGCATTCTGCTCCCAGCTGCCTTGCAGGGAGTGGAGGGGAAGAGTGGGTAGTGGGATTCTGGACCTATGCTTCCATCTCTCTGGATTGGCCATACCAGAAAGCACTTCAAGACTCACTCAGCTATCTATAAGCAATTGTTTTTCATTAACCGCAGCTGTCTGTCTCTTGTTAGCACAGGCAAAGCCGGGCAAGTGAACAGCTGCTTCATCTCCCCACGCAATTGTTAGGGCAAATGTCCATAAATCATTATGCAAATTTGTCAACTGAGACCATGTGGGTAGAAGGGTTTTCAATTGCAGGCACTGAACTTTATGCTTCAGGAATATTTTAGGCAGATATAACCTGTAATATGGAAAATAATACTTGATATTATTTCCTTTTAATAAGTGCTGTTATAACATCTTTTTAATTAATGTCAGTTTTGATAAAAAATAATACTGACAAACCAACCATTCAATGGAACTATTTAATTTTTGTTCGTGGGGGGTCAGAAAAATTCTGCTTGAACATTGAAAAACTCTGGCATTTGCATATATGCTGCAACAGATAACATATGTTGAACATTGAAAAACTCTGGCATTTGCATATATGCTGCAATAGATAACATATATTGCTTATTGTATATCGCTATCTACTTTTTAAGACCTTCCAATTTTTTAAAATATATTTTTATCATTAATGTCTTTCCCTTTTCCCCCTCCAGAGCATGCGCGTGTGTGTGTTCTCTAGGAATCTTACCATCTCGTCTTTTATAAACCTATTTATTACTAGTGTTCTAGGTTATTTACAAAATGTACTAAATCTTCTCTATGCCATTTATCTGATCAGTTTATTGACTCATTCATTATACTGATCATCAAGAACCATTTATCAAATAAATGGCTTTCTAGGAGCTAAAAAAATGAAAGATGAAGTCTTGGTCGTCCAAAATGACTTCAGCACCCAAACTGGTCATTACCCTTGGTGTATACAATGCAGATTTTACATGTGCTGGAGAAACCATGGACAGGGCACTGCAGGAGTATGGATGGAGAATTAACTTGAGATAGAAGTATAAAACATGATTTCAGACATGAAGTGACACATGATGAATGTTAGTACTCCAGAGACAGTCAGAAGGAAATCATGAGTAAAGACATGAGAGGGAATATCAGCTTGAAGATCTATGGACCCAGCCTCTGAGATCTGTAGAGCCAGGAGAGGTGAATTACAGGAAAGGAGATGGGCATATTAGTTTGTGGTATTTTGGAACAAACATCAATCAACAATTGTTAAGCTAAGAATGAATAGAAGGAGGTAGAGACAACTTGCTATAAAGAACTGCGGTATCTCAGTGAGTATCTGGGCACAATAATGCATTAGGCTCTTAGAAGCAATTATAATAAAAAATTAAACTTCCAGGCATCTCTACTCTCTCTTCTGTTGTTGCTATTTTTACTTTTACACTTTTTTGGCTCTTTGGGGCTTGCCACCCAGCTCCCAAATAAATCCGCAGAATCTCATTCTTACTTATGAAGAACTGACCTTAACGTAGCCAGTTTTTCTTAATTTAAATTATCCCATCTACCTTTTGCCTCTGGGCTTTTGTCTTTCTCTATTCTATATACCTTTCTTTACTTCTTACTCTGTGGCTGGCTGTGAAGCTGAGTGGATGGCCCCTGATATCCTCTTCTCCTCCTTTTCTCACTCCCTAAACTCCCCTTCCCAGATTTCTCCTCCTACTTATTCTCTCTGCCTGTCAGTCCCACCACTTTCTCTCTCCTGCCTAGCTATTGTCTGTTCAACTCTCTATTATACCTATCAGGTGTTTTAGGCAGGCAAAGTAACACAGCTTCACAGAGTTAAACAAATGCAACATGAAAAGGCAGCACATCTTACATCATTAAACAAATACCCCACAGCATAAATGAATATAACACATCTAAAACTAATATTCTGCAACACTCTTGCTTTCTTCCTCCTCATCTTCCTCCTCTCCATCCTCTTATATCTCCTGTTTTCCTAGATTTTGTGTCAGTAAATACAGCCACCTGCAGCAACCTTGTACTTTGGACCCCCAAATAAGATTGCCTGATTCTCTTGTGTCCATTTCCGAAGTTCCCGGCAAAATCTTTGAATTCTCCAAGTTGGACTCAGAGACCAACTTTGGAAACAATATACTGAGGCTTGGAAGACAGGCATCAGAGTTCCATAGCAGCAGGGATACACCTGTGGGAACTGTAGTAATCCAAGGAGAGGAGGGAACCTGGGAAATGGTGAGATGGGTGCCAAACTGTGGGGAAGACAAATGCGGATGTGCATTATTATGAAGGAGAAAGTCAAGGATAGAGTCATTAACAGCATTGAGTGATATGCCAAGGACTGTAGGCAATACACATTTTATCCCATGGCCAATCCATGTATTCTTGTCTCATAATTGGCCTTCTGCTAATCTGAGGTGGTTTGGTGTGTGTGGTTTTGGTCTTTGACTTGGTTAAGGCAGAAAGAATGGAGCTAAGTCTCTAAGTATTACCTATTTCTCTGGTGTTGGCAAAGCAGCCACAAGCTCTTCCTGCCGTGTAGAAATTACCAAGTTGTCATAAGGACACATGACAATGCTATGGTCTCCATGCACACAATCTAATGGATACACTGAAACACAATCATGACCATGCTGTATCTTCTGCTCCCCTGGGCTCCTGCTCCAGTCTCTACAGACTTGAGGCAAGTCCCATCCCTTCTCCATTATCTTCCCTTACCTCTTTCCACTGTTTACCTAAGAAGGGAAACTCTTAAGAGTTGTTGAACAAAAATCTAGGAAAAGCAGATTTCTATTTTTTTTCCCATGTTGGAAGGACAAGGCTAAGGGCTGCAGGAGATAGATGGCTGCAGATTGAGGTTAGAGGCAGCAACACCAGTGAGGAGGATTGTTCCATTAATCTAAGTTAAAAATAATCCAGTACCAAGGCTGCAGCAGGGAGAGAGTGACGGACACCGGGACATTAGATCCCAACAAGCTGGCATGGAGCCTTGTCTTAGGGAACTTCTAGCAACAAAACATAGAAAACAAACACATTCGGTCCAGGGGATGTTAGGTTCAGAAAGAGGGTAGTTTGCAGAGTAACAGACAGTATCTTCTCTGAACATTTGCTTGATTCTTTTGCTGGCTTTTGTGTTGGTTTTGTGTCTCAAGGTGGCAACAAGATAATCACAATTTCACACCTCAGATCATCCTTGAAACCGTGCAGAGAGGGGAACATTTTTAGAATCTTTCAAAGAAGAACAAACTCCCCACTAGCCCCTTCATGGGAGGATTCCAACAGACTCCCTGAATCGGGTCTCACGTTCATCCTGAAAGAGCTGTGCCAAGGGAATGGGCTAACTCTGAGTTATGGTGAAGCCTTCCTGAGGCTCAGAAAGGGACTCACGTCTCCAGAAACAGGGATGCTGTGTTTGGGGGTAGGGAGGCTAGAAGTGAATAAAAACAGCAGCCAAATCCAGGGCTTGCATAAATGTGGGGAAGGCGGGTGTAACAGGTGCTCAGCAGGAGAGAGGAGGGAGCAGTGTTCATCATCACTATGCACAGGTTCACGGGGTCACACGATCAGGTAGATTCACCAGGAACAGGAGGGCAGGAGGCCAGTAACAGTTTGGAGCAGATCAGCTTGGATGGGAATGAGACACATTTCTATAAAGCTGTGATCTTGAAGCTAAAATGGGTTTGGATTATAGATAGAGTTTTGGTTGTTAGAAAAGACATCAATAGTCTCACCTAGCCCTGAGCCCTGCATCCTACAATACCGACTTTCTAGATCACATGTGCCGACTGGAATAATACTGGCACAAATGGTACAGAGTAACTAGCCACTTTCTGATTGGAATTGAAGCCTGTACAGCAGAAATGAATTTGGTGCCTCGTGTTGTAATTCTCGTCAAAAATCCATGACTGAAGTGGCCTTAGGATAGAATCTGCTATTGTTATTGGCTAAACAGCCATGTTGTAAAATTGCCTTCTAAATTATATTCATACCCAAAGACCTGGCTTCTCTCAACCCAACCTTGTTCAGAGAAGCTTCTTTTTGCAAAGAGCAACAATCAAAGCAGAAACTCATAACTGTTCCAAGTTCTGAGAATAATAGACCAGGAACACTTCCCCCTAAATAGGATACCTTCACAACAGGGCTCGGGGAACACTGCAGGGTAAGTGGGAAGGGTATAAGCGGTTACGCAGGGAATTGGGAGGAAAAATGGGAGGATGGATATGATTGTATTTCATTGTATACTCGTACAAGCTTCTCAAAGAACGAAAACATAATAGAAAATAATAACGTTAAAAGATGTTGCTACATAGCATCCAGGCACACAGCGAGGTCGTTGTTAGATGAGGTCACCCGAAGAGCCATGCAGAGTAGCAGGGACAAAAGGATTCATCTCTGCAGAGAGCCGAAAACTGAGACTCACGACTCACTAAACGCATTTGCAGATCAAACTGGCATCCTTTGAATGTGGATAGCTGTTGCAGTAAAAATTTCTCCATAACTAAATGATTTCCAATCCGTGACTGACAGCTCATTCTTTTTAAAAGCAGCATTCCCCAACAACAAAATTCACTCATTCTGCAGAGCGTGGAAAAGACTTTGGAGTTCAGAGCAACTGGCTTTAACTAAACAAATGAATACTTCGTGAGTTTTAAAAATGTTTGGAGTCCCTTTATGGCATTAGTAACCAGGCATATAGTAAGTAGGCCAGATGGCTTCTGTAGGAATGAAGACATGTTGAAATTGTAGTTGGTTACTTTGTTGTTAGATTTAATAAATTCAATTAGATAACTTCTAGGGGGCGACTAGCAGAGTGCAAAGAATATTAAAAGCCAAATCCAGCAAAAAGTGTAGGGAGTACAGGACAAGACCTGGGTTGGCTGGCTTCTGGGAACAAGGGACCTGAGAACCTGGCTCTTTTGGGCTCTCGGAGTCTGTGGCTGGCTGGCCTCATGGTGCTGCAAGTCCTTCCTATGGAGTCTGCACAGACCCAGGAAGCTAGCCTTTTGTACTCCCCTGTTTGAGCTCACCCACTTAGAGAGCTCAGACCAGGCAACGTGGGGCGTGGAGAAGGAACGCTGAGCCTGTAGAGGTCTTTTCTCCCCAAGGTTTCCTGCCGTCTTAACTTAGAACACATTTCTCATGCTCATTAAAAGACTTCTCTTGGACAATTTTTCTAAGTCCAAAAGGAAAAACTATTTCAATGCTAGACAATAATCAAGCCTGATAAATACTCATGGGGAATTCAGGAAAAAAAAAATCTCCTTGTTCCAACTCCATAACAGAGATACTTAACGAATAAGAAAGGAAGACAGTGCAGAGTCAGAACTGGCAGATGTATAACTCAGGGCCGTGTGTGTGTGTGTGTGTGTGTGTGTGTGTGTGTGTGTGTGTCCCAGGCTTGCAGGGGGCCATGACACCAGACATTCTGGACTGGTTTCTGACCTGTGAGGTATGAGCGGACCTCACACCCACATTCTTCCACAGCTCAGCTGTCCCTGGCATGCCAATTCCCACACCTCATTTCCTAGTCCTCATTTGTCCCTTAGGGAAGTGAGTGTATGAAGCCTGGCTCTCCAGGCGAGTCAGCGGAGGATTAAAGGTAGGTTGTGCAGGGTTAATCTATCGCCTTGACTTTGGAAGGGTTGCTAAACCTCTCTCTGTTTTAGGTCGCAACCTGTAAAGAGGACTCTGGGTCTTTCACGGAGGTGCCCAGAGCAGTGCCTGCTGCACTCCGAGCGTTGTATAAGTACTGGCAACTTTTTAAAAGCTGAACTAGTTTATAAATGTTTGACAGTTTCAAGCTTTCGTACACGTATTGTGATCATACTTGCGCTCCTTTATCCTCTCTTGCCCACCCTACTTCTTCCCAAGCAGTTCTGCTCCGACTCCCATGACATCATCGTATTGCCGTGCGCATCGTGTGCTATGAGTTCCTGAGTACAACCACCATGTCATCTTCGAAAGACAGGGTTCCGTAGCACTCTTCGCCATCCTCTGACTCTTAGGTTCCTTCAACTCTATTTTCTTTTTTGCACCTCGCAGAGGGTGATATAGATTTCTTGCTAACAGCTGTGCAATAAAAAGTCACTTTCCCCCAGTCCTTTGTTTCGCATCTGACAACGAGGTACTCTGATCGAGACTTGGAACCTATGGCTACAAACACATATTTAGAAGTCAACTGAACTATATTTTCACGTAGCAAGACCTGTGACTTTCCTAGCCATAGCTTTTGAACAGATTTATAGTACTAGGCACCAACTGCCTCCCATGAAGCAGGCTTCAAATCCAATTTAAAAAAAAAAAAAAAAGCAGCTAGTTACCCCGAGAGCAGTAATGCCACTATTGCACCAACGGGTACATCTGGCTTGACAGATTAGTATTGTAACAAACCGGGTCTAGAGCTGGGAAAGGGGACTACTGACCTAATTACCCCAACAATTTACACAACCCCTTCTGATACCTTGAAACCTAGATAGCAGGGAGGATGCTTCCAGCTCGGCTCTAGCTTGACTTTTGCCCTACTTCTGTGGTGCCTTCAAGTTCTCCAACATTTCCCGCAGTTCTGACTTTACCGGGAGCTGTGACTTTAGGACCAGCGCTCAGCTTGGCTTGTTTGGCCCAGGTGTCTCAGTAGACAGAGCCACATCTTGCAAACATTCCACAGCCAGAAACGCAGCTGCTAAGCTGCATTTTCATCACTACCAAATATTTCTAAACTCTCTGAGAAAAGCGTGCTTTTAAAATAAGGTAAAGGATTTCAATTAGGCTTTGCAAAATCTTGTAAAACCATGCCCCACAGCGGCTCTCCTCGTATTAAGTGGAGCCGTATGGGAATTAACTATCAGGAGAGATGGATAAGAGCCTGCAAACCCCTTGATGGGAACCCTCACTGCTCCTGGTCAGAAACCACACCCCCGACTGAGGTCTAGAACTGCAGGGGGATGAGAGAGGGAGGTTGTGCTGCCTAAACCTTTGTCTGACAGAGAAAAGTAGGATTTTAGGCGCTGTCTCTGCTTTATCTCCTACCCATTTCAGACTCCTTTAAATCAGGAATGTGTGTGAGAGTCATACCATCCTTGGCATAGTTTGACTCCAGGTTTTTCCTTCAGATTGAAGCTGGTGTGATTCGCTTTTAGCCCCACCCTACAGCCGAAGATCCCGAATGCTCATGGAAATGGTGCTCCATTTAGAAAACATTGACACTGAGACACCATGGGGCATGAAAGTCAAGACTGGTGGGCTTGAGGGCACGGCATGTAGACTGTTTGAAGACGCATCCATTGCCCCCTCTAGATGAGGCCTTTCATTTGGCAACATATTTAAATCGCATTTCAATACATAATTTCATTAATAATTATTCAAAAAGCTTTGCGTAATAATTCACTTCTGATGTTTCAAACAGACTGGGTATGATAAAGAATGCTTTAAAAACTGAGAAGCATGCATGTATAACTCAGAGGTAGACTATTACAGGCTAATGTAAGAGGAGTGCCATGGAGGTAAAGTGATTTGTACCTGTAACATGCTAGAATTTCATTTTTGATGTTGTATTCATGTTGACTTTTGGGGCCACTCTGTAAGGCAGGGGCAAAGTCCCCATGGGAACCTGAACTGATTGGCACTAAAATTCCAGCTTACATCTGTGACAGTTTAATGTGCTATGTCTCTTAGCATGTTATATGCCTGTCCATCCCATCATTGAATCTGTTCTGGGTGGGGTCTTTATCTATATATAAAGTGGGTGAAAGAGAACTCTGGGGTTCTGGGGCCAGCCTCCATATGTCAGTCTCAGGGGGAATATTCACAGCCAGCAACTCATGACAGTTTTGTTATTAAGGACACCCATGTGCAGGGTCTCAGGGGAAGACGGGATGGCTGCCGTTCTATTTCCTTTAGAAAGAACTCCACTCAGCAGGGAGTCCTCATAAGGAAAGAAGTCTCTAGGGTAGAGTTCCCAATAAGAGATACTTGCAAAGATCAGGATGGCAGTGCCATGTCACCTGGTTGGTCAAGCCCTGTCCTGGGGTGACAGCAGACCATCACACAAGGAAGGAGATGAGTCCAGGCTGCAGGCCCAGTGAATACCGAGCTATTCAAGATTCAACCTATGGCCAAATGCCTACATTTTAGAGCAACATTTTAAAAACCTGCTCTAACTCCTCTGCTAGGAATGACTTACTAAAAGATATCTACTCCTGGTAGGGCTTGACTCAGGATGCAGGGATAGTTTTCTCTTTTAAATAGCAGCTTCTAGTGCCCATTGCTTGGAAGGCAACACCATGTATGGATAAGCCCAGGAATTGGGCGTTCCCAAGTCTTCAACCTGTGCGGAGACTAACTGCTGTCTCCAGAGCGTGCATCTTCAAAGGATCCAGTATGTATGGCATTGCCTTGCGGTACGTATGGTATTGAACCTCCGAGTTCACAATGAAACTAGCTCCCCACTTCCAATTTAACAGCACTCCTGGGGTCGAGGCCCCATGCTAAGCACGGTGTGTATGTTTGTGCCAATGTGTATTCTTTACTTATTTCTCACAGTGACCCTGGGACTTGACGCTGTTGTTTCATTTTGTCAAGGAGCCAAGTGAGTCTAAGAGAGGTTAAGTGATTTGCTGAGGTCATGAAGCTGGTGCGCAAGGCTCTGCCCTCCAAACACTGTGTTCCAGTGCTGAAGGAAGCTCGTTCAGGGGAGAAACCCAAGGTCAGACCTGCCTTGAGCAAGCTTTATAAACTTCCTTAATTGAGTTAACTTTCATTCAAAAAAAAAAAACCCTAGATCACCTTCTATATTGTAAGCACTGTAATATGTAATATATTGCAAGCAGTGAATATATTCACTGCTCCAGAGAAGAGATGAGCTAAAGTCCCTGTTCTTATATAACTCATACTATAAAACAGTGTAACATTTTTATCATCTGTATTGTTTACAGCTGGTAAGGATGAACCTAATAAACCCACCCACACATATACTGTAAAATAATATTGCTACAAATTTAAAAATTCAAAAGATTAAATAAAACCAATGAGACAGGCATTATATTGACAACACATGCTAACTTCTACGAGGAAATGGGTATACTGAAAGGATCCTGGAAAGCGGGGAGAGAGCCTTGCATCAATTTTTAATGGGGTTATCATGATAGCCTCAGATTAATGGAGAAGGTGGCATTTGATGTCTGGGAAAGGAAGAGCCTTGAAGAAACTGAGGTAGTTAGTCAAAGTGTATCAGAGAAAGGAACTCCAGGGAGAGGCCAGACAACTCTCTTAAGGCAAAGCTTGTCAGACACTTTGGAAGTGACCAGAAAGACATCTTTGAAGTGGACAGTATGGTTGCCTTGATATCAGAGAAGCGAACATCTGGTTTGCTAAGGACTTAGTGGGCTACCGTAAAGAATTTGGCTCTCACTTAGCAAGAAATGGTTAGCTACTGCCAACCAAGACATCTTGAGCAGGGCAGCGACTCTCTGAAGCTTTCTTTTCTTTCATTTTTGTTAAAACAGGATCTCACTGTGCAGCTGAAGTTGGCCTCCAATTTCCAATTCTGTGTCTACCAAGTCCTGAGTTCACAGGTGTGCCCCTGACATCCTGCCTGTACTTTCTTCTTAAAGATCTGTAACTGAGTGACATCTGAGGCTAGACTAGAGAAAGACAGAAGGAGAAATAAGATGACCTGAGGTGACCAGGAAACAAGCTTGAAGCTTGGCCTAGGGTTGGCTGAGGTTCATGAAGGTGTTGAAGAATTGCTTAGACTCTAAATTACTTTTAAGGGTAGAACCAACAAGACCTTCTGGCGGGCTGGGTGTGTGAGAGATATTAAAAAAAATGTCCTTTGTTTTGTAACAAATATAATAAATCCCATTTTAAAAAAAAATGGTGACAAGGCCACTTAGAAGAAACTCAAATTTCTTCAGGTCAGCACTTCTTGAAACTGAAATATATGCTTAAGCTTCTTTTCTTCCTAGAAACTGTGCTGTCATCTATTGGCCTATAGATGACGGTAAGAGTGAAAGACCTGTATGACAAGAATTTTAAGCCTTGGAAGAAAGAAATTATGGAAGAGATCAGAAAATGAAAAGATCTTCCATGCTCATTGATCTGTAGGATTAATGTGGTAAAAATGGTGATCTTACCAAAGGCAATCTACAGATTTAAAGCAATCTCCACCGAAATCCCAACACAATTCTTCACAGACCTCAAAAGAATAATACTCCACTTCACATGGAAAAACCAAAAGCCGAGGATAGCTAAAACAATCCTGTACAATAAAGGAATTTCTGTAGGTATTACTGTGCCTGACTTCAAGCTCTACTATAGAGCTATAGTAATAAAAACAGTTTGGTGTTGGCATAAAAAAAAGACACATGGATCAATGGAATTGAATTGAAGACCCTGACATAAATTCACACACCTACGAACACCTTATTTTTTTTTTTTTACAAAGAAGCTAAAAATATACAATGGGAAAAAGAAAGCATCTTCAACAGATGGTGCTAGCATAACTGGATGGTGGCATGTAGAAGAATTCAAATAGATTCATATCTGTCACCCTACACAAAATTCAAGTCCAAGTGGACCAAGGACTTCAATATAAATCCAGTTACACAGAAGTTGATAGAAGAGGAAGTGGGAAGTAGTCCTGAACGCATTGGCACAGGAGACTACTCCCTGAATTTAACCCCAGTAGCACAGACACTGAGATCAACAATTAATAAATGGGACCTCCTAAAACTGAAAAGCTTCTATAAAGCAAGGACACTGTCAATAAGACTAAATGGCAGCCTATACAATAGGAAAAGATCTTCACCAACTCCACTTCTGACAGAGGTGGAGTTTGTATATATAAACTCAAGAAACTAGACATCAAAATACCAAATAATCCCATTAAAAATGGGGTGCAGATTTAAACAGAGAATTCTCAATGGAAGAATCTCAAATGACTGAGATACACTTAAAATAGTGGTCAACACCCTTAGCTATCAGGGAAATACAAATCAAAATGACTCTGAGATATCATGTTAGAACTGTCAGAACGACCAAGATCAAAAATGCTAATGATAACCTATGCTGGAGAGGATGTGGAGTAAGGGGAACACTCCTCCACTGCTGGTGGGAGTGCAAACTTGTACAGCTACTTTGGAAATCAGTATGGTGTTTTCTCAGAAAATTGGGAATCAATCTATCTCAAGACCCAGCAATACTACTCTTGGGCATATACCCAAAGGATGCTCAATCATACCACAAGGATACTTGCTCAACTATGTTCAAAGCAGCATTATTTGTAATAGCCAGCACCTGGAAACAATCTACATGCCCCCAACTGAAGAATTAATAAAGAAAATGTGGTATATCTACACAACAGAGTATTACTCTTTGGCTGGGGGAGAGACAAAGACATCATGAAATTTGCAGGCAAATGAATGGAACTAGAAAAAAATCATCCTGAATGAGGTAACCCAGACCCAGAAAGACAAGCATGGTATGTACTCACTCATAAATGGATATTAGATGTAAAAAAAAGGATAACTAGGCTACAATCCTCAGGCCCAGAGAAATAACGTAACAAGGAGAACCCTAAGAGGGACACATGGATTTCCCTGGAAAGAGGAAATAGATGAGATGTCCTGGGTAAACTGAGGCTGGAGGGTGGTGGATGGAAGAGCATGGATGGTGGGAACATGGGGGATCAGGATGGTCAAGCTGGGATGGGGTGGAGGGGGAGAGAAATGAAAGAGATATCTTAATAGAGTGGGCCATTATGGAGTTAGGAAGAAGCCTGGTTTCAGGGAAACTCCCAGGAACCCACAAGGATGACCCCAGCTAAGTATTCTAGCAATAGTGAAGAGGGTGCCTGAACTGGTCTTCCCATGCAATCAGATTGGTAACTACTGTAATTGTCATCATAGAGCCTTCATCCAGTACCTGATGGGAGTAGTTGCAGAGATCCACAGCTAAGCACTAGGCCGGGCTCCAATTGAAGAGAGGGAGGAGGTATTATATGAGTCAGGGAGGGGAAGGTCAAGATCATGATGGGACAACCCTCATAGACAGCTGACACGAATTTGTGGGAGCTCACAAACTCTGGACAGACAGCTAGGTAGCTGGCATGGGACCAACCTAGGCCCTCTGCATCTGGGTGACAATTGTGTATCATGGTCTTTTGTGGGCCCCTAGCAGTGGGCCTGTCCCTGATGCATAAGATGGCTCTTTGGAACCTACTCCCTATGGCAGGATGCCTTGTTCAGCCTTGATGCAGTGGTAAGGAGCTTGGTCCTGCCTCTACTTGATATGCCATACTTTGTTGAGTCCTAAAGGGAGACCTTACCCCATCTGAACAGAGATGGATGAGGAGTGAACGGGCTACACGGGGCGGGGAGAAGAGAGGTGGGGGGAGGGAGCAGGAGGAGAGCAGGTGGGGGAAATTGTGGTGGGTATGTAAAATACAATGAAGAAATAAAAAAGAATGGGAAACTAGGCTCTGACCTCTCTCTGTGCGGCGTGCAAGACCCCTTTGCATTAGAAGTAAAAACCCAGCCCATCCCCCAATGTGTATGTTTGTTTATTTGGTTTGTCTTAGCTACCTACCCTCCTGCAGAAATAAAACTTTTGGGCTTGCTGAAATACTTTAGATCATATTCTTGAGAGACCAGAATATATTTATAGCTTGGAACCCAATATGGAGCACTCTACTTGTGTAACAGTTTTGAGAACCAATCCTCTAACTGGGGCATGCACCTTGTCGCTTTCTTGTGGGTGACTTTGGACATGGAAATTTTACTTGACTCCAGAACTAACAGATACCCAGAATCAAAAGCTTATCAACAATGTGATGACGAGGGCCCCAAGCAAGTCCTGAAGCAATCAAGTAACCCTGTGCACAAAACGAGGTAAGAAAATTAGATTACAAAGCGTTGCCTTGGTGGCTGGAGAGTTTCAGGGTATGTGAATATGGCTGAAATGTCATCGTGAGAGTCTCCAGGATGGAAAACACGTGGTTCATGGGGAACAGGAAAAACCTCAACTGGGGGTGAGGGACTGAGAACTGAGAAAGGGAGAAAGGAGGATTCTATCTTTGACATTCTCCTGATAGTATACTAGGGTGAATATTGAAGTTTGGGGAAGACAAACCCAAAACAAAAGGGAACTGGGGTCTCTGACAGAAGACCCATATGGGATGACTGATCAATTAGATCAATTCCTTGGATCCAAATTCAATATTAATATTGATATTGATATTAGTATTCTCTTCTTTGGTGAAGAAATGGGGCGTGGTAAGAAAGGCTGTCATGCTGTTTGCAGAAGATGACATTCATCTGCCCTGGGTGTAATGATAGTGGATGAAAAACTCCCCAGGGGTACAACCAGGATAGAAAAGTAACAATGA
Source organism: Dicrostonyx torquatus (assembly GCA_028555095.1). Lineage (NCBI taxonomy): Eukaryota > Metazoa > Chordata > Mammalia > Rodentia > Cricetidae > Dicrostonyx > Dicrostonyx torquatus. The sequence goes on from JAQHUG010000020.1 coordinate 13,612,346, forward strand.
GGTCCGTTGAAGCCACATGTGGGATCTTAGGAACTTGATCATAAGAGGGATTAGGGAAACAGTAGTTCAGAACATAAATAAAATCTTCAGTGTACACCAGGGAAAAAAGCAGGGCCTGTGCAATTCCTAGAAAGTGAAGGACCGGATGAGGAAGTGCTTGGGATTAGATGCAGTAGAGCCCTCTGGACAAAGGATGCTAAAATCATACTTTGTAACTAAGAGCTGGCCAGGCATAGGGAAGAGTTATAGAAGACTGAAGTTGGGCTGGGAAGGGAAAGAAATTACATTTCTGGCTGACTGGGGCTGTGCATTCTTCTCTGCTCTCGCTAGAACAAGTGGAATAAATGTCTTTTGTTATCTGAAACTCCAGCGACAGGGCTAACTTGTAACGTTTAGGTGCTGTGTGTGGAGTGTCCTCCCTCCAGCGTCTTCTTTATAGGCCTGGTGCCCTATTTGAAATTTCTGATAATGTGTGATGGCTCTTGCTAAAACTGTGAAGTTTTTCTAATTCTTGAGCTCCCTGAGACCATAGCTCTGTGTGTGTGTGTCTGTGTGTGTGTGTGTCTGTGTGTGTGTGTGTGTGCGTGTATGTGTGTGTGTGTGTGTATGTGTGTGTGCAAAAGTTAAAGAGGTTTCCTTAAGATTTGCTAGGAAAAATACAGGAAAAAAGGCTTAGTTGGTAAAAAAAATATATATGCAGGAAATCTTAATTTTCTACAATATACCATGTAGGTGATTTGGATTCAAATAATGAATCCAAATTCATTTTTTAGAGAATAAAATATGAAAAAACTATAGGCAGCTGTGAGAAAGAATTTTTGAGAAGGGCATAAGTATGAATTTATATTTTGGGTTAGAAAAAAGCTTACAAAGGAAGAATATTTTAGATATGAATATATTTTGAATATGATTTTCTTCTAAGAGTAAAAGATAAAAATGCAAGGATAAAATCATGAAAGCTTAAAAGCAAGTCAGAGAAGTTGTGAGTTGGTTGTTTGCAGTGGATGAGACTTACTGATGACATTTGCCGCACAGTCAAAAGTTAAAATTCCCAAGAGTTTACTGATTTGTGGTTACATTTATAAAAGCTACCTTAAATAATGAAGAATGTCTCTCTAACCAAGGCAATGACTTAAGTTTTTGTCAGTTGGTTAGGTTTTAAGACTAGAGGAAACTGAGTCATATCAAAATCAAATTTTCTTAAAACAGTACTCTTGTCCCAGCTTTAAAAGTTACACAGAAATTGAAAATTACAAGTCTGGTAAAGCTGTCCTCTTGGGTCTTCAACACAGCTTGAAATCCTGGACCAATGAGTAGTAGTCAAAGAGGGCACCAATGTTTGCCTTGCCCTCCACAGTCAGCTAGGATCAGGTATGAAAGGACCTCTTTGGCAAGTCACCTGTTTTCTTGATCAGGAGACCGCAGCTTAGCTAGATATTGGTCTCCTTCCAGTGTATAATTCTACTAAGGGGGAAGGACTCCCTGAGGACTTCAGTCTATGAATGATGCAATACGAAAGTTATCATTGTATTAGTGTCTAGATCTTTGCTAACCAGGTAGGTAACAGTTGTATAATTGCCAAAAAAATTTCTTTTAAAGGACTGAAGAGAAAATAGACTCCAGATGAGAGGTGTCCTGAGCTGAGACTCTTGCAAAGTATTCTTGCAGACTTTATAACAAATCCCTAAAGCAGGAGAAATGAAAATATTTGCTGGTGATGGAGACATCTCCCTGGAGGAGGGAGGCCTCCCCACCAGTTGCTTTTGTTGATCGTATGTTGTCTGTGGCTGGAGAGATGGCTCAGTGGTTAAGAGCACTGCCTGCTCTTTCCAAGGTCCTGAGTTCAATTCCCAGCAACCACATGGTGGCTCACAACCATCAGTAACGAGATCTGGTGCCCTCTTCTGGCCTGCAAACATATATGCAGGCAGAACACTGCATACATACATACATACATACATCTTTTTAAAAAAATTAGGTAAAGTTATCTTAGCATTTCATTCCCTCATGTTTGATTTCTCCCTTGAAACTGTGCTGCTCCCTATTATTCAATCACATAAGAATGGGAGGCTGTGTTCTGGACAGAGTTAGGAAAGACTACTTCGCATTAAGAATAAATACCCATTGGGGACCCCACACCCCCACTACTGGGGGTGCTTGCCTGATTCAGCACAACTCTTCACCTTCCTAGAAAAGTAAAATTTGTGCCTTGCTAAGATGCTTTATATTGTGTGGTTATTTTCTTGAGACCCAGGCCCAATTCTTACAGACATAGTATGCCGGATGAAGAAGAGAGACAGGTGTCTAGGACCATAGGGATTGTCATCATTAAGATGGGGATGAGAATGAAATTAGCAGGTGTCATCTGCAGTATATGCTCATGTTGGAGCATGTGAGCTCTGAAATAACTATCAAACATCTATATGGAGCCCATTTGAATCTCAGTCTAGAATTTAGATATCCGAGCAAGAGCCAGAGGCCCAGAGTCATCAGTGTATCCTGCAAGGCCCTGCAGGAAATACTGACACATTCAAAAGGCTTTAACTGAAAAGAATTTAATAAAGGGGCTATTTACAGAGATGTTGGCAGGATGCAAAGAGTTTACAGGAGATGGTGAGCACCCAGGGACCTGCAAATACGGAAAGTCATTACCACTTTCAGGCTTGAAGGAGAAATGGAGAGGGAGCAGGATGCCTGGAGCCAGGGAGAGTTACAGCCAAGGAAAATTCCATCCCTGCAGTTCCCTCCCAAGTGGCAGCCAGACCGAAATGGGCCAGAAAGGAGGGCTCTTGTAACACGGTCTGCAGTGGTTGCCTCCTGGACCATAGAACAGTACAGGGCTAAGTGAGGAAGGGTCTGAGGGTGTACACCAGATGGGTTATGTACAAAGCCTGAGGCTTCATACAGCCATTAGAGGAACGAGAGAACAGTTTAGGGAAAAGGGCAGAGCCAAACCTAGGGGTTCTCCCTCATTTAGAGTTTGCAAGCCAGACTGGAAGTGAAGGTCTGAAAGTGAGATCTACAAGAGAGATGGGATCCTGGCAGCTGAGGGAAGAACATTCAACAGGGTGATCCTATGTTACATAGCCATTCTGGCCAGTCAGATGCATTCCAGTGGCTACAAGGAGCAGTGTCTTAGTTAGAGTTTCTGTTGCTGTGAAGAGACACCCTGACCACGGCCACTCTTATAAAAGAAAACATTTAACAGTGGTGGCTCACTTACAGTTCAGAGGTTCATTCCATTATCATCATGGTGGGACACGGCAGCATGCAGGCAGACATGGTGCTGGAGAAACATCTGAGCGTCCTAAATCTTGTAGGCAACAGGAAGTAAACTGTGACACTGGATGTGGCTTGAGCATATATGAGACCTCAAAGCCTGCCTCTCTAGTGACACACTTCCTCCAACAAAGCCACACCTAATAGTGCCATTTCTTTTGAGGGCCATTTTGTTTTCAAACCACCACATGCAGCTTGGTTACTGGTGTACCACAAGAGCTGTTTTAATGGAGTAGTGGAGACAATCACCCAGCACTCAGGAGGCAGAGGCAGGTGGATCTCCGTGAGTTCAAGGCCAGGCTGGTCTACAAGAGCTAGTTTTCAGGGCAGGCTCCAAAGCCAGAGAGAGACCCTGTCTTGAAGAAAAAAAAAGTGGGGGGAAATGAGAGATGATGAGGATATATAACACCTTCCAACAATGTTAGGCAGTCTTTGCAGCTGTCTCCTGCCTGGGGTTTTATGGGTCTGGGATCTGCTTAGAGAGTAACTGGACATACATGACGTCTGGCCTGCACCAGGCACAGGAGCTCACGGACCCCCTTGACTTGAATGCCCCCCAAACCAGAGCCTTATCTCCAAGTTCTCAGTGAGAGAAGCTGCACGGCCGTATTTCAGGAAGATGAAGAAACTGTGACAGGCTACAGCATCAGGAGACAGCAGCTGGTCCCGAGCTCTGAGTGTCTGTGACAAAGCCCCGTGCTCTGACCCCCTGTCTAGCTTCCCCAGCCCATCTTTCATGTCCCTCTTTCTGGATTCTTAGCTCTTCTTTTCTTAAAACTCTCTCTCTTCGTCATGGATGTTTTTCTTCCACTAAGACTCAGTTCTGGCCACACAACTAACCCCCATGCAAGGAGTGCCACTCCTTTAAAATGAGGCTGCCTTGCAAAGATTGAGCTCCATCCCCTTCCCATAATCCATCTGGGATGATGGATTGTCATGCATGACAATTGATGGGGAATAGAGAGGAGGGCTTCTGAAAGTCACGGAGTCTAGCTGTGAACAGCAGTGCCCGTGCTCGTGAGAGATCATTCTGTCTCTCCATGCTATTTGTTTAGACAACTACTTATTCTTCAATTCAAGCTCTCAAAAATTTATGACCTTAACGTTTTGGCAGGTCATAACCGAACTGCCTGGTTGCCTGGCTTATAGCTGATAAATGCTGTTGTCTGCTCCGTTCTTAATGTTCCCAGCTCTCGGGCTCTTTTTTCACTTTCTTGTTGGCCCTTTTCCCCTTTTACCTCCTCTGCCATCTCTGTCTCTGTCCTTGTCTCTGTCTCTCCTGGTCTCTCAGTCTCTCTCTCTCCCTA
>JAQHUG010000020.1:13617939-13631610 GCA_028555095.1 Dicrostonyx torquatus
ATGAATTCATTCATATAACATAGGATCCCTGACTTCAAAAGCTTCAATTTACAACTTTTGAGACTTTTAATATAAAAGGGATATGGATTCCATAGAAACCGTATTTCAGATTTTGAATTTTCATCTTTGATATACAGCAACGTTGGGCACGGCAGGGAGCTGCACGTGGGCCTGGCAGGAAGCTGCCTCTCTCAGTTACTCCAACGTTATGAGGACAGACAACCCCTGTCTACAGTGTGCTTGTTGGTAAATTGCCCTGCTCAGCAGGGTTGATGCAGTAAACACACTTCTGACTTACAGAATGTTCTAATTACCATATGTTCCCCAGGACATAACTCAATCATATATCAAGGAGCATATGTATATCAAACTGAAGTTTGGCCTCGAGAATTCTAGGGGAAGAGGGACCAGCAAGGCGGTGGTAGGTGAAATAACAGCATTTAACAGATGTTGCCTTCCACATAGCCAGCACCTGGGACTGTGTTACACAACATGGCAGACATCACTTTGAAAATGTTTTTTGTGAACTCTGAGATGTGGAAATTATCCTGGATTGGTCAGGTGGCCAAAGTGAAAGCCCACATCACTGAAAAAATAGATGGAGGACAAGGTGTAGTCTCAGAGAGTGAGGATGAAGCCAGGTGGAAGTGATCCCCTGTGAGAAGGAGTCCACCCACCCTCACTGGCTGAGGATGGAGAAGCAGAACACGAGTCAAGAACGTGTGCTTTCTAGAAGCAAGAAGAGGCAAAGGAAGCAGGTTCCTTCGGAAAGAACTCAGCATTGCTGGCAGACTGACCCTAAGGCAATGGTCCTCAACCTTCCTAGTGCTGCAACTCTTGAATACAGTTCCTCCTGTTGTGATGCCCAACCATGAAATTATTTTTGTTGATACTTTGTAGCTGTAACTTTGTAACTGTTATGAATTCTAATGTAAATATCTGTGCTTTAGGTGACACCTGTGAAAGGGTCATTCGACCTCTCAATGGGGTGGCAGCCCACAGGTTGAGAACCTTTGCCCTAAAGCATTGTGGCTAACACTGACCTTCTATAGAATGGTCTGGTAATAAACCTGGGAGGTTTTATTCGTATCTTTGCTTTGTTTGTCTTGTTCAGAGACAGGATTTAACTATAACGCTTGCTGCTCTCAAAACCTCCACCATTCTGCTGAGAACTAACTAGGTAACTGATATGTCCCATTACACCTGACGTTAAACTCACTTTTGTCGAGACATGACACTTGTCCTAATTTGTTGCAGAACAACTATTATGAAGTTTAAGGTTCAAAAGACTAGAAGGCGATCTGCAGTCCAGCCGTGAAGCTGAGGAGTGGTAAGCAAGGCTAGCCAGACCCAGGAAAGGAAGAGACAGCTATGAAAAATCTCAGGGGATGACTGGGAGATGAGGTTGAGGCCTCACACACAAGGCCCGCACTGGGCTTGAGGATTCTAGTTCCGCTCGGATGGAAAGCACTTCTGTATGCTCACATCTTGCATCTGGTAAGGGTGCCAAAACAGGTATTGTCTAAGAGGAACATGTTCAACAGGGTTTCCAAGAGCTGCTTGAGTTGAGGGAGGGTGAGGACGAGGATGGTGTGCCTTGCTGCCTAAGGCTTCTCTATCAAACATTTGATTCTAGTTCACATTCAGTCTGCATTTGGGCCAGATTCACAAGACACATCAGACAGAGGCCAGGACAGAATGTTCCTCAACCAAGTAGGAACCTCAGCTGCTAAGGTCAAGAAATTTTATGATAACCAATGTAAGGCATGTCAGATGTCACAAAAATTATTCAAAAGGTCTTGGGGTACCCAGTCAGATAACTTTCCAGAACTTGGCCACCTAAATGTGCCATCTTGTAATTTCCAGGAAGGGTTGACATCACCCACGTAGTTTCTAGTGGGGGCTTTACTTCAGTTTTCCTTGGATCTCAAACACTGTCTGCAGTGAGCTCTTGATTACCGATAGTAGACAATGATGAAGCACACTACCATGGCTGATCTGCCTAGAAAGTGTTTTCCCGCACGCCCACCCAGCAGGAGAGGGAGTCACTGGTGGTCTTTTCCTTGTGCTCTGTGGATGTGGTGTCCACAGACTGAATATCTCCAGCACTCCTGGTCTCTGGGTCTCCAGGTAGTATTGTTTCCAACAGTGTGTTCACTTCCTGCCTGTCAAATTTAGTGATTCTCTCACAGTATTTGAGTTCTTTCATTCCAATTCCATTTGCTATTGTGATCTGAATTGATGCAGTTGGTGACCCTGGATTTGTTTTGAACTCCATGGGCCACACTCACATGCTAGCTTGCCTCAGATAAGCAAAGCACTCCTCTGCTCCTGGAGAAGACACTGTGACTCTTGGTGACACCACACAGAGGATATCCCATGAGTCCCTTTACTCAGAGCAGCGTAGATGCAAGTGTTCTGTTGTCAAGCAGTTTGATGTACTAAAGAGAAATCTTTTTTAGAAAGAAAATGTCAATCAGTAGGGCAAGCTTCCTTGTTCTGTTTTAATGAGGAAGTTCTGCTGCCTTGCAAGCCTTCAGCAACTACAACCCTGGTCATTCAGCAATCAGTGTCAAGGCAAAACTTCCCACTAGCAAAGGGAGACAACTTGCTGGAGGTATGGAGAATGGCTAGCGTTTTAGAAATAAAGCTTTTTAAATTAAGATATGTACCTTGACTGTTTTAGTCAGAATGCAAATTCCCACTTAAGATACAATAATATAGCCTAGGAATAACTTCTATAAGCACTGAGAAACCAAAAACACGGTGTGACTCACTGATGGTGGTTTTTGGTTTTATTGTAGCAATATCTCTGAGGTAAGACTATATATGAGTGACAGAGCTCAGTGTATCTTACATAATGACAAGGGACTCACCACCCAAGGAAGAGAAACTTCTCTCTCATCTCCCCTCTTCAATTTGTCAGAAGCACAAGGCACCTGAATCCTTAGCATAGGGACATGATTTCTCGGGGGCGTTTCATGGTGCATTCCCAAGGCACGTCCCTCACCCCTCTCTCTGTCACTTTGGGAATACCATGATGTAGTAGTAAGATGATTAATAAATAGAAAAAAACTACACGTTAGACAAAGGTCATGAACCACAAGCAGAAGCTGGTACTCTAGCTCATCCTGGCTGGGAAGCCCTTCAGCATCCATCTCCATGGGTGAAGATTCTCAGTTGATGGCTGAGATCTGGGATGTACTTGCTTCCATTAGCCGCTTTCCAATTCTCAACTCTACGAGACTGCCCATACTGTCATCTCTATCCTGTGACTAGGATACCAGTCACCAGGCACGTTTGGGTACCTAGTAATCCAAAATGTTATAGTTTGACAGATAATTCGCTCTAACATTCTCCTGGGAGGCTAATCTATGGACCACAAAACACCTGCCCACTGTCGCTGTCTGGTCTGTGGGCCTTTTTACTTCTGGTTTGTACTTTTCTAACTTCAGCTGCTCACCCAGTCTGAATGTGCAGCCTGGGGGTTCCTGCTTGGTGAGGAAGGCTTGAACTCTCAGAGCAGAATTTTCAGGCACTCAAAAGTCTGGGGGATTCAGTAGGTTTGAACAAGATATAGTGATGTTTCATTTGTATATTAATAAACAAAGCTTGCCTGAAGCTCAAAGAGTAAAACAGCCATCCTGGTCAGCCTCATAGACCAGGCAGTGATAACACACACCCTTAATCCCAGTAGCCACACTAGTTTGCCATAGAAACCGGCAGCCGTGGTGCACGCCTTTAATCTCAGCCATAGAGAGGAATGTAAGATGGAAGGAGAAAGCTCTCAGACACCATCTCATTCTGAGATTCCTGGAGGCAGGATCACCATTTCGGACTGAGGTAGAGGTAAGAGCCAGTGGCTGGCTGTTTTGCTTTTCTGACCTTCAGGTTGAACCCCAATTTCTGTCTCTGGGTTTTATTAATCATGCTACAAGAAGATTCTTATTACACCAATCCAGATATTTTCACAAAAATATGGAAAGGAGTAGAGGAAGAAGAGAAGAAAGAGAAGAAGAGAAAGGGGTTTATATTGCCATCTAGCATGGTGACTTCATTGTCGACTTAACCTGAGCTCACATCTCTGGCTGTGTCTTAGAAGATAGTTCCAGAAAGGTTTAACCAAAGAGAGAATACTGACTCTGGATCGCATGGATGGGCTTTCTCAATTGATGGTCCTGGGATCCTAAGCTGACTTGAACAGAGAAGTGAGCTGAATTCTAACATTCTCTGCTTCCTCGTGACCAGGTAGCTGTCCCCACTCCCAGTGGCCATGTCTTCCCTACTGTCTAGCTGAATCCCCTCAAACTGTAGGAGAAAATAAACCCTTCCTATCAGGTACATATGAGAAGCAAGAAATACAACGTCTAAACCAGAAGCGATGACGTATAGGAGGCCTATGGCTAGCAGAGAAGGTCACTGGGTAGATCTCCATCTCACATCCCTCCCGGGGGCCAAGAGCAAGCAGTGCACATGGTGAGAACCTTTGCCCAGCGAAAGTAGCTCTTTGCTTCATGTATGGCCATCTCCAAGAACACACAGGTCGCTGCCGCTGATTGTGATCTCTGCCATAGGGGACAGCTGTGCAGAATGTAAACTGGCCAGAGAACAGCCTTCCTCATCTGCTCATAGCGATCTGTGCTTCTCTTCTGTCTCACTGGAACCTCTGGCTTCAGAAAACCCCAGCTATCATTATCACATCTGCCTTTACTGCCTGTAGGGAACGGACGGGGAAATGAACCACTGCAGGGAAAGCCACAGAAAATAGACATTGATCTGGACTTGAAGGTGAAGTGTGTGAAATTGTTTATAAATTGTCTGGATAATTAGAGGCGCTGATGTGGGACACTGTGGTCTCCGTCCTCCTCTCTTGTTCTGGGGACAACTTTAATTAACTTTCTGAAAGGAAGCAGCATGCCCTCTGAGCCAGCTGTGCTGGGGTCCCATCGAGCCATGAACCCATGTGATGTGTTCGCTCTCCTCTCCATCCTCCCGTATCTGCAAACAATGACCCAGTATTCCTTCCGGTCATTGTAGGAAGAATTAAACTAGGTAACTCCATGAAACCTAGGACAGGGACTACAATTTACTGGCTTTTTATTTGCTGGTGCTTTGTTTCCTAGGATTTCAGACTAGAATTTTAAGTTTTTGTGTTTTGTGCTGTATAAAGTAACCATGTCGTCTTTCCCCTTGAACCTGTTCTTTCTCAATGTTCCATCCATATCAAAGCCCCTGGGATGGAGATCTTAGATCTCCCCCTTTTCTCTAGTCTGAGATCCCCTCCCTACTCTTCCCCGCCTGCCCCAACCAGCAGTCTTGTCTGTAAGGATGACTCCAACAAGCTTTCAGACACTCTGGTCTCAATGCACAGGACACCAGCACACTTTCAGGTCAGATGAGGTAGGGGGTGAGACTCCAGGTGTTCATTTCCTGTCCCTTCCCTCTGAGTTCACTTTGTGTTGGCCAAGTACCTCAACTGCAGATCAACGAGGTTCTTAAAGTGCTCTACTCTATGGGACTTGCTTTATTGATTCTGAGAATTATTTCCTAACCTTAGCCCTTTACCCCTAGCCCCCACCTTCATGGGTATTTCCTCATGGTTGCCCTCTTTCTACCTTGCCAATACCAACGTAGTTGTACTCTGCCAAAAGATGCATAAACAAAAACTTAACAGAAGAAAAATTAAAAATAGAAAGGATGCAAGAAAGGTATTTCTAAAAATTGTTCTGACTAGATAAAGCATCTTTTCTCTAGTAATGCTGACTCAAGCCTCACATCTCTTCTGACCCTCCACTCCCAAGAGTTTCCATAGTGCCAGAAAGTGCTATGTGGGCTGTCACTGGAGAAAAGTTACCAACAGTCCTTCCAACTGCAAACTCTGCCAGATAGAGCATAACAGACCTGGCAGAGTATGCCCATTTATCACAATAGTGGCATGAATATCTTGAGAGTAACCAACAGCTATCTGATTCAATTTAAGGCTTGCTCAATGGGCAGGAGCTCAGGCCTCACACCTAGCTCATGGCTCAAGGGGTCGTAGATCCTAGGGGAGAACTATTACAATTTTGCTAATTTGTATAGTGTCCGATTGCCTTCTAAATACATATATTTATGCTCATAGATTACTACAGCTCCCATCCCTGATCAGAGCGACCTCTTCCTACTGTAGACAGAGGTTAATAGAGGGAACCACAATTAGTCAAAGAGCAGAGAATAAGTGACTGTGGAATATTCATTCTCAAATGAGAAATCTCTATATTCCCACCTTCGAGGCTCAGAGAACAACAAGGAAGAGGGACTAGACATATTTTTTAAGAGCCAGAGGACCAAGAGGACTGCTATTAATTCGTATCTTCTGGCCATGACAGAGCCATTGCACCTATGGCTCCTGCACAAGACAGAAACAAGATCGAACAGTCAGCATTCCAGCATGGATGGGCAGAAGGTCATCAGGCCCCATTCCTAAATATAGGCTTTCTACGGCTGCTAGTTAGTTTTCTTCAGGGCTCTAGCCCACGGTGGATTTCCCATGCCATGGTAGGCAGTCATACACACATGTGGACACCAGCAGTGCTAATTGGACTCAGTGAGTTAGAGAAAATAAAAAGAAAAGAACATGAAGTTGGGAGAGAGATGAGAGCTAAGGACCTGGAAAGAGTTGGAGCAAGGTGGTTAAGGCTGGACATGATCAAACATATTATATCTATGTATGAAAATTCTAAAAGGATTTTATAAAAGAATCTCAAGGTCATATTAATTCTTCTTCTTTTCTTCTTCTTCTTCTTCTTCTTCTCTTCTTCTCTTCCTCTCCTCCTCCTCCTCCTCCTTCTCTTCTTCTTCTTCTCCTCCTCTTCTCCTCCCCCTCCTCCTCTTCTTCTTCTTCTTTTTCTTCTTCTTCTCCTTCTTCCTCTTCCTCTTCTTCTTCTCCTTCCTTTTGTACCTTTTATGCCCACCAGTCATTATACTCTTCTGGCTACTCACCTAGATGCTTCTGGAAATGGGAAATTTTCTCAACTCCAGTGTTTGACTTACTTGATGGTCTTTTAATCACTACTTGTTTGTATTTTCTGATAGTTTTTCCTGACTGTGTTCCCTCTTATTTGGTTCTCCAGTTTCCCATTGTGTTAGTGGGTAGTGTTTGAAAGATAATCTCTAAACTTCCCAGAATGGTTAACAGGATGCTCTGCAGTATGGCAACTGGCCTTCTTAGCAACTCTTTCTTCAGTAGGTCCCCTTCTGTTCACAGCTGTAACCATTAGGTCAGGTGTGACCTTCGCCGTCCATCTGCGGAGCCAGCGTTGATAAATTCAGTGAGGCTCTTGACACAAGGAGAGGGCTTTCTGGCTCCTCCGTGTCACTTGCTATCTGCCCTGAGATGAGACATGCTGAGATGGGAGGCATCTGACGGCTCAGGCAGCTCCTTCCTTAGTGAATGTGATATTGCATCAGCCTAGAGTCTGGGGAGAAATTTGTGCCTCATTCAAAGTGCTTTCAAAAATTGTTCCAGGGCTGGGGATGTGGCACAGTTGGTAGAGTGCCTTGTTTGCAAATGCCTTCAGCACCTGGCAGGTGAAGAGACCATCTGACTTCAGTATTTGGATTTAGAAAGAAATACTGCCCTTCTGCTAAGGACTTTCCAGGAGTGTATGACTCCCCAGGTGGTGCATCAGAAGACAGCTTTGGAGGGTAGCACCTCCCTCACACCAAGATGTTCTCGCTGTACATGCTCAGTTCTTACCGGACAAAGCCCAAACATCCTCTGGGACACAGCAGAAGGCAGGCAGGCCCACCGCGTTCCCATCCCTGACATCCTTGAGCACACGGAGTGCTGTTATGGCATGGCTCACTTGCACTCCTGAGCATTGCTCTCCTTGGTGTGTGCTCCTTTGGGGTAAAAATTGATGTGCCTCCTCGCCCACCACTCACTTGGCTCTTCCTTCATGCCTGCCACTCTTCTGTTAGGGCTCCAACCACAGACCACCCAAGCTCCCTAGGATGAGGTTCACAGCGCATCTGTAGTCCCGAGACCACTTCCTCATCAGGCCAACATCCCCATGCTGAGAAAGACATGGCTACACCTGTGACACACCATCCAGGAGAGGGTTTTGTTGCAACATCGTCACACCCATTTAGCCTCCTGGTGGCCTGGTTTGGCAGCTCCTCGCATTCACAGGTTTCTTCTTTTTCAGCAAGCTCAGTCAATAGCACTGAACAGCTTCATCCATTGCAGAGATGGGATATGCTTGGAACACAGCATCTTTGCTATAAAATAAGAGTCTAGGAACACTCCAAGGGTTTAATGAAGGGAGCGTACATTGGTGCAACACAGTTAACAGACTTATAAGGGACCCCAGAATGGCCTAGATGAAGCTGTATACACATTACTACACCTATGCAAAAGGGAGAAGAAGGGGAAGCATTTCCAGAACTCAACAAGCACTGTGACAAGGGAACTGGGTCGGTTCTGCCTTCCTACAGACAGGAGTGCACTCTGACAGAGGCGGCTGCCCAATTCCAGGAAGTGTGGGTTTAGAGGATTTCTTGGACTCTCTTCCTCAGTGCTAATGGAGAAAGGGGTGAAGAAGAGCTGTGGAAAGATGAGCAGGGACATCTTAGCCCATGAGAGCTGCCGGCCAGGATGCCCATAGGCTCCCTGAGAACCGTGAGTAGGAGACTGATCCTGGAGCTGAACAGATGATTTGAGTGTAAGAATCAGAATAAGGGCCTGAGGAAACAGAAAGCAGTGTACAGCCGTGGCTCAGTTGGAGTGTTCTAAGCCACCTGTTCTTTGGATCTGAGGAGCGGCAGAGGGCTAGAGAACCAGCTAGAGCCCAAAGCAGACAAGGCACAGATGCTGTGGCCTGTAGAAGTCTCCCTGACACAAAACGATTGGTGATAACCTGATCTGGGCATCTGGGCATGGAGAAACACTTTTACTTCTCCCAGATGGGGCCACCATTCCCGGAAGTGTGGGCTTCCAGAACTTCTCCAAAAGTGTTGTTCTTTCTTCAAATAGAGAGAAAATGGTTTAATCTCTAAGGCACAGCTGTGAGAAGGACCAGTGTAGAGCACATCTCTGCAGCCTGGGAGGTGCTTTTCACCCTTGATTTTGGAGAGGGCCTAAAGGATAAGCTGGGATAGAATTCTCCAGGTTTGCCCATGACACTCGACACCAAATTTTTTGGGTAGTCAAACACTAGGCAGACAGACACATGGGAAATTGTTTCATAAGCCAGGTTTCCTTAGAGCTGAGGACTTTCTCAGGTGAGGCTGGGTGACTCGCCACCATTGCATCTCACCTGCAAGTCTTTAGCTTGAATCCATTTGCCCGGAAGAGTCCCAAACTCTGCTGCTGTCCTGCAGCAAACGTGAGTCAGGGACACTGACTCACAGGAACCCAGTTGAAAGCACAGCACATGAGGAGAGTAGCACCGCTAGAACACCAAGGGAAGTCTTTTTAGCCGGTGAGAAGACCTACCATGTCTCTGGCTGGGAACAGTGTCTTCTTGGAGAGGTCAAAGTCATCACTCTAAGCTAGGTGCTAAGTCCAGAATCAGATCAAAGGGAAGTGGGAAGTGGGGGTCGGGGAGGATCCATCACCACCCTGCATCCCCGCCCTGGTGTGTGGTGTGCTGAATCATTCCCTGTCCTTGGTAAGGACACCTTCCTGGTAATTAAATTAAGACTGTCTTGTAGAATCAGTGTCTCCAGGGTTGGGCTGGGAGAGAAAAAAAAAAAAGCCCGGCTTTGTCCTATCAGCTGCACTTTTGTGATTCAGCTTCTTTGTTTATGCCTCCGCCTCTCTGTATGATTTTCCAGGGCAGGATGCTTAACAGTATGCATTCCCTGCCCTGTCTGTCTGGGACGGGGTCACCTTGTGCAGAATCGGAAGAGGGTCCAAACCCTTTGTTCGCTTGATCAGCTTGTCACTAAACCCTACTAGCTGAATATTGGGGACCAAATTTTACTGTATCATCTCCAACTATTTCAGCAAATTCTCTCACCCTCTTTTGCTACATGGATAGCTGTGTTTGTGTGCAAAGAGGTGCATTTTTGGGAAGTGTGTGTGTGTGTGTGTGTGTGTGTGTGTGTATGAGCTATAATTTAACTGGGTTACAAGGCATTAATTTTGACCTAACAAGGAAAATGGTTCCCTTAAAGTTTGAAAGGGGCTTCATTTACAGAAACTGGTTAAATAAACTTGGAATGCCATCTTCCAGAGGGGGTTGGACACAGTGAGACAATAGCAGACACGCAAAAGCTTAAATAAATTCCTGCTGTACCTTCCTGGGCTGCTACAAAGAGCAAAGACGCTTGGAAGTCATCCGTGAGTACACCTGCACCTACGTCAGCACGCCTGATGGCCAGTGGCTCCTGGTGCACATCATCCCAGGTGTTATCTTTAAAGACGTGTCACTGAGTCATGCGGACCATGACCCGAGAAGGACAACTCTGTTTCGTGGACAGTTCAGTCTTGCTGTGATTTGTGTGCTGAAGAGTCGCCCGAGAACTGCTCTCCCAAACAATGTCTGGTAGAAAAAAGGGGAGACTGTCCAGCCTGGGGAAATGCTGGGCTGGGATGGAATTTCAAATGAGATCCAAGCAAACCCTCCAAGATACTCTAGAGCTGCTGGATTCATTGGCCGGGGATTCATTAAAACATCAAACACTCTCCAAGAGACACATTCTTCTGAGTAGGGCTGTGCCCACTCAGAATGTGGCATTCTTTGAATGAGGGCACGTAAGTTCCTGCCCTGAACACTGCACTAAACTACATGTCTAACTGTTTGACAATGCCTCGAGACATCACCTACAAAGGTCACATTTGAAAACCTTACAATTAACTTACAACCTGGCCCAAATAAGTCCGTTTTAAATGAGCTCAGATTGTATAACTGCATTCAGAGCTACCCAGAGTATACAGTATACGCTCATCTTGAAGGACTCACTCATGGTTGCTCACACAGCAGGCCCATGTTACAGCATCCCATCGTGCAGGCTGGGCTCAAGGCTGTTGTTGCAACGGAAGTACTTCTGGCCTGGCATATTGATGCTAAGAGGTCCCAGGTTTATGAGGAAGACTAATTATAGAAGCAGAGCAATCATTTCACTATGAAGACAGTAGGCTTCCTACTTCCCATGCAAAGCCACCTCTAACCACAAATGCAAAAATTAGCCACCTGTGGCATTTCTCAACCCAGTCCCAGAACAACCCAGTTCCGGGTTCGTAGAAGTAAGCTGGAGTCAAAGCAACCTGGACAGCTTCTCTGCCGTGACTGACCGGCTGGACAGCATCCTTCCCTGCCGTGACCTTACAGGGTTTGCAGCTCTGTCAAGCAGAAGCTAATCACCTGCCATAACCCAGGCAGAAGTCCCAGACAAACCAGTGGAACTGTCTGTGGCCCTATTCTCTTTGCCCTATCTGATATCCTTGTGTAAACTCTCCTTTACCTCCATCTCCGAACCCATTGTCAGGAAGTGACAAGATGTGTTGGCACCGAGGTGTCAGTGACTCATGACACTTCTTTCCTCCACCTTGCTTGGAACATTTAATCAAGTCCGCTGGGATCAGTTCCAGTGCAACTGGGGCACTGGTCTTGTTTTTGGGTACACAGCTTGGGGCCAAAATGGAGAGAGAACAGCATTTCTGCTCTATTAGAAAAGATGGAGAGTTGCCTCTTCTGCATTGCTTTTCCTCTTCATCTTTGCTAGCAGAAACCCAATCTTAGTTTGTGAGGCCATGTGCTTATCTAAAAGACAGTCTCAGACTCCTTTGCATTTAGATGTGCCCGAACTGACTTAAGTCACTGGGGGAAGGAAGCCCAAAGAAGGGGCTGCAGCTCCAGCTGACTCAGCCAGTAGGCTTTTCTTCATGTTTCCAGGCCCCACCCCCACCCACTTTCTTTCTCCTCTTGGGGTGTGAACAGGATAGCTGGAGAGTCAGTCAACATTTTGGACAGTGAGTCTACCTTACAGGTGATGAAACAGAAGAGAAGGAGCATAGTCTCCCCTTGCCAAGCCTAGATCGCCCGTTTCCCTCATGTGAGGAACAGATGAGCCTCCATCGTGGTTCACTTCTCCATTATGTACAGCTAGAACGAAGCAGAGCACGATTAACATGGAACCCAGCTCCTGGAAATGGGTGCCAGACACAACAGAGCCCCAGATACGGAGCAGGTAGAAGGAAGGTACAGGCGCCAGAGATCACTGAGGGTCTAAAGACTCTGCTGTCCTTGAAAGGGCAGTGGGAAACCCCTGGGTCGGTCTGTAACTTTGAGAGAAGTTAGCATGCTGACTACAGTTGAGGAATTGGGACAATGTACTAATATAGCATGTGCTGGCCTCTTTCTGCTGCACTCCGTGGAGTTCCCAACAAGAGGGATCCTTCCAGCAGCACTAGCCATGCTGTTTCTCACCACTGGAGAGAAATACCAGTTCCCCAAGGGAGAGGTGCCCACAGTCGGCCCTCCAGGTGGAATAGCTCCAGCATTCAGCTTCTCACAGCAGAGGTCAAACGGGTTTGCATTGCAAAGAGAAGCAGTGGTGAACAGTGCTCAGAACACCGCTGTTTTTCTTGAAGATCGGTCCATTAAAGGAAAGCCGGGACTTGATCAAAACTGTGAGATTAAAGTTCTGCTCCATCGAGGCATATTAATTCCGAAGAGACAGGGGAGCGGACTTTAATTTGAGAAGCAGCCCACAATTGAGCAGAGGCCAGCAGGTAAAAGACGAAGCTCCGACTGCTTAAAAGTTCGCTCGAGCATTAGTCAGTGAGTTTCCTCCGTATGGCTGAATAGAAACAAGAAGACTAAGTGCATCCAGCATAATGACTGACAACGAGCTTGAACACGACCGCTGGCAACTTGAGGCTTTCTACCTCGTCCCCAATCCCCCACCCCACCCAACCGCAAATAGTTTCAACAGCAAGTGGGGTATGGGGGTAGAAACCCCAGGCAGAGCCTCTGCACACCCACTTTAGTTTAGCTAGAGAGCCAGAGAGCCGGGAGCACGATAGCCTGCGAGCCGGACTGCACAGGGCCTGGTGTGACAAGGAGCAGAGACGTGAGACCTTCCCATGCAAAACCAGGTGGCCAGGGGCAGCAGAGTCTGCTGGAAGCCTCCACAAATCAGGTAGGGAGTTTTTTTTTCTTTTTCCTAGTTTTACCCAAATGGATTTGTTCATTTCTGTGGACCCTCTTTCCCACGTTTTGAATTCCCAGAAAGAGGACTTTTGGTGGCTTCTGTTGTTATGATGAGAAGACTGCTTCTCCATCCTGGGACTCTGTTTGGAGACTTGCTAATGTGTTGCGGAAAGTTATTTTTAGATGCGTTGCTTTTGTTTATGCTGCATTTGTTTAACTCTGTGAAGCTGTGATTCTCTGCCTGTCTAAAACACCTGATGTTTTAGAGATGAATGGCCAATAGCAAGGCAGGAGAAAGGATAGCTGGGGGTGGCAGGCAGAGCATAATTAAGAGGAGAAATCTGGAGGAGAGAGGAAGGAGAAAGAACAAGGAGAGGAGGACGGTATAGACCAGCCACCCAGCCATCCAGCCATCCATCCACCCAGCCACCCAGCCATCCAGCCACTCAGTCACCAGCCACTCAGACACTCAGCCACCCAGTCACCCAACCATCCAGCCACCCAGCCACCCAGCCATCCAGTCACTCAG
>JAQHUG010000020.1:13643068-13685237 GCA_028555095.1 Dicrostonyx torquatus
TATATTTGTTTGTGGGCCACTCAGGATGAACCAAATGTTTTCTGTGTATTAATCTAAACCATACCTTCATCTTATCAAGTGCGTGTAATTCACTCTTCTTTGCAGATAAAGAAAATGAGACGCTGAGCTATTGAGAAAAAGCTGTAGGCTGTACATCCAAGAAGCTGGAGCCACCATGGAATCAGGTTGTGTGTCTGCTTACCTCCAAATACTGCTGGCCACAAATACCTCCCAAATACCTAAGGCCACAGCTAAAGGTTTGAGTTTCCTTTCTTTCCTCTCCTCGTGACTCATTTTATCCTGTCCTAAAGACTGGAGGTTGCATCTTTGTTATAAGTGTGTCAGATCAGGAACCCAGGACCCTTTGGATCATCGATAAACTATGAAATTGTCTGAATAGATGCAACTATCTGTTGGTGTGGACCAACATTCTAGCAATCAAAATATATGTCCTTGAACCTTCACCTGGAGCTTGTCTATGTGCCTTGTTTAGCAAATAATATGCCATAAAAAACAAAGACACTTGTCTAGAAGCCAACCAGCATAGAGTTCAGCTGATAACACGGGGAAACCATTGGACAATGGGCCACAGTAGAGATATTTTTATGAATAACATTTCTTTCTTTGCTTCAAAATCCTGAAGAATGTAGGTGTGGTTCTTTCTACCTGAATTTACAGGAGAATGACACACCCAAGAGGTAAGCAGCCCAGCTGTTCACAGGTGAGACTTAAGGAACCCAAAATACAAACCTGAACACAGGATTTGGGGACAGGGACACATAAGATACAGAAATGATGGAGGCAAGAGAGTCAAAATTGATTCTTCCAGATGAAAGAGTGGTGGTGGCACAATCTACTCACACCCAAATCAAATAAAAGACTTAAGAATGGCTGAGGATAAAGGTGGAGGACAATGGGGACCATTTGGGATATGATGAGTGGCACCTGCTTATGAGCGGACTTTTTCCCCCTGCCTACAAGTTCCCAAATAGTCAACACAGAGACTCAATATTAATTATAAATTCTCAGCCAATAGCTCAGGCCTATTACCAGCTAACTCTTACAGTTTTAAATTAACCTATATTTCCTGTATACCCTCTGAAAGAATGCTGGGACATTCCTTCAACATGGTACATTCACCTTCCTTCTCTGTATGTGCCTGCTCGTGACTTCTCTGACTTTGTCCTTCTTCTTCCCAGTGTCCTTAGTCTGGTTCTCCCACCTAACCTTATCCTGTCCAAGTATTGACTAGTCTGCTTCTTTATTAAACCAATCACAGTGACATATATTTGCACAGTGTGAAAGTACATTCCATACCCATTATTCTTTGTCTAGAAGGAAGTGGCCATAAAAATCTTTGAAACAAACTGATAATGCTGCTATAGGAAGTATGAAGGGGGAAGGGAGGTAGAAAGATGATTTCTGATGCCCATTTTGGAAGACACTGATGATGCTAAACTGATGGTGGCCATGGGGATCCCCTAAGCACTTACTGTCTCAAGCTCTTTCTGGAACTGTCCCTTTTCATTGCAACCTTGTGTAGAAAGTGTCAAGCTCATGCCTTTAAGCAGAGATACAGAGTTTGGAACTTAGGGAGGACTGTTGTCTGAAGCCATGAGAGTAGCTGATGATGAAATAATTAGGATCTGGGTGGAGGAAGCTTAACAACTACTAAAGAAACACTTGGAACAGGGGGCCTGGGCTTGCATTGGGAAAGGAGTGGGATGGGGTGGGATGCCAGCTGCTCCTGATACTTCTAAACTGGATAAAGGCTTGCATGCTAGAGACCAATGAGGAATCCCCCATGCATGTGAATTGGATGGCGGTTTGAATCTTTGATAGCCTTGCTACCTCACTGTGCCCAAGAAAGATACATTCGGCTCCTCATGTATCCCCACACATGCAACTACCCACCCAGAAGATCCTTTCTTTTCCTTCTGATACCCCTGCTTCTGTGCTTCCCGGATGTGTCTTCATGTGGGACTGGGGCCAGTGCAAGCCAGAGGAACTTTTTCCAAACCCAGAAGGAGCAGAGAACTTCTCTAAGTGGGGGGCACCAGGGCAGTGGTGGCATCAGTACACAAACCCCAAAGCTGCTCAGAGCAGCAAGCCAGGTGAGCCAGAGGCAGAGCAAATGAGGATGGGAGCAATGCAGGCAGGCAGCGTGGGAAGTTGTCCTAAACACGGCTTCTGGGTGGGATCGTCTCTGCCAGCCTTAGATGCCGTGATGCTTGGACATGTGGATTTTGTATAAAGGGCCAGATGTGGGCTGGCATTTCTGCTCTGTGATGGCAAGCTAGTTGTTGGGTTTACAGCTTTCTAGACCTTTGTTTAGAAGGCCTTCCCCAGAAGGTGCTAGCTGTTCATTTGGAATCTGGTACAAGAAAGAGTCAGCTAGCCACAGATCGGGAGCAGTCATTGTTTCTGATTCCAAGCATCTCCTGTGACTTACATGTTGGAGGTAGCATCTTTCAACCAATGACCTAGATATCAGCACATCCCATGTGGCCCTGGCTTTGTGCTCCACCTTGCCCTTGCTTAGACCAGTTGGTTCTCAGCTTCTCAAAGCTGTGACCTTTAATACAGTTCCTCATGGTGTGGTGACCCCCGACCTTAAAATCATTTCATTGCTGCTTCGTAACTGTAATTTTGCTACTATTATGAATTGTAATGTAAATATCTGTAAATATCAGAACATCTGGGATGTGACCCTTGTGAAAGTGATTGAGAACTTCTGGCTTGGACCCAGTTTTATCTTCTATTCACTGGGCTCCATTTTTATTATTTGTGGAGATTGCTGTACTTATCTTCTCAGGGCAATAGTTTGAGAGAAAGGACTGTTACTCAGAGTTAGCTTTATTTGTTTGAGTATTCATCATTTATCTTTCCTTTGGGTTCAGGTTGGGTTTTGCCTGTTGTCTCTTAAATTCAGATGTACCCTTTCTACTCTGTCTGTGTTTTATGATGGCCCATAAAAGTCAAGCCTTCTAGTTTCTTGGTTGTTTGCTGAGTCAAGCTATTGGGAGTCACTGATTAGAGAAGGAAAAGGAGGGAATGGGGGATGAAGGGACCTCTCTTCCCTCAGCTAGGGAAGTCTATGGAAATGTTAGCATTGGCTCTCTCCAAGCAACCCTGCTTCTGATGCAATGCCTACATGAAGTCTTGGCATGAACCTAGCTTCCATTGGTAACACCATCTCCAGTCCTAGAGTTGGGGGTCATTTCCTGCTCTTGCTGTCTCTGGTTGCTAAACAATCCCCTCTCAGAGTTTCAGGTCCCCCAATTAATTTATCACTATGTATCTAATATGCACACGTGAGACAAAAGACCACAGAGAAACTGGGTCAGACCTTAGGGTTGCAAGCTTCTCCTGACAGTTATGTCCAGTGTAACTGGTTGGCTTGATTTGAGTGGACACCTCTAGGCTCCACATGTGACAGCCAAGCCACTAGCCTCCCTGCCATGGAGACCAGACCTAGTATAGCCCAAGTTTCTGGGAAAAAAGGTTGTTCCGGGTCACCTTCCTTTTATGCAAGTCATCTAGAAACGCCTTGTTTTCAGGCATTTTTGTTATAATTCAAATGCTGTCATAAAATATCTCCATCACAATAAAAATGCAAAGTATAGAGCTGTGGTTCTGCACCATGTCACACAGGGATGCAGAGACATCATTCAAAATGCGTTCGGGCCAGTTACTGCACATGTGCCCACAGGCTGATGGGAAGTTAAAAATAGCACATTCTATTAGCAGGGAGAAAAAGAAAAGTCTTCCCTAACCAAATAAGTGCCTTCTCTTTGTCCTTATTTTATAGACACGAGCCCCCTCACCAAACTCCGGGCAAACTTGCATTTTCCCAGCAAGCGTCAGGACCTAGCAGTAACTAGCTGCAATGTGAGGGAACCCAGCAAACAGCAAAGACCCAAAGCCAGGGACAGCATGCCACAGCCTTCCCTCCCCTACAGCCTTCTGTCTCCATATGACCCCTGCACACTTGCATGTCTCTAAGTGGGCATAGTCCAGGGCTTTCTGGGGTCACAGAGGACTTCTAATATAAGGAAATATGGCAGTATTGAAAGCTCTGGTCACTGAGACACTTTGGAGAAAGTTCCAGTTTTTCATGATTTGGATCCTGTTTTCTTTTAAATGAAAACCAGCTTGCTTTTATTACAAATGGCGAACACAGATGCTATAGAAGCAAAAGACCTGCTGAGATTTCCTCACCTGGAAGTCTTTAACTTGGGCTTGGGGCAGTACTAGAGTAGCAGAGGTGAGTTCACTACCTTGCACTGAAATGAAAAGACAAGTGCTGGGGAAATTGTGTTCCAGCGCATCCTGGACTGATTCAGGTGATGGAAAGGCTCAGTTATATTTGTATGAAACTCTGTGAAGCAGTTTCCCTCGTTGGACAACCGGGCATAAAAGCATGAGCTACGAACTACATCATAGGATCTTAAATGGGTCAAGGCACCAAAAAAAAAAATATATATTTCCATATCAGGAAAAGGCAAAGAGAGATAAACAGACTCTTAAAGGTTGGGTTACACAGTAAAACTTCAGAATTTTAAGTCAAATACAATCTGCACTGCAGCCATGCCTGCCACACAAGGCCACCTTAGAGGCTGGGCAAATGACGAGCATGCCTGTGCTGTGACAGAACTGTAGTGAAGCTGGATCCAGCCTGTGGCACCCAGCTGCCACGTCTGGGTCAAGCACCCCACTGTGTTTAGCTTCTCCCCACCTCCCACCTCCCAACTCCTCAACCACCTCTTTTCTGGGCCCAGGACTTGTGACTCAGCCCAAGCCTTAATTTTGGAACACCAGCTTTTTAAGGCCAAAAATAGCTTACTGGAGGGGTTTAAAATACATAGTCATCTGCACAGTAAGCGGGGATGACGGGGGTGCTCACAGTACATTTGTAGCCAGAGTCACAGTCGTCTTCTTGGTGAATGCGTGTGTGCGTGTGTTAGGGTGTGTGTGTGTGTGTGTGTGTGTGTGTGTGTGTGTGTGTGAGAGAGAGAGAGAGAGAGAGAGAGAGAGAGAGAGAGAGAGAGAGAGAGTATGCGGATTTAGATTCACAATCCTATATAGAAAATGACACAGAAAAGGGAACGTAGCTGTGGAACAACACATTTGCATCCCACCCCTAACTTCTTCCAAACACTTCTATTTCTTTTCTCTCGTCACGCTAAGTTTCTGAGGCAGTTTTGAGGGATCATGGTGGAAACAGCTGCTGACCATCCCTTATAAACCTGGCTGGTTGCAGACTTTACCTTAGTCTTCCCAAACCCCACATGTTTAAGGCTTAGTCGCTATGTGGGTTAGGGTTGGGCTGTGATGGACCTATTAGGATTTAGTGACAGGTGGAATGTCTTTAGACCCCTGAAGGTGTGACCTTGAGGGGAATAGTAGACCCTAACACTCTCTTCATGGTTTCTTTTCTTTCTTTCTTTCTTTTTCTTTTTTTTTTTTTTTACTGGCCATGAAATGAGAGGTTTTACTCCAGTGTGTACCCCTCCCCTGATCAACTACCCCTCCACAGTTCCAAAGCATGGGCTACTCATAGACTGAACCTGACAGAAAGTTATCTTGATCATTCCTTATAGTCGACCCTAACTCACACAGGCCCATGCAAAGCTTACTTGTTCTGTCTTACAAAATCGACTGATGCCCTCAGCCTGAGGAAAGGTAGCACCCAGAATGTCTGGCTTGGCCTCAGAGTATGCCATGGCTGTGTCTGTTGCTTCACCAGGTCCCTGCCAGAGTGTCACATAGTCAGGCTTCTTTGAGGATCGTGGCTGCTAGAAGATGTGTCTGTCAGTTTGAGCTGAGGATCAAGTTGAATGTTCTGGGATGGGGGACACATCAAATACCTTCTGTGTTGTCTGAAGTCAGATGGCGAGGAATGGATCATCCTTCAGGCCATTCTTAGATTAATCCCTGAGGAAGCTAGAATTAGTTTTCCTCAGGAAAAAATGCATATGATTTTGGATGTTCTCCACTTCAGTCTGCAGAGGGGTCACCTTGAGAAAGATAAGTCTGTCATGGGTCTGTGCAGAGTAGGGCACATGGCCTGGATGGCAGCTTCATCTCAGGATCGTAAAGATAGCTGCACCCTGAGATTAGAGCAACTGAATTAAAATGCTGAAAATCGTGGATCATAGAATAAAGGGCAAAAATGTACACTGCACTCGCCTATGGATCATGTGATCTTTCTAGATGAAAGTCAGCAACTATAGGATGGTCTTGACCCTTGGAGAAAACTTCAGGGCCACTGAAGAAGATGCTTCCCTATGTCAAAGAGTCAGGCAGTGAGAGTCATCCTGGGCACCAAACCGAAGACTGCAAAGGTTGCTGAGGAGCCACAAAGTCATCTGCGCTCCTCGGATCAAAGGCTTTACTCTGTCAAAAGTAGTTAACAACACCATGGCAACAGTAAGGAGTGGGTCCTGATGCAAAGTGTCCGCCGAGAGCCCACAACTGAACCAAGGCCCCTGGCACCGAGAACAGCTTCTCACAAAGCAGGACAGTCTCTTTGCTCTCTGCTCTGTCCCTCTATCATGAGTGGACATGATCTGACGTAGAACCCATCCCCAGAAAAAAGCTCGCTGTTAGCCTGGCTGGTCTCCAGGGCTGTGCACCAAGTCAACCTTTATTTTCCCTAAGTTACCAAGTCAATGATAACTGCAAATGAACTAAGGTCTGCATGGCGAACGTAACCCCTGTAATTACGTTAGGCTATAGCCCTCATACCTGTTTCTGGCATCCAGCTGCACCCAGCCTGAGTTGAAGTGCAAGCCGTGAGTCATGGAGAAGCAGGAATAGCCTGAACTCAATTATATAAATATTTGGCAAACAGTGTTTGTTGGGACAAGCAGTTTAAGCACAAACCCTGCGAGCACATTTACCACTTATGGTAAAATGTCTAATGACTATGTCATTATCAGTCCTTTAGCCCATAATGCGCAACAGATGCTAATTCATTTCTCTCATCTAGCTGTGCTTTTTGTGCCCATTAACCAGCCTTCCTCCAGCCCCCTCATTCCAGCCGTGCCATTCCTCAGGAATGACTATTTCGCTCTCTACATCTAAAATGCATTGTTTTTTTCAGGTTCTGTCCCTGAGCGAGAGCAAGAGGTGTCTTAGGTAGGTTACTGATGCTGTGATAAAGCCCCATGTCCAAAAGCAACTTGGGAAAGAACTGGTTTATTTTCAATTATTACTCTTGGGTCACACTCTATTACCAAGGGCAGTCAGGGCAGGAACTCAAGGCTGGAGGTGAAGCAGAAGAGGCTGTGGAGGAGTGCTGTTTAGCAGTGTGGTCCTCGTGAACTTCTCAGCCTGCTTGCTTTTTTTTTTTAAAATTTTATTGATTTTTATTGAGCTCTACATTTTTCTCTGCTCCCCTCCCTACTTCTCCCCCTCCCCTTCAACCCTCCCCCAAGGTCCCCATGCTCCCAATTTACTTAGGAGATCTTGTCTTTTTTTTACTTCCCATGTAGATTAGATCTATGTATGTCTCTATTAGTGTCTTCATTGTTTTCTAAGTTCTCTGGGTTTGTGATTTGTGGGCTAGTTTTCTTTGCTTTGTGTTCAAAAACCACTTATCAGTGAGTTCATGTGATAATTGTCTTTCTGTGTCTGTGTTACCTCAATCAAAATGATGTTTTCTAGCTCCATCCATTTGCCTTCAAAATTCAAAATGTCATTATTTTATTCTGCTGTGTAGTACTCCATTGTGTAAATGTACCACATTTTCTTTATCCATTCTTCGGCCAAGGGGCATTTAGGTTGTTCCCAGGTTCTGGCTATGACAAACAATGCTGCTATGAACATGAGCACGTGTCCTAGTGGCACGATTGAGCATCCTTTGGATATATACCCAAAGTGGTATTACTGGGCCTTGAGGAAGGTTGTTTCCTAATTTTCTGAGAAATTGCCACACTGACATCCAAAGGGACTGTACCAGCTTGCATTCCCACCAGCAATGCAGAAGTGTTCCCTTTTCCCCACAACCTCTCCAGCATAAGTTGTCATCAGTGTTTTTGATCTTGGCCATTCTTACAGGTGTAAGATGAAACCTCAGAGTTGTTTTGATTTGCATTTCTCTGATGACTAAGGATGTTGAACATTTCCTTAAGTGTCTTTCAACCATTTTAGCACAAAGCTCAAGTCCAAATGGATCCAAGACCTCAACATAAAGCCAGCCACACTAAACCTTATAGAAGAGAAAGTGAGAAGTACACTTGAATGCATTGGCACAGGAGACTACTTCCTAAATATAACCCCAGTAGCACAGACAACAAGAGAAACAATTAATAAATGGGACCTCCTGAAACTGAAAAGCTTCTTTAAAGCAAAAGACATGGTCAACAAGACAAAACAACAGCCTACAGAATGGGAAAAGATCTTCACTAACCCCACATCAGACAGAGGTTTGATCTCCAAAATATACAAAGAACTCAAGAAATTGTTCATCAAAAGAACAAATAATCCAATAAATAATGGAGTACAGACCTAAACAGAGACCTCTCAACAGAGGAATCAGCCTGCCTTCTTAAACACCCAGGATCACCTATCTAAGCCTGGCATCAACCCAAAGTGAGTTGAGCCCTCCATGGGCTTGCTTACGGGTCAATCTTAGGGAGTTGTTTTCCCAATTAAGATACCCTCTTCTCAGAGGACTATTGGCTTATGTCAAGTTGGCAAAAACCAACCAGCCCATGTGGTGACTGTGTCTCACTCGTCATAATGCTCCCCAAGGCATTTCTACACCCTCACAAAGGGCAAAATTGAATTGTATTTGGGGACGATTATTGTTGCATACATACCGAATGGTCTTTATATGTCATACTATCATGGCCTCATAGGCTGAGTCTATATTCTGGCTATTGTAAGATAATAATATGCTGTGATAAAAACACTTACCAAAGGGTAGCTATTGCTGTCTCATGTGGTATTCTGAGGTTCCTCCACACTGCATGGAGGCCCATCACCAATGAGTAAGATTTTCTCCTTTTCTACATTCCGACTTTCAGTTCAAAGTCTGAGGTTCTTGACCTATTCACAGAGGTGTGTATGGTGTGTGGTGTCCTTGTGCTCACGTGTTCACCCGATGCCTCCCCAACCCCCTCCTCGTCCCACAGAACACTCTTTGGAAAGCTTGAACCACAAGTATTTGTGATTGTTTTGTTTTAAACCCGCTCATGTGAATATATTCACGGGTTCCCCTGGCTCACCTTCCCTGTCAAATTTAAAATCATTTGTCAGAAACAAACGCTTCCTGCAGTACCTTCTCCTTTTGGCCGGTTATGCTCCATGAAGATCTACATACAGTGCCACCCCTGGGGCTGATCTCTATTGTGAGGAATACACAGAGTCAGTAAAGCTATATTTGTTTTCTATTTTAAGCTGCAGCCGAAAGAAGTGGGAGAGAGGAGGGCCCTAGACATTTCTTTTCCAGATTACACTCCTGATGGGATCATAGAGCCCTCTGCAGTGAGGTAAGGGAGGGAGGGAGGGAAGAAGGGAGGGAGGGAGTTCAGTGTGGGTTCGCACACACCCTCTGGATCTGAGAGGCAGAATTGGCCTTAGCAGGCCTGAGGAGGTCTGACCTGCAGGATTCCCATTCCTTGTCTCTGCATCTTTGTTTCTGACACATAAGGGGAAGTGGGGGAGGATCTTAGAAAATGCTTCTCAACAGCATACACAAACCCTAAAATACACATTAAATAAAGAAAAGGCTTAGAAAGAAGTTCCCCTCTCTTCTGATTATGTGTTTCTTTAGGAAATAAAGGTCATGATGAAAATGATCTTTGCTGCCCAGTTTGGATGTGTCAAGTCTCTTGGGTTCTTGCTCCTCTCTCTAGGACAAGCAGGGGTGGTGCTCATTCCAGGACCTGGGCTAAGCTGCTTCCCCACACAAGACCCTTTAGAATATGGGATACACCACACCAGATGCTAGGAGCGTCTCTCCCGTCAGTGGGGAGATATAAAACAATTTGTACAGGCATCCCAGCTGTAACAAGGTATGGGTGATGGAGGGAATCTCTCCCTGGAGCAAAATGAGCTGGAGCCTTGGGTAGACTGCTAAGAGGGAGAAAGGCTGAATGACTGGGATGCCAGGGTTGGGCAGGGTGGCCAACAGTCAATGCTTCCCTTCCTTCCCTTCCTTCCACATCCTCCCGGTGGGGGGGGTGTGTGACAGAAGAGAGAACGTGAGATATCCAAAATGTGTGGCCAGCTGTACCATTAGCAAATGATAGTTCTGCTACTTGAGAGCCTTCCCATGAGTTATTCATTCTCTCCAGTCACGCATGCACCATGGATAATGGTGCCGAGTTAGACTCGTATTTTAGGATAATCAAGTGAGAAAAGTACACTAAAAAACACAGCGAAAACCGCAATGTGTGATGCACATAAAGAGCTCATATACATTTTAATGCCATTTACAAGGGGCTTAAGCAAGTTAGGTACTACTATCAAAGCACCAATTTCCAGTCTTTCCGAGAACAAATTCTGAATAAGATTATTATTAAGACTTCACTAATATATAGGTAGCTGCGTTTTCCACACAACCGGCCATTATTGTGGCCCATTTCTGTTCATTAGTTACATTGTGCAGCGTAGCTATTTGGATACGTAGCATGCGAACTGACAAATGAACCATTGTTTTAATTTAATTAGATTTGGAACAATATTTTTAGCACATAATGATTTTCTAATTGGTGGATTTACATTTGGGGTTTTTGAACCGCTATGGGTGCATACTAAAAATCCTTCACAGTTCTCCAGCATTCCATAGTTTACTGAACACGACTACATGTTTTAACTCATTCTCTAGAAAAAATAGAAAGAAAACACGTGGAACAGAGATTATTACAGCAATGTTCCAGGTAACAAAGCCAAGCTCAAGAGTGTAAGACTTTCCCAGCATCACCCAGCCACTGACCAGAGCTGCACCCCATCAGATCCGAGTACAGATGTCTTATCCTATGACCTTAATGTCACAACACTGACCTTACACACCTAAGCTGTCTACGCTTCCAGCCAGCACTCTGCTTATGGGCTTCCTGGGCTCCTGCATTTGCTGCATGATAGTTGTTCAAAGTGGCAGCCGCCATCTCTCCTCTTTATAAAGTATGAGGACTTAAAAATGGCAGACAGCCACCTGAACTCTCTCTAGGTCAGCCTGCATCAGTGTTTGTTCCTCAAAAGGATTGTCTCAGTATCTGGTTCCCATGAACAAGAAGATATTTTTCTTAAAAAAATTTACTTTTTTTTCTGAACAGGGTCTTACTATGTAGCACAGGCAGATTTGGATTTTTGTAAATAGATTTTATTTAAAAATTGAAATTACATTATTTTTCTCCTTCCCTTTATTTCCTCCAACCCTGTCTATGCACCTCCCCCATCTTTCTCAAATTCATGGTTGCTTTTTCCTTAATTGTTTATGTAATGTATATTTATATATATACACATATTTATTACTAAGTACATAAATACAGCATCCCTAGTCTATATAATCTATATGTGTATGATCTCAGGAATGATAATATGATATTAGACAACCAAATGGGGATCTCTTCTCTGGGGGACACCATTTCTTTTGTTCACTGCATCTATTGAGACAATCACGTAATTTTCATCTTTAAGTCCATTTTATATGATTTATTACATCAATTGACTTGTGTTTATAGAACCTTCCCTGCCTTTCCATAATACAAACAACTTAATTGTGGTTGGATGATGTTTTTGATGTATGTCTATATGCTGTTTGCTATTGAGCATGTTAAAATCTGTGTTCATCAGGCACATTGGCCTGTAGGTTTGATTTGTTGTTGTTTTTATCTTTACCTGGTTTAGATATTAGCATAATACTGACTTCATAAAATAAATTTGGGAGTGATATATATCTATCTACAGCCAATCTTTATATATGTAAATCTTTATATATAGTGAAACATTTTATAAAGCTTGGCTGTAGATCTTTGGGTCTTGTAGAATTTTCTGATAATTCAACTAGACCTAGATTTTTTTAAAAAGCTAGGAAGCTTTTTGTATTATTATTTCAATATCCTAATTCATTATGTGTCTATTTAAGGTATTGGTTTCTTCTTGGTTTAATTTTGGTGGTTTGATTGAATAAAGAAATTTGTCCTTTCCAACTTAATGAAGTACAGTTTTTTTTAAGCATCCCTTTATAATATTCTGGATTTTTCTCACATCTGCCATAATGCTTCCCTGGTCACCTCTGGTTCTGTTAATGTGAACCCTCTCTTTCTTTTACTTGGTTGGGTCAAGGGTCTGTTGACCCTGTTTATCTTCTCAAAAAACACCTCTTAGGTTTGTTGGTTTTTTGTTCTACTCTCTTTCATCATTAATTTCATCTCTAGTTTTTATTTTTGCTTTGCTATCTACTGGGTTGGGATTTGGTTTGCTCTTGGCTTTCTAAATTTTTGAATTGGGTTATTAAATCATTTATTTGTGCTCTTATTTTTCTCAGTGTAGACATTTAGTGTTATAAATTTTCCTCCTATGACTGCTTTTAATGAATCCCAGAAGCTTTGTTATGTTATTCTTTCATTTTAATTTATTTATGGAATATTAGTTATTTCTTTCATGATTTCTTTTTTATTCATTTCTCATCATACAGTAATGAGTCCTTCAATAGCCATGAGTATGTGTAGTTCCTAGAGATTTACTGCCAATTTTAAGTTTCATTGCATCATGGTCAGATAGGATATGTGGAATTATGTCAATCTTTCTGAATTTGTTAGGATTAATTTTGTATCTCAGGATGTGCCTATTTTAGAAAGGCTTCTATGAGCTCCTAAGTAGAGTCTATATATTCTGGTTTTTGGGTGGAATAGTCTACAGATATCTGCCAAGAACACTTGATGCATAATTTCATTCAGCTCTGACATCTCTCTGTGCTTAGATTTTGTCCAGATGACCTATCTATTGAACTAGTAAGATATTGAATTAACCTACTATTAATGGGTGTAAATCAGTCTTTGTCTTTAGTTCTAGTAAGTGCACTTTTTATGAAATTTGGTGCACCAAAGTTCGGTGCATATATTTAGGATTGGAACATCTTCTTGGTTAATTATTTCTCTTTAAAGGATTAGGATGAAATGGCCCTCTTTGTCACTTCTGATTAGTTTTAGTTTGAAGCCTATTTTGCCAGATGTTAGGAGAGAAATGCATCTTACTTCCTGGTTCCACTTGATTGGAATACCATTGCCCATTTTTTCTCTGTAACATGGTGCCTATCTTTAAAGTTGTGTTTCTTGTAGATAACAAATAGATGGATTTTGTTTCTCCATACAGTCATCTAGGCTGTACCTTTTTATTGGATAATTTAACCCATTAATATTTAAAGTCATTATCAAAAGGTGTTTGTTGATTGTCATCATTGTGGTGTTGAATTTTGGTACTTTTCATGTTCTCAATGGTACTTGATGTTTTAGTAACTATGAGTGTGTAGTTTTTTCTGGGGTCTCCTGGAAAGAGTTACTATATTAACTCTTCTTGTTAGCCCAGAATATTGTTTCCTGTATTTTCTTTATGAATGGACTGCTGGATGTAGATTTTTAAGGATGATTAGATCATGGAAAGTTATTCTTCCTCCTTCAAATATGGCAGACAGTGTTTCTGGGTACATTAGTTGAGATTGGTTTTCTTGGATGTTTAGTGCTTAGAATGCATCATTCCAGGCTTGTCAGGCTTTCAAAATGTCGGTTGGGAAACTAGCTATTGTTCTGATGGGTTTTCTTTTATATGTGACCTATGTTGTTTGTTTGTTTGTTTGTTTCTTGAAGCTTCTGGTTCACTTTCCTTGTTCTGTATACTTAGTGTTTTATCTATAATATGCTATGGGATTTCCTTTCTGGTCTTGTCTAGTTTTCTGTGTGCATGTATCTACATGTATATTTTTCCATAGTTTGGGAAAGATTTCTTCTATGATCTTGATGAAGATCTCATCTGTGCCATTGACCAAGAATTTTATTTCTTAATACAAAATTCTTCTCCCTCATCTATTTCTGTATATCAAAAGTGGGGACTTTTCATGTTGTCCAATAGTTTCTATATGTTCTTTTCTTGTATTTTTACCACATTTCCTCGCATTTTGTTAGACTCTCTCTCTTCTGTTCTTGATATTCTGTCTTTTGCTTGATTTGTTCTACTTGTAAGGCTTCCCCTTGAGTTTTCTTGCTGGGTTATTGGATTTTTCAATTCCATTTTCATTTTGGTTTGCGTCTTCCTTAATGTTTCTATTTCTTTATTGAATTCTGTTTCCAAATCCTGGATTGTCTTGCCCATTTCATTCTGTCTTGTGTTTGTGTTTTCTTAGGCATGACTCAGACATTTATTTCCTGGAAGTTCATTGAACTGTTGGTTTCTTCTTTAAACTCCTTGAATTTTTTTAAAAATTATTGTTATTTTAAATTCTGTGTCCTTAGGTTTGTCTAAATAATGCTTATGGTGAGTATTTTTATAGGACTGGGTGCTGTGGGACAATGGTCTGTACCCTGTCACTTGTATTTTAATAAAATGCTGATTGGCCAGGAAGTAGAGGAGGGACAATGAGAATTCTGGAAAGAGGGAAGTTTCAGTCTGCAGTCATCACCCACACACAGAGGAAATCAGACACAGAGCAAGCAAGATATGACTGCTTCGCCGAAAAAGGTACCACGCCACGTGGCTAACACAGACAAGAATAATGGGCTAATATAAGATGTAAGAAAGATTTAATAAGAAGCCTGAGCTATTAGACCAATAAGTTTATAATTAATGTAGACCTCTGTATGTTTATTTGGGACTAAATGTCTGTGGGTAATGTGGCTAACATAGAAGGACCAGGTAGGACAGAAACCTCCATCGACAACTGGGGGTGGGTGAGTGGGAAGGTACGCCTTGATCTTTCCTGTTGTTTGTATTTTTTGCAATAAGGTCTGGGTATGTGGAGTTCTTTGGTTAGTTCTCTGTCTTACATATAGAGAAGGCTGGTGCAGAATAGGACATGTAAGTCTAGTTGAACCTGAAGTTTGGAACTCAGGTGGAATTCAGCCTGGTAAACAAAGAGGTCTTGGCTGGTCTGCATTACATAAGTTTGGTCTAGGTCTGGAGTTTGGGGTAGGTATATGTAGTTTGGAAGTTAAGGAGGTTATGCAGACAGCAGAATCAAGTGGACTCACCTGGCTATACCCTAGCAAAGGACATGCAGGATCTGGTTGGGCAGAGAGGCTAGGCATGCCTACAGGTTATGGGAAGGCAGGGTAGATCCTAACAGGAGTTGGAGATAATATAAGCAGGGGTGATAAAATTAGGCTTGGTCACTGGATATGGGACCCCAGGCTGGATATGGGGACTTAGGGAGGGTAAATGAAGGAGAAGATCGTCAAATAGGCTTACTCAGCTAGACTCTGTCAAGGGATGTGCAGGATCTGGCTAGGTAGAGGGGATGGGTGTAGCCTGGGAGTAGCCTTTAGGTTGTGGGCAGCCAGCGATGGTCCTGGCAGAATTCAGTCTTGAATTATTAATGCTATTGTCTCAACCTCCAGAATACAGGGACAGCAAATGTGCCACAACACACACAGGAAGACATTTTCATCTCCTAGGAATCAAGGGCATCCTTAACTTGGTTATGGCCAATTTGTCTTCCTCTCGATGACTATGTCAGCTAGCCACAGGAGTAATACTGAAGGCAGTCAAGACAGTTGTGACTTTTTGATTATTTAGTATTGGCAAAGACATGCTGTCACTTTTTCGTGTTTCATTGCATTCACAAAACACCCAGGGTATAGTAGGGAATGGGACTACACTGTCTGTGACTGCTACTTCCAAGAGATAGGAAACATGGGACATAGAGTCTGGCTACCATGGATGAGATAGTCACAGATGTTGTCCAGGCCATCAGACTACAGATACTGCTAGAGAAGACATGATAGCTGTCTGTCAGCCCCAAGAAAGACACACAGAACCAAATCACCATAAGAAAAGAAATATTCTACATGGAAGGTCCTATGGAGAGTGATGGGAGTGCATCTAAACAATGTTGATACACAAGCAATCCCAGCTGTAGAGAAATGCCATGAAGACTGCCCTTGCAAGATTTTTCCTGATAGTTAAGAGTAGATGGATAAGGGCTGGAGAGATGGCTCAGTGGTTAAGAGCATTGCCTGCTCTTCCAAAGGTCCTGAGTTCAATTCCCGGCAACCACATGGTGGTTCACAACCATCTGTAATGAGATCTGGTTTCCTCTTCTGATGTGCAGACATACATGCAGACAGAATATTGTATACATAATAAATAAATGAATAAACCAACATTTAAAAAAAGAGTAGATGGATAAAATGGTGATCAAGAATCAGCAATAGCGCTGCAGTTTTGCTACAGGGTTATAATGATGAGAAGTCTCATATGTAGTTTCCCATATTCGGGCATTATTAAACATTACTTGACAAATCAACATAGAATAGTCCATGCATCCTCTGCTGTGAGGTGACAGGTTCCAGCCTTCTGCCTTATTTAAAGACCTTCACCTAGTTCTGCACAGAGTCAGTCTGAGACTGGGGTGGGGGGGGCAGTGTTCTATGATTGTTAAATCCAGAGTAGAAACTTTAGCCTCTGCTTGAGCGAATGTGAACAGCAGCTGGCCACTCCAGGATCAACCCTCAAGTGCTGTCTCTGGAGAAAAGGTTAAACACGATCAGATGTTCAACCAGAAGTGAGATGTTTCCCCCTCTATGGTAATATGCCTCGCGTTTTAATGTCAGTCATTTCATCTAACGAAAAAGCGTATTTAATATTCATCACGCTAATTTCTAAAGCCTCTGATGCTGTGGGAGATAGAGACAGCTGAATCGCTTGTATTATTCATGTATTAATGTGCCCGTGTACTTTCAAGGCAGTTAGCCCCGTGCCTGGCAGAAAGTAAGCAACATGTGTGTGTTCAGCTTAAGCTGAAAGCGCAGAGGCCTCTGAAGCCAGACAGACCAGGAGTCCAGAGCAACAGAACAGAAAGCCCTAGAATATGTGTTCGCTCACTCACAGGTGATGTCACACTGCGTAGCCTGGCCTGCTTTCAGACGAATCACACACAGTCCATGGAGGCCCAAACAGTTTTGACAAGGTGCCAAAGACCAGAGAAGGTGAGATGCATTTCAGCGAAGGCCAGCGGAGAGAGGGCGGGTACAGCCCTGCTTCACCACGTGAGCTGCCCTCGAGGGAGGTGGGACACGACACATGTGGCCTGGCAAGATGAAGAGTGGAGGAAAGTGACGAACTGAAGTTCTCTTCTGCACCGGATTCGGGGGGAAATGCAGTCATTTCTCATGACGTAAATATTAGACTCCAGATCACGAAGTGTTAGCAGCTTTATTTGAGTGGCGTGCCTAACTCCATCCTCAGAATGCCACAATCTAAGGCCCCTATTCCAAGGCTATGTGCTTTATCTTATTTATTTATTTATCATATTTATTCCCATGCCCCGATTCCCAAACTTACACTATCATTTGTTTATGAAGCTTAAACTAAAAGGTGACAGGTTACCTTCCTCCATGCCCTTAAAACATGTTCCCTGACAAATGTCCGTTGCTTGCTCCATCTCTATGATGTCTGGCATGTCTCCTCCGCCCAGTGACAGCAACTGTGTCTAAACCACCCATCTGCTCTCTTCCTGGGGCTCTGCCATATTCTGCTTCGTGCCCGTTTGCAAGTGTGTGGTGCTTCTATTTAGAAACATCATTCTGCCTCTGCTGGCTTTTCTTGGCTACTTATCAGCATGAACTCCTTGGGCTTTCGGTGGAACTGCAGAACTGGCCTGCAGTCTGAGCAAACCGTAGTCTGTTAGCTGGGTCACTGTTGTGCAGGAGTGGAGTCCCTGACACGTGATGCAGTCTCCATTTGGGGTGGGCTACTGGGCTTGTGGGGAGGGGATCAGGATAGAGGGAGGAAGCAGCAAGCAGAGTGAGACTGTGAGCACATTCAGACAACTACTAAATTGAGGTAAGAGTCACACAAGGTAGAAGCTACAGTTTTGGTGCATTTCCTTCGAGATGAGCGCAGTGTGTTTGCAGGGCTGGGTGACTCTCTCTAGGTGTGGACTCTTTCAACGGCTCAAATAAAGCCCCGCACTCCAGCAGCTTTTCTGAGTCTGCCTCTTCCCAGGACCTAGCAGCTACCACTCTGCCAAGTGTCTATGAATTTGCCTAATGTGGATATTTGATATCCATGATAGTGTGGCTATCTGGTTTGTGGTTTCTGCATGTGACACACTTTACTGAACATTACATCTTAAAAATTCATTCCTATTGCAGTACGGGTGAAAGGGCCATTCCTTTTTAATTGACTTTATATTTGCATTTTCCTTGGTACTGTATTAGGATCCAATATATGTATGAAACGGATAATGATTAAATTGAAGTAATTGGCATTTATATAGCTCCTTACTGCGAACCTTCGAACTATTCCCCCTGAAGTTACCTTGAAACAAATAAGAAGGTTTTGCAGGTGAGAGTTACCCCTTCCTGTACCATGAACATTACAGCTAAGCCCCTATCCAATTGTATTTTGCTACCTGCTACCCAAATTCTAGTACCCTTTTGGTATAATGACTGTATTTCTTTGGAATGTATAATCAGTACCTGGATGCTGGATAATCCGGTAGCTTTATTCTTACTCTCTAAGGAACCTCAACGTTGTCCTTGATAACGGCCATGCTAATTACACTTCACAACAGTGCGCAAAGGTCCCCCTTTCCGTCCTTTTCCTTTTTTCTTCTTAGTAACTATCATCCTAAATGGGGTGAAATAATAGTTCGCTATAGCTTTGATTTGCACTTCCTAATAATTAGTGATGTTAATTTTTCCATGTGCTTGTTGGCCAGCAGCACGCCTTCTTTTAAGAAATGGTGAGCCAGTGAGCTAGCTCAGCAGGTGAATGTGCTTGCCACCAAGGCTAATGACCTGAGTTCCAGGCATAGGACTCTCTGGGCGGAAGGAGAGAACCCACTCCTACAAGCTGTCCGCTGCTGTCCATGCATGCATTGATGCACACTTGCTCCCACATGCATGCATTTGCACTCGCAACAAACAAATCATGTAAAAAAAAAATCTTTCACGACTTCCATGCAGTTTTAATTAGACTTTAAATTTGTTGAGCTGTTTGCCTTATTTCAGTTACCAACCCTTTGTCATGGGTATATTTTGCAAAGGTTTTCTCCTTTTCTGTAGGCTGCCTCATCATTCTGTCTGGGCCTAGTTCCTTCTTCTGTAAGTGACTATCCAGTTTATGGCATCATTTATTGAAGAGATTACCTTTTCTGCAATATAAATTTTTGATAGCTTTCTAGAAAATCAATTGCTTGTAAATACATTGATGAATTTATAGTAGCCACATGCTGCTCTATCACTGTCTTCATAATGTATTTGGGAAGTCAGATGTCATGATAACTATAGCTTTGTTATTTTTCTCTCTGAATTGTTTTGGGTTTTCCAAATCATTTGTAATTCAAAATAAATAATCTGTTTCCCTCACACCATACACACACACACACACACACACACACACACATTTCTGCTTTTTTCAAAAGAGTGTCATTGTCAGGATTTGTACTGAATCTACAGATCACTTCAGGTGGTATAGACATTTTAAAAATACTAAATCTTCCCATTCATGAGCACAGCATATACACTGTCATTTGTGTGTGTGTGTGTGTGTGTGCGTGTGCGTGTGTGTGTGTGAATGACTGAATGCAAGCACACGTATCCTCCACAGTTCCCCTTCATCCGTGTGTGCCGTGTGAGAGGCTTTTCCTAAGGACATGCAACATCACAACTACTCACGCACAGAAGGGACCTCACAACTACTCACGCACAGAAGGGACCCACAACTACTCACACACAGAAGGGACCCACAACTACTCATGCACAGAAGGGACCCACAACAGACCAAAATAAAAATTGCACCAAAGTCCAAGTCAGTGAATCAATAAGTTATCAGGATTTCTAGCAGGAGCGGGGATGAGAAGTACCTATAGGAGCAGAGCAACTCAAAAGAAACTGTATCACCCTTGGCCACTCCAACACAGGTGGCAGCTCCTGAAATCTACAAGCCAGAGCCCTCTACAGTTTGTGGGAAGTTCCGCAGCTCTGAGAATCCCTTCTCATAGCCAGGCCGGTCATTCTCCTCCCTCAGAAGATATTTCCTCTTTTTATATATCCAAGGAAGGACTTCAGAGACACAAAAAACAAGTTTCTGTTTTTGCAGATTTTGTTTGCGCCCTGGGTCCCATGCACATCCCCTCCTCCTGGGGGGAGCATTCCAGTGCAGAGGAGGCTGAATACAACAGTGTTTTACAGTTTTCTTTGCTGCCGTGTTTTACTATAGTTAAGTCTCTTCCTTGTGTCTTATTTTTTCTGTTGCTATTATAAATGGCATTGATTTTATTTCCCCTTCAACTAGTTCATTGTTGGAATACAAATATATATAAAGGTTATGGGTTTCTACATTGATTGTACAAGCCTGCTCCTTTACTGATATATGATAACCCTATAACCAGGATTGCACTAAACATGAAGAAACAGAGT
Source organism: Dicrostonyx torquatus (assembly GCA_028555095.1). Classification (NCBI taxonomy): domain Eukaryota; kingdom Metazoa; phylum Chordata; class Mammalia; order Rodentia; family Cricetidae; genus Dicrostonyx; species Dicrostonyx torquatus. The sequence goes on from JAQHUG010000020.1 coordinate 13,663,660, forward strand.
ATTTTTTTTTACCCTTGAAATGAGACAAGGGTGGCCATGTTTTTAACTCATGTTTTGCCCAATATAGTGTCTGATGTCTTGGCTATATAAATAAAAAAAGAAAAAGATACAGAATGAATTTTAACTAGAAAGCACAAGTTAAATTCTCCCTGTTTTTAGATGGCATGATTTTAAATTCTGTTTATCCCATGAAGTCCACCAAAAAAACAGTTTGCATCTGATAACCACTTTCAGTGAAGTGAGTAAGTACTTACTTCAGCTTAGTAGGCTCTGGGCTCAGCTGAAGTTCTACTTCCCTCCAACGATAGCCCCAGAAGAGCAGGATTCCAAGTCTTATTAGAACCAGGAAAGCTGGCAAGGGTTGTTAATAGCGTTTCTTGTGTCTGAGATTTGGAAGTCAAAAATGAATAAATGAATAAATAAATAAATAAATAAATAAATAAATAAATAAATAAATAAATCAGAAGTGTGGAGAGAATGTCCCTGCTGTTGTTCCTAAACAACTCTCCCAAGGGATCCCATCTTCTTAACTCTGAGGTCTCTAGACAGGGGTTGCATAAGACAGTCACTCTGTCCTCCTTTGCTCTGTGGCTAATGTAGAGGAGGCTGTGCTGACAGTGGACAATGTCCTGGGGGCTGTTCCCTGCCTCTAAAGAGACATCATGGGAGGAAGCCAACCCAGGATGCATTTACACATCTTTCCAGTAGACTGAGACTAATGGCCGGCTCTTCTTCCAAGAGTCTAAACAGAAAGAAAACCCTGAAGGGCAGGGAAACGGGTTAGATTGGGCATTGTGAAGTTATTATTCCATCCTCTTAAACGAGAGTGAGAAATCTGTTCATGTCGTGAAGCAAATTAGTTGAGCTTTCAGGCTCCCAAAGGGTCTGGTCGCCTTTGTTGAAAAACAAGCATGAGGCATCTGGAAACCAGGCAAAGGTGGGCTCTTTCTGCAGGACAACAGGAAACCCATCTGAAACGCAATGCTAATAGCCCTTGATGACCCTGAGTTACACAAGGGGGAAGAGGGGAGCCATTGCCCTTATTTTGAAGACTCTACATCCTTTCCACCGCTCCCTGCTGCTGCTTGACCCTCTTCTGGCTGAACTCATCTGTCTGCGGCTCTTGAGCCATGAAATTCTTTGTCGTGTCTCTCTAGTGCACCGTTAATGGAGAGCACTAAAATTCAATTTAAGAGTGGGAGTCAACACTTAATACTGTTGTTGATGATGGATTATAGGATTTTAAGGAATGACCACGTAGTAACTTTTTCAGGGTTCTAAACTGACAAAAAGAAATGATCTCGGTAACACGTTAATGCAGACGCCAAACGTGCTCTCGAGAAAACAGCTGCTTTGGAGATTCCCTCATCACTTCATGGACAAAAGTGGCTGAACATCATTTCAGTGACGCCTCATGACACAAGCATTGGGTCCAGGCGGCTACAGAATATTACTGCTCCCACGATAGGAACACTGGCAGCCAATCCCCTGTGGCAGAGGCTAGCACACCTGCTTTCTCTTCCTTTAGCAGCAGAGCTAGATGGCTCTGTAGCCTCCTGCCTTGCCTTGTGTGGTCTCCTGCTGTGGAATTGAAGACATTGCATATGATTAGAAGTGTTATGGATGTACCATTTACAGATGCCTCTTGTGTGATCCTCTCTTTGCTTTTGACTCCACATCCTTCTCATGGGAAATCACAAGCAAAAAGTAGCTGAACTGGAAGAAGAAAGTCACCAGGTGATGTGGGATTCCCCTTTGTATGCTGTGAAAGAAAACTGGCTTGGTCTGATAGTGTAGAGTAGAGGTAGGCAGGGAAACCTAAAGTGAATGCTGGGAGAAAGAAGGGCAGAGTCAGAGAGAAGCCATGTAGCCCCCCGGTAAGACACTGCCACATGACGATATACAGATTAATGAAGATGGGTTAAATTAAGATGTAAGAGTTAGCCAATAAGAAGCTAGAGCTAATGGGCCAAGCAGTTACTTAATGAATACAATATCTGTGTGGTTATTTCAGTTCTGGGGGCCGGGACAAACAAGCGGCCTTCCTCCAACAACCAAGACCCAGAACAGCGGGAGAGATGATGGTCACAGACCAGATAAATGTGAATGAGAAATAAGCTACCATGAGGTTAAACTCACAACTGAAATATATGTCTCACATTATTAGTTAATGTTATCTTCGTTCCTTTGGTGTAGTTGACAGGGAGTTTAAAAACTACATCAACAATATTTTTCAGACCCGAAATGACTCATCAGTTTATCCATACATTAGAGATCTTCCTAGCCTCATCAGAGAAGCTTCATTTTTGCATTAGGTGGCAATTCACACAGAAACACAACTGGTCCCCATGCAAAGAGGAAGATACTGTTGGAGTGCTCAGCACTCAATGGGACATCTATACCTCTTCCACCATCCAGGACTCATCATGGAAGAGTGGTCGTAAGAGCCAGAGGCAGTGGATGACCACAATGAAACAGTGTCTTAGAAACACAACAGGGAGGTCACACATATGTCACAGTGGTTGTGACAGCATGCACAGGACTTGCTCAAGATCAAGCCAGACAAAATTCAGGGTGGCGGTCACAAAAATCCCACCCCTGTTTATCTTAGGACCTGATTGGAAACTGGTGGCTGCGAGGAGAGGAAGAATCAGTGTTTTTCAAGGATGCTGTCCCTGGGATATGGTCCTACACCCTGACACATCCTGACAGCAATGAGTAAAGGCGATAGAAAAAGAAATCTCATGAATAATGGGGAAGGAATAGGAGCCAAGGGAATGGGAGTGAACTTGATCAAAATACATTGTGTGTGTGTGTGTGTGTGTACAGAATTTTTCAAGCAATAAAATAGCTAAGTGAAGAATATAGATCTTGATATGTAACTAATCTTAAAAAAAACTTGAACTATCCTGTCTCACAGAAGCTTCGCAGCCTTTGACTACTCCCCACCCCCAGCCTCTATATTTTTGCTTTACTGAGCTCGGTTGCATTTAGATTTATATTGTAAGAGGGAGCGTGCAGTATTTAAGTTTTCGGATGGCTTATCTCACTTAGCTATTATCCCATCTATCCAGGGTTTTATGAATGATAGAACAAACTACTTCTTAAAAGTGGAGTATTATTCATCATGCACATCTACAGCGATTTCTTCATTCATTCTCACGTTGATGGGAGAGGGCGTGCAAGAACTTAGCTTTCAACTAAAAGGGGATAAGAGGCCGTTGATGATAGAGCCAAGAAAGAGTGACCATGACCCAGGAACAAGAATTCAGGAATCTCCCAAGGTGTTAATAGTTTCATTAATCTTCCATAGTAGCAAAAGAAAGGAAGGCCTACATCAACATACCTCTAAGCCCACCGGAAGGAGTACTAGGTGGTTAGTTACAGCAAAATGAGGAAGTCTGTGTGGTAGACTTCAGATAAGTCTGCCGTCATCTTTAACCTTTGGGTTGATAGAAGATAAGGGGCTACTTATAAATTCCATAAGAATTTTCTTAGGTAGGCAAGATGACTCATTTCAGTAAAGATGCTTGCTGCTAAGCCTGGGATCGACCTGGTAGGAGAAAACTAACTCCTACAAGTTTTCTTCTGACTTCCACACAAATGTGCCATTCACACATGCATATGTACATGTGTGTGCACACACACACAAACAATAAACAAATGCAACTAAAAAGAAGAACTTCCCTAGACATCACAAGAATGGATATGAGATCAAACATCCAAGTGGATAATCTGTGGCTATTATGGAGGCCAAGGATAACCCAAGAAACTTTGTCTCTAGACTTGGAAGAGACCAACTTTCCACACCAGAGAAGTTCTAAACAGTGTAGAGTTTTTAATATAGACGAAGCTTTTCCCCCTGGGAGCTTCAGTTGGCATAAGACATGGGTTGATTCCTTAGCTTGCCTGTTTTGCGGTGAACTGCAGAGTGGCCTACAGTGAACACAAGAGTGTACATGTCTTTTTAAACATTTGGATTCTTTAGACAAACATCCAGAGATTGGCCACACTGTGGAATAAACTAATCAGTGAATACCGCATAGTGAAGCTTCACTAGAAGGGTTTATTTCAGATGCTTTGGTGACAAAAATGTATAATTTTGATGAATGTTAACTAGCTCATTAATAATTAGCCTTTCTATGTTGTATTAATGTCTGTCTGTAACATCACTTTGTGCCCCTAATGACACATAAAACACACTGTAAACGCGACAATAAGATAGCCATTAGTTCTAGTACAGGGGAGACTTAGGCAGGAAGACTGGGAATTCAAAGCCATCCTTAGCAACACAGAGACTTCTTAAAAACAATAACAACAAAAATGGACATGTGACAGGTAGCTCGGACTAGGAACCTGCTTTGCCAACCCTGGTGATGTCAACTTGGGCAAACTGTTAGTTGGTCTGACTCTCGGGTTTTCCTCTCATAAAACCAGCATGGCCATTCGTCTCACAGGCAGCAGCAAGGAGCACAGCTGTCAAGTGTTGGCTCATATCAGCTACTTGCTTTCTGTTAGGTCACAGACCTCTAGCTGCCTTTCTCAGAATTCAGGTCACTCCTCCCCTGTACCTTACCATCTTCACATTTACAAGGGAAAATAGAGGCAGGGGGTTGAACGACATGGCTGCTGCCATGCAGTGAGGAACGCAGAGTTGGGATCCAGCCTTGCAAGAAAGGTTCCAGTATTGTTCTCTCAGAGGTGACACCACTCCATGCTGCATCTTAACAAACTGTGGTACTACAGGGTGTGTGTGTGAGAGAGAGAGAAAGAGAGAGAGAGAGAGAGACAGAGAGACAGAGAGACAGAGAGAGAGACAGAGAGAGACAGAGAAAGACAGAGAGACAGAGAGAGACAGAGTTACAGAAACACAGAGAGAGACAGAGACACAGACACAGAGATACAGAGACACAGAGATTCATGCTTATGCCCATGCACTTACAAGAGTTCCCTCATATTTTCAGGAAAAGCTAACTGGACATTCACTTATAAAATTAACTCTTAAGAGAATAATGCAAAGAACCTCAAGCGACTTTGTAGATGGAAGTTAATCACCTGTGACTTTAGTGGGGCAGAGAAAGGACCAAATGAAAGAGAGAGAGAGCCAGATTCAGACAAAAGGAAGTGGCTGCCAGGTGCCTTTTCCCCCAGGCTCCAAAGGGGGAAAAAAGTCAGCTGCATTGCAGGGCACACCCAGAATCCTTTATTGGTCTGTAAAAAAGCAGTTTCCAAACTAATTTATTTGTGCCCTCCACATTCCAGTTGATGACATTAGCTAAAATCTCACACAAAAAAAAAGTATCCATGAGCCAGTCTTATTTGAGATAGGAATACCCTCAAGACTGTATTGAGGCAGACAGATTTAATCATCTCACACTATAGTTGGGAACCCTGAGGTGCTGGGAGGTTAACCGGCTCTTCCAGGATCATAATCATCCAGGTGTTCTGGCTCCTGGCCAGAGTTCTAGCTCCGTCTCTCTGAAATCCCAGCAATAATCGCTAGATTATTATGCAGGCTGTGGGTTGTTTCTTGGGAGCTGAGAGACATTTTCCTTTGACTTTTAACTTATTTTTTTTTATTTAACAACTCTGGCATAAGGATAGCCAATTATCAGAGATGTTTATGAGAAGAGCCAACTCTAAGAGAAGTGATTAATCTCAGGGCTGTGGAAAGTAGAAGAAATATGGCATCATTACCTCTGGTCCCAGTTCTGGGGCGCGTCCTGATGCATGAGCCTGTTGGGGCTCTCTTTCTTCCTAAGTCTTCAGAGTTATTTCAGAGGGCTCTGGAAAAGGCAACTTTACCAGAAAGCGGTTCGATTCTGGAGGGAAGAAGATCCAGGAATCCGAAAGGATGACGCTAGAGGAATATGTCATCCATCAGAAGCCAGTAAACCCAGATCCGAGCTGAAGCCATTGTCACGAAGAAGTCAGACAGGTTATAGAATGGCTGGCATAAAATGTTTAGGACCAAAAGGAAGTGTCAGGTGAGGGAAGATATTCTGGACCGAAGCAAGACCAAAACCCATCAGGCCTTTGTTTTAACACTGGAGGAGTGACCCACACTTCATCCCTGATGGGTCTGTGTCCTTTGCTACCCTGTCAGGTTGGGATTGTTGCAGTTTCCCATTGACCTTTATCTCAGGACGTGGTAACTCCAAGAGATGTTCTAGATCAGGGGTTCCGTTCCAGCCTTTAGGGGGCAGGCTGCCTCTTACACAGGGATAGCCTAAGACAATCGGGAAAACACAAATGTTTACATAGCAATTCATAACAGAAAAAATTACAGTTATGACATAGCAACAAAAGTGGTCTTATGGTTGGGTAGCATGACAACATGAGCTGTATCAAAGGGCTGCAGCATTAGGAAGGCTGAGAATCACTGCTCTAGATGATACACCATACTCCAGCCATGGTGTCCCATCCTACCTCTGCAGAGAATTCCAACTTCCACTTCATCGTATAAATCAACCATCACTGTGAACACCTTTTAGTCCTGTTATTCTGTTGACTTGAGGGCATCAGAAGCCCAAAGTGGCCAAGAGGGCATCTTACCTCCCAATCCAGTGGCATGTTTACTGTGTCTCCTGGTGGAAGGCAGAAGTGCCCTTAGCCTGGGACACAAACTAGGCCAGCAGAGACAAAATGGTACTGAGTGGAACCATTCCCATTTTCTGTAGGGACCTATGAATCACAGTTATGGGGGAAATGTACCATACATTAAATGCTGATTCAAAACCTGTACTGCCTTCTAAAGACCTTTCCCTACCCCTCCACAGACATTTTGTATCATTGAATGACTTTTTCAGAAAGGGTTTCTGTAGCCTAAGCTGGCCTCAAACTAACTATATACAACAGGCTATTCTTGAACTCACAACTTCTTGCATTAAGATTCTGAATGTAATGAGCACCACCTGCAGTGGCTCACCCAAATGTGTCTGCTCTATGTAACAAATGGTCTGGGCTACCCCATGACACTTTCAGGCCTTAAGACTGTCAGATTCCTTAGTTTGCTGTCCCCCTATTTATGGTTATGGCTTTCATTCCCCTGCTCAATGTGTGGACAGTAACGTCCTAGAAGGAAAAACCTTGATCTCTACTGTTCTAGAAGGAGAAGATAAAGGGTTAACATGGAGGCACCAGATGAGGTGCCTCTGCACCCAAAAAAAAAATGAGGCAGGAGGACCAAGAGTTTGTGATCATTCTTGGCTACACATTGATTTTGAGGCCAGCCGGACTATAGGAAACCATTTCTCAAGATCAGTAGACAGAAGGAACTGTAGAGGATTAAACAGACTCTCCCCTACACACACACACACACACACACACACACACACACACACACACACACACACACATCCTTTTAAGGCAGATTGGTTTGGAACTTGCCATTGTTTCTGCTTCAGTCTCCCAAGTCACTAGGATTACAGGTGTGCACCACCACACCCAGCTCGTTGCCTGAAAAAGAGAGATTTACTTGATTTCATTATCTGTGTACAAGTGTTTTGTCTTCCTGCGTCTCTGTGCACCGTGTGCATATACTTCTGAGGAACAAGACTTCATCAGAGCATCTGGGTCTGAAGTCACCGGCAATTGTGAGCCTCCTTGTGGGCGCTGGGATTTAAACCTGGATCTTCCAGGAAAGCAACAAAGGCTCTTAACCACTGAGCCATCTCTTCAGCCCCATTTCCATTTAAGAGCACTTCTGGAAATCTCCTATTGCCTCTTCAGCATTTGACTGCACGTTATTGGGCTGGAGTGTGCCACATGATCAGTCTTGGCTGAAAAGGAGTTAACTAATCTTGTTTAGCTTCAAATCATCACATGGCTATTCTTAACTAGAATTCAGTTCCGTAGCCATTATGGGCCCACATCCTAACAGGGAGCAGACTTTCCCATCAAATGCAGCCATTGAGATGCTGAGCATTCTGCACGTAATGATGAGGCCGTGTCAGTATCTCCCAGGGCTGGGACAGAAAAATGGGACTGCTGACCGAGCTCACCTTAGGTCCATGGGATGAAAACACATTGAGCCAAGAAGAACCAGGAAGGCCAAGAAGCAAGTAGAGAACACCACTTTGAACAGTCGGTGACTTCTGGCAACGATCCCAAGATATATACAGGATGAGAAAGGGAAAAGACACAAGCACTTTCTCTCATGGCCTACCTTCTATCTGATAATGTGTCAAACCTCCTTCCCCCTTTACCAAACCCGGCAGCAGTCAGAGGGCAAAGGAACCACCTTTGATGGTGCTGGCATAGGCTAGCATCCTAAGGAGTGCAGCAAGGAGCATCCAGGGGGTTAGAGAAAACCAAGAGGCAATGCTTTGTGAACACTGAGGTTTTTAGCATCTTCCATTCTCTCTGTTCCCAAGCATTCTTCCTGTTGTCCTTTCCCCTCTCTCAGCTGAGCACTTTTCATTTCTCAGATTAAGATTCATATGCACAGCAAGTTTCCCTTTGTACCCCAAGATTTTCTCAGCATCCTGCAGTATGTCCTCAGGGTGCCCCGATGTAAGCCGCTCACTTGCCTTTAATTGCCTGTTTAATGGCCACTTTCCTTGGAAGGCTGTGTATGTTGCTGTCTCGATTATTCCCCAACTGCCCAATGTAGATACAGAACTGGGATATTAGACAGTTGGTAAGTGTCTGCGTGGATTTTTCACTGCAAAGCAGAAATTGCCCGTGACTTGGAAAGCATGCAATAAATGCAGAGATGGCGAGAATATTTCTTCTCAGCTTGGAAGATTATCTGTAATGCTCAGAACTGCTCCATGAAACACTGACTCTGCAGATCCCATACCTCTGCCCTGGAAAACACAGGGGAGACAGGGAAACAGGCAGCTTCGTTGTGGCTTGACAGTCACATCCTTTTGCCAAGTATTTGAAGTGCCTCTAATTTGTACGAAACTATCCCACTTCACAGTTGGGCTGATTTCTATATGTATCTTGCACCAGCAGAGTGAAGGGCTTGGAAAGAAGTTAGCTATACAACAAGAATTTCTCTTTATGCACCCAGATGGCATAACATGAGTTGGGTCAAATGGGGAATCCCTTTAGCCCTGGAAGCCCTGGGGAATGTGTGGGTGACTCCGGAAGGCTAGATATTGCCAGAGTTCATGGTTGGCACACATGTACTCTGTTTTGTCCAAGGCGAACAACATTAGTATCTTCTTAGAAAAAAAGAGGAGGTGTGTTCTGGGTCACATGGTACAAAAGGGTAGTAGTTGTTCAGGTAACAACTTTGTTCAATCTGTGCCAGTAGGTACCAGGGGTAGGGTTTGAGGGCTGTGGAGGGGGGTTCTTTATTTGCTTGGTTGGGCTTTTTGCATCTTCTCTTTTCATTCCATTCTCATCCATTTAATAATGGGCTATAGATTAGACAAGTAGGTTAGCCACATGTTTCTAATTTGTTCTGGATCTTAATGACATAGTGTAGTCAGCCACTGAAGATATCAAATATATAAATATATAAATTGTCATGATATTCATTCTGCTTTATATCAGTACTCTGTGCCCTTTTTTTCTGCATCAAAATCATTGGAATATTATAATCATCTTAATCATCTTCCCAGAAGTCTTTGTCAATATCATGTGTCCTTTTGTCTGTTTATCATCAGAGATCTCTTTGCTAGACAATTGGCTCCAAATGTACATGTAGTTATTAATAAATTAGAGTCTGTCTTAACTAATATTTTGGTAAGCTTGATTATGTTCAAGAATATTTAGACATATTTAAGAATGCACCTTGATTCATTAAAAATATATCTTTTAGGGAATTATATTTTCACTGTTCATATTTAAATTGTTGCATAAGGTGTGATTTTGAATGGATTACACACTACATACTCTAAACACTGTGCTATTCCACACAGCCTGCTATGTCTGAATTCTTGGCCTCCAGCAAGTGGTCCTATTGTATGGGGCTAGATTAACTTTGAGGTGAGATGGAGCTGGAGGATTCAGGCCACTGGGGACTGGTACTTGGGGGTCCTTTTCTTGGCATTTCAGCTGCCCCATCAGCCACGAAGAGAACCGCTCTCCTCTACCAAACGGTCCTGCCTCCACGATGTCCTGCCCTAGCTCATGGGACCAAAGGGCCATGGACTCAACCCTCTGAAATGATGAGCCCAAATGTCCCTTTCCTTCTGTGAGCTGGTCGGTGAGGTATCTCAATCACAGAAGCAATAAATAAATAAATCAAACCAAGTAAAATGTGTTCTCACGTGGTTGTGTTCCCGACAGGAAGACAGGGCTGTTTCAAAATGTAACTTGTTTATTACTATTTCATTGACTAGCCTATATGTGGCTTTCTGCATCATCTTTAAATTTGGGTTGAATTCCCAAAAGCTTCAGGTGCATAGTAAACCGATGAAGTTTCAGTCACAGGCAGCATACTGTATTGCCACACCCTCCATCTGCCCATCCACTCCCCACCCATCCTAAGCTCCATCCAGGCTGGACTCCAGCCTGCACTGATAATTCTTCTACTCCATTCTGTCCTTCTGTGTAGGCTGCCTCCCTCCAGGGAACATGATTTTTCATCTATTTCACCTGTTTCCTAGTTATTAATATGTGAAACTTATTATTTAATTTTAAATTTGCACTTAGCATGCATGCACATCCTGTGGGGTTCAGTAATTAATAACAGCATTTCTGAGCTCTGTCTAGATTCACTTTGTCTCCAGGACAACACTGAGAGGTTATTCGTATTTCGCTGTGATTCTAACAGGAGAAGCACTCTATGTGCAGAGCTGTAGTCTTTTTCCTAACTTGCACTGGACAATCCGTCATGCTTTCTGCAGTTACAAAATGCATTTTCTTGTGTGTGTGTGTGTGTGTGTGTGTGTGTGTGCGCGCGCGCGCGCACGCACATGCGCGTGCAGAGGAACACACAGTACTTTTCTTAAGAGATAGCTTTTCCTTTCTTATTGAGAACTTAGCACATGTGTCCAATGAAATATGATCACACCCACCACTCATTTCCCCCTCCATGTTCCCCCATGTCTCAACACATTCTCTTCCCACCTTTGTCATCGTCATCTTTTGATAATCCATGAAGTCCAATATCTTCTTTTGATAGCCCACTAAGTCCAGTTATTGCTGCCCGTATATACACGGGTGTGGGGCCACCCACTGGAGTGCAGGAAACCAACCAGTGGTCCCATGCTTAAAGATAATCTCCTCACCCAGCAGCTATCATCTGCCAATAGCAAGTCAGGAAGTGGTGGGGTCTTGAGACCATCTATCCCGTCTATGCCAGAACTCTAGCTGTATTGATGTGGTTGATTGATTGGCTGTGAATTCATGAGTGGATCAGCTGTCATGTGCCCAAGACAACATACCACTATACTCCTCACCCTCTTTCTCCTCTCATATTTACAAAATATTTATGTGTGCCCATGCTGTATGGATATTCCATGCTGGAGCATTGGTTCCTGAGTGGGAATAGGACATGGTTATTTTGCAGGTATGTGAACTGACTGAGGGACTGGAGAGATGTCTGTTAGGAACTAGTTAAGAGCGCTGGCTGTGCTTCCAAAAGAGCTGAGCTCAATTCCCAGCATCTTTAACCATCTGTAACTTTGGCTGTGGGGAATCTAGCACCCTCTTCTGGTCTCTATAGGCACAGGGCACACATATGATGCACAGACACACAAACAGATAAATCTTCCACATGTATAAAACAAAATATGTTTTATAATACTGACAGAACTTGTTGGGGTATCACATTCAAAGCTGGACAGTAGTAATCTTATTGGTAGTTATTATGAATTATGTTATAGAGGATGCATTGCCAGAGATTTCTGTCCTACCCAGTCCTGCAGCTGTTTAGTCCCAAAGGAAAAAAAAAAACAGAGGCTTACATTAATTATAAACTGGTTGGCCTATTAACTCAAGCTTCTTATCAACTCACATCTTACAGTAACCCATAATTCTTGTCTGCGTTAGTCATGTGGCTTGGGAGCTTTTATCAATAAGGCATTTTCATCTTGCTTCCTCTTTGTTGACTCCAGACTGACTCTTTCCTTTTCCCAGAATTCTCCTGTTCTTATCACCCCACCTATATTTCCTGCCTGGCTACTGGCCAATCAGCGTTCTATTAAAACAGCACAAGTGACAGGGTACAAGATCATTGTCCCACAGCAAAGGTGACTCTGGCCTTATGCAGCTCGGGCTTGTAATGGTGGCTGCAAAGCCACAGGCAAGTGGCATTTTTTTTTGTGTGTGTGTGAATTTGTGCCCTAAAGTTGGATACCAGATACAGCATAAATTCTATTTGGTCTTAATAATAAAAACCCAGAGTCAGATTTCAGGATAAATGCTGAAAGATCAGAGAGACAAAGTGGCAAGCCACGTCTCCCTTTTACCTCACCAACCTTCCAGCTGAAAAAGGGCCAAGCTCCTGTCTCTACCCTGCCTTGTCACTTCCTCTCTTTGCTTAGCCATATCATTTACTGTTTCCCCCTCCCAGGTGCTGGGATTAAAGGTGTGTACCACTACTGCCTGGTCTTCATGGTGAACTAGTGACTAGCTCTGCACCCTAATCCCCAGACAAGCTTTATTTGTTAGAGCACAAACAACACAGCACCACATTCTTTCTACCATGAGCTTCCCAGAGAGGATCAATTAGGCTGTTAGCTTGACACCAAGCACCTTTCCATGCTGAGCAATCTCACTGGTCCCATAGAATCTTGTTTTCATACATACATTTGACTCAGGTGTAATTACATGTGCTGAGACATTTCCTTTTGCCCTCAATGACGCTGGTCAATCACTAATCCAGAAAAAAAAAAATCTGGCTCCTAGGGCTCTGTTTCTTCTGAAAAAAATAATAACTGCTTTGGGGCTTAAGAATACATTTTTCAAAGGCTGGAGAGACAGCTTAGTGGTTAAGAGCACTGACTGCTCTTCAAGAGGACCTGGGTTCAGTGCGCAGCACGCAGAAGTCTCCTCACAATGATTGTAAGTCCAGTTGCAGATCTCTTACCTTCTTCCGGGATGTGTGGGTACCACGTGCACCGGTGCTCCACCAGCCAAAACACTTGTTTACATTACATAACGATGAAGCCTTAAAAACAGAGAATGTTTTCAAAACAAACTCTGTGCTGTTTTGTCTTCTAATCGTAGTTGACCTTTACACAGCTGCCTCTTTGCTGTTTCCAGACCCTGACTCCCTAGGTGTGTGCCAGCTTCTTGGATGGCATTTACAGGACTGCATGAGTCTTGCTATTAAATACTTCCCGCTTGATTGCTAATTAACTGGAGGTCTTCACAGCCACCGGCATCCGCGAAGCTCTGACGACCTGGCTCGTGTCAGAGCAGACACTAGAACACACGCCTCATCCTTTCTGGCCAGAATTCTCTTCCTAGCCGATAGTCTGGGCTGCTTAAGAATTTAATGCTCAAACTGTTGGGAATGCACAGTAGTTTGGGAAATCCTGACATAGGCAAAATATCTCTGAAGTGACCCAAGAGGCCGTGTAAGGTGTGGCTCTGACCCAAACTATTCAGATTGCTTAAGAGTTTGACGTTGACCTCCTTGTCAGAGACTACTGGAAATAGGTAAGGGAAAATCAGAGAAGCATTGAAACAGCAGAGCAGGAAGCATGCAGGGCCCTGATTGCATTGCACTTGCTTCTGTCTGCCCTGCTCCATCCCCCGGAAGCAGCCTGCATGTTTGGGTAGAGGTTGGAAAAAGTCCCACACCTTTACCCAAAATGCAGGCCCTAGGTGGGCAGCACAGAACGTTCCTGGCTTTTGTTGAGTAAAGCTGAGGAGGACGCGAAGCAGAGGCAAGACCCAGTGTTGCTCTGCCTGCTTGTACATCACCCGCACAGTGCACCCGGGTTAGGACTGGAATATCACAACTCCATCTCACGATGCCTGAGAAGGACAGGCTGTTGCGAGAGGAATTTTCTGCGACTTCCAAAAACAGAAGAGAGGTCAAAATTCATCACATTTCAAGCACAGAGGGCTGGTTTAATTTACTAAAAGAAGGGATCTTTTTTTTTTCCACATCCTGAAACTTGTAGGACTATCTACCTCCATAAGGCACACGCATACAACAAAATTTCTTGAACAACTGACGAGATTTGGGGAGAAAAGGTTGGAAGAGAAAACATCTAGGGCTGTCTTCCTCAGTCCGTTCATTCTAATTCGATTCTACATTTCTCCCTTGGTCCAGACCGCTTGGGGATGGAGCTCAGTAGCACTGTGGAGATAATCAGCTACAGCTATGTATGAAGCTGAAGACAAGAAGACTGGTCAGGAAGGAAGAAGGCCCACACAGAAGCAAAGGCTGATGGGAGGCCAACTGTGGGGAGCCCTGGGTAAATGAGAGCATACAAGATAAGAGTTGAGCTATCCCTAGACTCCTCTCCTTACCTAATCATCATGGTAGTCCTCTGAGGAAGGGTTCTTAGATTTGCTGTGCCTTGGAGGACAGTGAGATGCAGACTTCAGCAACTGAAGAAAGTGAAGGGCTGTCAAGTAGAGAAACTAGACCTGGTCCCCAGCAACGTCTGACGCCGTTGTCTCCTGGGCATCCGCAGGATTTGGGACGAAATGATGTGCTTTCATGAACTTAGGAAAGCACTGATGTCGTGAGCCAGATGGCAACTGGTGGGTAACACAATGAGTGGGGAAGACAGAACAAACAGAATGGAGTGTTCCGTGCAGTTTGGCACTGGATGTCAGAGAGGAGCGGGGAAGTGTGGCTGGGGATTGCTTTCTGTCAAGACTGGAGAACTCTGCAAACATCTGGGTGCGGTTAGATGAGCATGAGGCAGAAACCGTGGCAGTGGCCAAGGGTCGTGAAGTCCTCAGGAGGTGAGGGGAACAGCCAGGTGAGCGAGCAAGTGCCTTTCTCTTCCTTTGTGCTTCCTCAATGAAGCAGAGAGTGAGGTTAGCATCCAAAGTGACATGAGGGGAGGGTGATGGGCTCTGGGAAGGCAACCGAGTCCTGGACCAGTCCCCAGTAAGACAGGGCTGAAGTCCTGGGCCAGTCCCCAGTAAGACAGGGCTGAAGTCCTGGACCAGTCCCCAGTAAGACAGGGCAGAAAGGAAAGAATACAGATTGCAGCTTGTGTACACCGCCCAGCCTGAGTGTCCTTCCCCGCGGGGACCTAGATGGGATCTACACTGTCCCAGCTTGTCCTTGGCTCATCTAGACCCTTCTCATGGTGGACACATCTGCATTGCTGTGCTGTTGTGTTGTTGAAACCCCTACTTACTTCCATGTCCCCCCCTGCTTTTTGTTTTTTTTTTTTAATGATGAGCCATTTTTTTCCTCTCAAGAAACGTTGATTTTTAGGACTCCTAATCTCATTCAGTCACCTATTATCTGGTTGTATTCACAGAAAGCATGCACTGAAGTCAGCCACATGCGGTCTGATGTGTGCCGTGGGCCACACATCAATGCCATCCACCTGCACTCTGCTCTCCTGGTATCACAGGGAGAACTGAAGGTCGCAAGTCATCCCGCGTGCCCTCTGTATTTCCCACAGAATGCCCCCAGGGATTGTCCCACATGGTGGGTGTGTTTGTTTCCCTGATTCCTGCTGTGCAACATTTGAAATAAAAGAAAGTGTAGTTTCTGCTTTCCAGGGGTAATTCATTTTCTTAATTTATTGTTTGGTTTTGTTGTTGTTGCTGTTGAGTTTGGGTTTTTTTTGTTTTGTTTTGTTTTGGTTTTGGCTTTTGTTTTCTGGTACAAGGTATAGAACCCAAGAACTTGAATATGTTAGGCAATTCTCTACCACTAAGCTCTATCTCCAGAGGGGAAAAAACTTAACTAGAGCCTGTATGAAGAGGGAGGGTTTTCAGTTCAGAAACATAAACAAATAGATAACAGTTTAAAAGCCAGGGTGAAACATTACCCAGTAAACAGGTAAAGATGAATATCAAGTAAAAAGTGCTGAGTCCATCATGGGCTTCAGATCTGGTCACGCTTGTGTTAATCAGAGTTTGACTGATTTAACTTATGGAGAGGAAATGTTCATGCTGACTCACAGCCTTGGTGAATTCAGTTCTTGACTAATGGGCTCTATCGCCTTGGTCCTGAGGTGGGACAGTACGACAGGATAGAAGCACAGGGTGGAAGAGATGATGAACTCACTAGCTGGAAATTAAAAAAGAAAAATGAGCAAGAGACTAGAGTCTTGGAATCCACTGTGCTGTACCCGATAACTGAAAATCTCCCACACATCCCAATGTTCTGGGGGGGGGGGTTATACACTGGCCTTTGGGACACATTCAAGATCCATACTGTTGCAATGGGGTTCATGGATGGAGAAATTTGGGGTTGTAACTTTAAGGAGAGTAGAACTAGATAAACTAACAAAGGGAAAGTAACTGTTTCAAATCAGGGATGCAGAGGTGCATAGAAGACAATTAACTAGACCCTGTGTGAAATGGGAGGGTTCTTATTACAGAAACACGAGCAAGTAAGTTTAACAGCACATGCAGTAAGGCCGTTTCAAAGCAGTCAATGATAGCCTTGCTTACCGTTTGGGAGACTAACGATATAAAGTGGTCTCTTGATGATTCGTTATGTTTATGCAACAGAACTACATTAAAGAATAAGTTTTCAAGTTTATCATGCACTGAAGCTGGAGACGTGGTTCAGAGGTTAAGGACAAACCTTGGCTGCTCTTCCAGGGCATCAGAATTTGGTACTCAGCATCCATACTGGGTGGCTCACAGATGTCTGTAATTCCATCTTCAGGGATCCAATACCCTCTTCTAGCCTCTACATGCAACCACGTACACACAGCATGCATTCACACAGACATAAACACCTATACACAATGAAGACTACAGTCAATCTTTACATTTAGTGCGGGGGTTATGGATGGAGTGACTGCATCCTGTCAAACTTCAGAGTCTGAAATTCTGGCCATGTGTGTGATGGTGTTAGAGGCAGCACTTTAGGGAGGTAATTATAGTTGGACGAGACAATGGAGTGGGGTCCTAGTCTGCTAGATTAGTGCCCTTGTAAGCGCGAGATCAGCTTGTTTCAGTTTCTTACTACCTAGCCACACCCACACAAAGAGGAGGCCATGGGAACATGTGGTGAGATGGCAGTCGCCAATGTAAGAGGCCTGGGGACGGGGCCTCTTCCATCACGACTTTGAGCTTGGACTTCCAGAGCTCTGAGAAGGGAATTTCTGTCACGAATGCCAGCCAGTGAGTCACTTGTTGTGGAAGCCCAAACAGCAAAAGGAAGTCAGTCCTGCTTGGGAGGCTGAGACTCGCTGACATACACTATTGCCTGTTACGTAGGGATAGCAGCTTGGGAGTTCAAGCCACTGGCAATGCGACAGCCTCACTTGGATTCCATTCCAAATGATTACAGGCAGGTGAACTCGGCCATGTTTTTAGATTTTTGCCTCATCTGTAGAATGGGGGCACCAATAGGGCTCATCTGGAGTGTGGGTATATGTGTGTGCACACACACTTGTGTAAAACTATAGACATTACGTGAATCTCAAAACACACAGAACACGTCAATCATCCAGTTAATGTTATATATTGTTTGATCACCATTTGTTCAACATATCTTTAGTGGGAAACTGCCTAATTTTAAAGGCATATATATATATATATATATATATATATATATATGTAGAGTAATTGCTTAGAAGAGAAAAATGGCAGGCCAAAATCTGTAGTGAAAGGGTAGAGATTGGTCAGTGATTGATCAAACAAGATAAAAATTCAAGAACTGTGCCTGGTGGGGAGGAAGAGGAACTTCTGGCATGTTCATGACTGGAACAGCTTTGAAGTTGGCCATGATGGTGCACACCTTTAATCCCAATTCTTAGGACACAGAGGCAGGCAGATCTCTATGAGTTTATGGCCAGCATGGTCTATATAGCAAGTTCTAGAATAGCCAGGGCTACAGAGAGAGACCCTGTCTCATAAAATCAGAACAAAGCCATCACCATAGCTTTGGAATTGGCAGGTTACTTAAAAATAAATGTATGGCAGGAAATAGTCAAGGAACTATGGCGCTCCAGTCACACAAGAGGGCTCCCTATTTCCCTGGGCTCCAGTTGATGGTGTAGGCTGGTTGGGACACCTGTTGAGGCCTCCACAGTCCTTCACAAAGCCGCCCAGCACCTCTCACCCCAAGCTAGCTTGGGAAGACGCTTCAGTCTGTGTTGAAAATCTGAGAAGTCTTTTGAGGAAAGGAGTTACCTCAGAGACCTCCGAACAAGTCTGAAGGTTTGAGGCTTGTGAATGAAGAAAGTGCCTTCTGGTGGGGTCAAAGGCATGTCTCTGCCCATGCCCCTGGGGCTCCAGTGAGCAGCATGCAGTGGGTGTGGCGTAGAACACTGTACATATGCCTATTATTAAGTTAGGTTTCTGATGCTCAAGTTAGTGAAACAGGGCTCTAGAACTTTCAGCTATGTTGTAGAATTGTCCTTTTACCTATTCCGTTGCTCTCTCCATTTTGAGGGTCTAGTATTAGAGGTGTAAACGATTCTAATTCTCTGTGTTCTTGCTTCCTTGAGCCTTTTGTGAGCACGCAGCTGCCTTCAATGTCTCCTGGAAATGTTTTAGTGCAGGCACTAAATGTTCCGGTTCCCGTTTTCACAAACCCCCTCTCATCTTCCACTTCTACTTCCTATTTAAATGTTGTCGATAGCATGGGTTGGACAGTTTTATTTTATCCTTTTACATTTTAGATGACTCCTGTTAAGAAGAGAGTGTGTTGTTTACTGTTTTCTACTGTGGGGAGGTGTCCTTGTTCTGTTGAGTTTGGAGACTGAAATGTTTCAAATCCTTCCTTGTTTTCTCTTGTGTTTTTCCTTTAGATATTTCCTTATTGTTACCGTGAACATTTCCTGGAGCATCCTAAAGTTATAACATTTTAATTTTCTTAACTTTACTTCTACCAAATATGAAAACTCTACCATTTCCTTTTGCACTGCTGAATGAAAACCAGGAGTGGAGAGGAACAGATGGGTACAATGGCTTTTCTGTCTCTCTCCCTCTCTCTCCCTCTCTCTCCCTCTCTCTCCCTCTGTCTCTCTCTCTCTCACGCGCGCGCGCGTGCGCGCGCACACACACACACACACATACACACAAAGTTGTGGAACATCTATCCTGATAGGAGTTGCAGACTGTCTGTTCTTGCTATCCCAAACCCACACTGGAGCCTGAACTCCAGTGATGAACTTTCAGTGATGCTGAAAGGGAAATTGGGTCACAAGAAAACTTAGGCAAGAGCTAGAAGAGGGTACCTAAATCTGAAGTCTGTATATTTCCTCAACCCATAGTCCCCTTCCCTGTCCACTGCCTGAATGAGTGAGTGATCTGGCCATGGCATCAGCGAACCAGACTGTAGGAAGAACTCAAAGTTTGGCAGACACTGACCTCAACCTGCCCAAAAGCATAGGCAAAGGAGAGCAGCTCAACATCCTGTAGGTACAAATTTAGAGAAAGGGTAGGGATGCTAAGGGTTGGTACCACACAGCATCCCAATTGCTGCATCTCTGTCCTCTGGTGAAGAGATCTGCTGGAACCTGGAGAGAACACATACAGATCATGAAGTGCGATGCAGGCAGACCAGAGCTGCAGAGACTGTGGATGTGGCAGCAGAAGTGTGGTAAGCTGTCAGAGTCCCTTCCAACACAGCTGGGGCAGAGAGCACATATGCAAATTGTAGCGCTGTGCCCTGATCTAAACAACAAGAACAGAGCTCTCAAAATAAAAAGAAACACATTGGCTAAGAACACAATACCTTTTATTTTATTTGACTGCTCATTTGCATTTAAATGCTTTCTTAATCTTGAATTTTATTTTCAATTTATTTCCAATACACACCTTTTAAAATTTAAGAAAGTTGTATTTCGTTAGGATCTACACTTTTTACTTTAAATATTGATTATGTTAAAGTATGTCCTGCTAGATGAGGCGCTTAATGTCTCTCAGCCTTTTCTCCAGCATGATATTCAATATTTTCAATACTGCCTTTCATGCCTCTAATCCATAAAAAAATCTCTTTGGTTTTTTTTTACTCCACCATAACTGCTCTCCTTAAATATTGACACCACTAGCTCCAAAAACTAACCAACAAACAAAGGGTAAATACATTTCCCAAGCCAGGACCCTAGTGCCTGTATCTGCAAACCTTTTAGGGGCTACCGGCTACATCTGAAGAATACTGTGTAAGTTAAACCATGTCCTGTTAGATGAGACTATTATGTCTGTCTTTTTTCAAACGTAATCTGCAGCTGATGTGGGGACTCTGGCAAAGCCACACAGTTGTCACTGCGTGGACTATCCAAGTGAAGACAACCAATGGGAGGACTCCCATAAACAAGTGGTGGGCAGACATGGTGGAGGAATCAGAGGACATGTATATACTCCAACAGTGCACAGAATGCAAGGACAGAGAAAATATCAAACAATGCTTCAGCATCCCCACAAGCTGATAGCTTCCTGGTATTGCAAAGCAGAAATGAAAAAGCTAAGGTGCCAGAAAAATGCCTGCAGAGTTTCACTTTTTTAAAGGGACCAATGATTAAGCCAAAAGCTCAAAGAGACAGAGTCAATAACTTGAAGGAAAATTTTATCGAGGTAATTAAGAAACGGGGGAAAAAGCATCCAAACAGAAATTCTGGAAATGAAAGAATTAATCAAGGTCGGGGGGGGGATGACAGCAGAAGGCATTATCAGCAGACAAGACAAGCATAAGAACTAATCTCAAGGATGGTGGACGAGGTTCTCAGCAGACAAGACCAAGTACAGAGCTAATTATCTCAAGGATAGTGTGTGAGGGTCATACAGCAACACACAGACACAGGGAGAGGAAAGAAAGAAGCCTGGAGAATATTAAAAAGAACAAACCTAAAATTCCACAGAATTGGAAGAGATGAGATAAAAATAAAACATCTTAAACTATCCATTCAATGAAACTATAGCTGAGAACTTCCCAAACACGGGGAGGCAAATAGACAGCCAAATAAAAGGAAGCATTTCTAATTCCAAATAAACACAGCCAGAGAAGAGCCTCTCCAGAGTATGCCATAGTCAAGGTCACAAAAAACTAAACAAAAAAAGTCCTCTTCCCCCAAAAAACAAATGAACAACGACAAAAAATAAATAAAACCAAGGAAACAATACTCAAAGCTATAGGAAAAATGCTGACACAAAAGCAGAGACAGCAACATTATAGTACCAAGTGTGCCCTCAGGTGAAAACATAGTGTGTAGTTCAAGCCCTGGAAATAAATTACTGTCAACCATGATTGCTCTACCCAACAAAACCATCTATTAAAATTGATGAAGAACTATTTCATGACAAGTACAAGAGAGCATTGGAGGAAATTCTGACAGGAATACTATACACAGAGGAAAAAGGAAGATGGTCTCACTCACAAGGACATGAAAGATGAAATTTCATGAGAAGACCTGATAGCTGAGAACCTCGGAGAAATTAATTTTGTCCAACATAGCAAATGAGAAAACGTTTGCCCAGTATCACCAGAAGAGGAAGAAAAACACTAACAGTAACCCAGACAGAAGAATGAACAAAAAAGTAATGAATAATACCAAGCCCTTCTA